>CAIGQQ010006052.1:13329429-13361929 GCA_903798035.1 Danio albolineatus | reverse complement strand
CACACACACACACACACACACACACACACACACACACACACACACACCATAGTTGGACTTTATATTATAATTTGTGGGTCAAATTTGGTGGGATTTGGTCGTAAAAATCTGTTTAATTCATTAAAAAAGACAAAATAAAAAGAAACTTTATATTAGGATAAACAACTGAATAGGCAAAATAAAAAAAATCTAGTTGAAAATTGACAGAATTGTTAAGTAAAATAAAAATAAAAATAAAATAAAAATTCATTTAATTAATATAAATTAATTTTTAAATTGTAAACAAAAATGTAGATTGTAGAATATTAGAAAAATGCGATCAAAATGAATAAATTAGTAAATGATTAAAGTCTTATACAAGAAACCATACAGATGCCTTATTTATTTTAGGATGTGGTTGTCTATGGCATCTTAAAGATTGAAAACCCCTAATCAAAGGCACTGTCCCTATATGGAAGGTCATGCTCATTATATTTTGACACTTCCTCTGTCTTCTCTCCTTGAATGTTAACAGTGTTCGTCTCTCCTCTGCTCTCTTTTCCCTTTTTCCTCCCCATCTGCCTCCTCTTTCCTCCATTTTCTTTGTTTCTGTTTTCCCCTGCTCTGTCTTTGTCTGCATGTGTGTGTGTGTGCCTTGTGTCTATATGTTGCTAGTTTTTATGTTCACACCCTCATTATCCTCACATTTTCTACCTCAAATCCCAGCAGCTGAACAGCCAGGTAGCAGATCATGGGCACATCATGTATAATGTGGACAGCAGCCCGCACCTTCCTGCACCCCTCAACTTGAAAACAGGTCAGGCTATGCTACAGTTGTCACCTTCTATCTACAGGTTCAGAGCAGAGGTCCTTAACTGGTGCTTCTTCACCCAACAGTGAATGAGTCATGGATCTAAAGCAGGGGTGTCCAAACTCGGTCCTGGAGGGTCGGTGTCCTAATCAAACACACCTGAACGAGCAAATCAAGTTATTACTAGATATACTAGAAACTTCCTGACAGATGTGTTGAAGCAAGTTGGAGCTAAACTCTCCAGGACACCGGCCCTCCAGGACTGAGTTTGGACACCCCTGGTCTAAGGCATAGGCAGCAATGAAAAAAAATTGTACGTAATAATTTAGGTCGTGATGCATATAATTAAACCTGAGTTTTGCCATTTTTAATCCATTCAGCCTATCTCTGGTTCAGAGTTGTCAGCATCAGCCTAAAAAAATGACCAAAGAGTTCAGATTTTTTTAAACATGCATAATAAAACATATATGATCCCTTAAAGGAATTCTCCACCTTTTTTTAAATTGGCGCATTTTACAATTCTGCTAGAGTTAACAATTGATTTTTACCATTTTGTTTAATCCATTCAGCCAATCTCCAGGTCTTGTGGTGACAGCTTAGCTTAGCATAAATCATTGAATCAGATTAGACCATTAGCATCCCCCTTAAAAATGTCTGAACAGATTTGATTATTTAGATTATTTCTATTTAAGAATTGAAATTCTTGTATTACCACTTCATGTTGAATTCGTAAGTCCCTTTGAACAAAATATAAATCTAGCTACAGCAAGGCTTTGTCAGTCTTGCTGGAGAAAGTGGCGCACCTCATGTTTTCTCCACATTTTTAGATGTGATATGTTAACAGCCCCTAAGGAAAAATGTTAAGTGATATGAAATATAAGCATATAAAATGTGCAAAGTGGTGGCTCGTGAGGACGGGGATTGAGAAATCCAGTTTTAGGTGATTCTTCAGACTCAAAAGTGCTTAGGAGATTTTTTTTGTCAGAAAAAATCAATAATATGTGACATTTTATAAAAGTTTATATAATGTACCTGATACATTTTTATGTGTAATTTGTACCTGTAGACGACAAGCCAAAACTAGAGTTTTCCTCGCAAAGAACTGCATCTCCTGGTCTACGGCAGCCTGACACTCCTCTGGAGAGAAGAGACCCCAGCAGCCCAGTCCAACCACCCTCCTCTCCCCCACATAAACCAGAGCTTCCCCCCTCCGACTCAGAGACGGCCTCAAGTGTAGCTACAGCCCTGACTCCTTCCATACCTGCCTCAACAGAGGAGTCAGCTGATGCCCCGAGCCTGTTAGCTGAGCCCAGTCTCGCTAAAGCTATCACACCTGAACCAGAGAGCTCTGAGCCAGAGAAATCCTCCTCACCACCACCTCAGAGTATGTCTGCATCTCTCGCCCAGCACGAAAAAGCCGTCAACGGGCTCACGGACGTTAATGCTGCTCCACTGAGTGAAGACTTGGAAACCCAACCCAGGGAAGCCTCTCCATTGCTGCCTACTTCCAGTGTGCCCCAGTCAGAGCCCAGGCCCGTCACACCGGTGCTGGAGGAAGAGTCTGATCCAATCAACATGGACAGTCCTTTGCCTCCTGTTGAGGATGATGCTGGACGTCTTGACGATGTTTCTCCCTCCCTCTCCACCTCCACTACTGCTGCTATCTCCACCACTCTTCCTGCTCCTCCTCCAGGACTCTCGCACCCCAGTCAGGTTTCTGCAGGGTCGGACAGGAGACCTTCTACTGGAGCAGAGATCAAAGAAACAGGGAAGGAAAATGAGGCCTTGTCGGACAAGAAAGGAGAGCCTTTCTTACAGTCCAGAAAAAGCTCAAATCAAGGTGAGTGCTTGAAATGAAATGTATACAGGTCATGAGATGAATGGTGCAAGTGTTCGAATAACACAAGAATGTGTTTTACAGCTACATCTAGTGCACCAAAGACCTGGAAGAAGCCAAAAGAGGACATGCCTGTAGGGCAAGATCAGTGTCCAGACAAAAAGGTATAACAAACAAACAAAACTATATGTACGAATTATATGTATGTGTCATACTTGATGCATCTGGCTTTTGTTGCTATATATTTTTTTATAATTTTCCTTGTATAACATGCATCTTTCCTCATTTTTTTTTGGACCTTTGAGGCTTTTTCTATTGATTTTATTCATTTGTTTTTGCCTTTTTTTTTGTTTGTTTACGAAGGAGGCGTTTTATGGTGAACTCACACTAGGCATGGTTGTCTTAAACCATGCCCAGGTGTGATTGTCTCACCCTCCCTCTACCCCTTGGCCTGCACTCACATTGCAACTTTACCTTTCTTGCCTGATCACGCTTACGTCATCGATTATGCAACTGTTCAGTTTTGAAGAGAAGCGCTCTCGCTCAGTACAATAGAAACTGCTTTAGTTATATAGTTTTGTATTATTTTAAGTCATTTGGGATGCAGTGACAGTCAAATCTTTTGCTGAACAGATCCATCCCATTTGATGTTTTAAAATGTTCATAAAAGTTATCGTGCTGCACGTATTAGGAGTTTTGCTAAATTCGACAGCTGACGTGTATTGAGGGGTTTGCGTCTTTGATAAACTGACAGTTCGCGTTCATTGGAAAAAAAACAACAAAAAAAACAAACTATGTTTAACAAATCCACATGAAACAGTCCCTTTAATGTGACATGCGTCTTCAGTTTTGTGCTCAGACGTGATTTGCACACACACTACAAGTCTACCGGGCCAAAGCCTAACTGAATACGTCATTTAACTAGGCCAGGGCCAGCCAACTGGACTGTGCGCAGGCACTTACACTTATCAAACGAAGCCTAAGAGTACACCATTAGTTCTATGGTGTGCCTTTTTTTTTTTTGTTTGAGAAGGAGGTGTTTTATGGTGAACTCTCACACTAGGCATGGTTGTCTTAGGCCCCGTTTACACTAGTGCGTTTTCGTTTTAAAACGCATAAGTTTTGCTACGGTTACGCCATCCATCCACACTATACCAGAGTTTTCGAGGTGCAAAAACGAAGCGTTTTGAAAACGCTGGAAAGCCGTTTTGATTCTAAAACGCTGCTGCTGCGTCTCAGTGTGGATGTGGGAAAACGGATATCTTTGAAAACGGAGGCGTGGCTGCAGAGATTCGCTACGTGATTGGGGCTTTGGGTCATTGCGTATCCTTCCCTTATTCGTCAAGCGAACATGGCTATAACGTCACCGTCAGACGGCAAACCAGCCTTCACTGTAAACACTGTATTTTCGATAGCCATGGATGTTTTATATTCATTTGTTACTTTAAGTAACAACTCAACCTCGTCGTCTGTCCTCAAAAAGACCTCTCTTGCTTTCTTTGCCATCGCGTTCATCGTTCAACCAGCGTTTGTTGACTAACAATAACCAAATGCTGAGCGAGATACGTGCTTCCTGTTTATACTTAAACACGCATGCCCAGAGTGCGTGAATGGTCACGTGATATACGTTTCTGGTGGAGGGAGATCTGTTGAGAGACGCTAGTGTGGACACGGATTGTTTTCATGCTAAAACGCCGTTTTAAAACTAAAACGCACTAATGTAAACGGGGCCTTAAACCATGCCCAGGTGTGATTGTCTCACCTTCCCTCTCCCTGACGTACATTGAGGAGTTTGTGTCTTTGATAAACTGACTTTTTACGTTCATTGAAAGAAATAAAAAAAGAGAATGTTTAACAAATCCACATGAAACAGTCCCTTTAATGTGACATGCATCTTCAGTTTCGTGCTCAGACGTGTTTTGCACACACACACTACAAGCTTACAGCGCTAAAGCCCAACTGAACACGTCGTCCAACTGGGCCAAGGCCAGCCAACTGAACTGTGCGCAGGCACTCACACTTATCAAACGAAGCCTAAGAGTACACCATTAGTTCTATGGTCAGGAGATTGATTGCAAACAAACAAATGTAATTAGGTTATAAAACATAATACATTTTTATTTTTTGTTTAATATATACACATACTTGCATAGGGACACATACAGTATAGTGCAGGGTTGAAGCTATTTGTTTGTACTACATTTTAATATTACCCTTAATCAGATTACAAATTATTTACACAATGACAGGAACATCAACATGTGCAGCTTTGCAGTCTTTCAGACATTTGATTTGACAAACTCTTGTGTCTTTTATTACATCTGGTCTAATGTGGGCTTAAAGTGTGTTTATATGTGTTTTACAGGAGGACACTGATCAGGCCAGTGTGGAACCTGTTCCTGAAAGCCCCAGTCCTCCTTCTGTGGAGGTGGAGAGGAGGCCATCAGCAGGAGCAGTGCTCGAGGAGAACGGAGAACAGGAAGTGGAGCCTTTGAGAAACGGTGCTGAACACACCTCTGAAACTGAGAGCAGTGACAGCATCCACCCGCCTGCAGTCAAAGAGCCGTTGATCAAAGCAGTGCCACGTAAGGGCAACTCTCTACACCATTCTCTAGTTTCCGTCCCCTACACCTGCCATGTTTTAGCATTAAAATGGTTTCTGCTCTTCTGCAGAGCCTACAGAGAAGAATGGAAAGAAGCAGTACAACAGAGACTTCCTGCTGGGCTTCCAGTTCATGCCTGCATGTGTGCAGAAACCAGAGGGACTTCCTCCCATTTCTGATGTTGTTCTAGATAAGGTCAGCCAATGTTATGTTGGATGTTATTTATAAAAAGTTAATTCTATATCATCTAGTCCATATCAATGAACCCCTCGAATTGATATTCTTGGTTCGAACATGTGTGTCATGGTTTTCAGAGTAAATGAAAGTTCATAATTGAAAATTTCCGTCTTGTACCAGAATTCATTTGTGTCGCACCATTAAATAGACATAAAAGGATATTGAAACTTGATTATGGCCTCTTTTAAATTCTTGTAAAACTCATTACTGCTCTTGTACAGAGTAGAAAGATGTTCTTGAGGAGAAACCTAATGTGTTTCTGCCTCACTGAACAGATTAACCAAAATAAGCTGCCCATGAGGCCAGTAGACCCACGTGTGCTTTCCAGAGGCCCGGACTTCACGCCAGCATTTGCGGATTTCAGCCGTCCCATTTCAGGAGGCAGAGGAGCACCGGTTTGTCAAGTTATCTTAAAGTTTTCACTTTATTTCATTTCAGATTTTCATCAACAAATAAAAGCATGTTCAGTTCACACTAGCTCAGTCAAGTATACCTTAGACAAATATACTTTTTGTGTTATATTCTAAATTCATAATATATAGGGTTGTCAAAAGTATCTACTTGGGTACCAATCAATACTGACATTTTAAAACTTCCAGCATTTGAGCGCTGATGCGCACGTTCTTAAAAACAGCTGATTGGCCGTTGTGGCCTATTTTGTCTATGAGCAGAGATATGTGCGATCCTCTGATAGATGCTCCAATGTTCTTTCATCTGTGTTTGCTTGATGAACAGCCGTGAAGTGGTGTTTAAGAAGGTGTTTAGCAGTTTTTAAAATTTCACTATTAATTGGTACCAAAGTCGATTTTTTTAATAGATACAGAAATTATGTATAAAGGAACAAAATTAGATGTTTAAAAAAACAACATATTTTCAGTTCATTTTACAGTAGATGCATTACAATCCTTGCTTGTGTTACATGACTGTATCTGATCCTTCAGTTGCTGAATGTTGGCATGCGACGACCACCTGGACGCAAGATCATCACAAATGTGTCTGTGAATGATGAGGTGCAGCTGAAGACAACAGAGAATGCCTGGAAGCCTGGCATGAAGCGGGAAGGAGCAGTTGAAGATCCAGATTCCCTGAGAACTCAGGTATTATTGCACTTTGATTAAAAAATAATAAAATGTTTGTTTGTTTTTTTGCTGAATGTGTTATTGTGTTGATATATTGGTTAGTATAGGCTTGTCATGGATAAATAAATGTAACACAGCCAGTAGGTCACAATAAGTCCTTGTCTTAGGGTTAGTTCACACAAAATGGAAAATTCTGTCATCATTCAGTAGAAACTGAAACCAAAATTGCTTGGTAATCATTTTATTTATAAATTTTATTAAATAATATAATGTAATTTTGTAAGACTTGAAATTATAAAGTTTTTTTTCCTCATTCAAAAATTCATTGCATCCCTAATTCACTCCAAAGATTTGTTCAAAATAGCTTTTTTGTTTAGAAACTAGGCAAGTGACTTTCTTTATAAATGGATTATTGATTCAAATGATTTGTCCAAAACGTATTCATTAAAAAATATATACATATTAAACACACACAGCATTGTTGCTCTGAGATTTGCACGTGTTCTGCTCTGGCTTTGGAACAATTTACAGTTAAGAAAACAAAGAAAACAGAAAATTATGCACCTGAAATGTAACTTGCTCATGATGAACCTCTATGAACTCTGAAAAATCTGCTGTGTAAAATCACATTGGATGGATTGTTGTCTTTTATGAACATTCAATAATGCGTCTACTATATTTTTTTTTGCAGGAGCTTTTCCGAAAAGTGCGCAGTATTCTCAACAAACTGACACCGCAGATGTTCAGCCAGCTGATGAAGCAGGTGACTGACCTCACCATCGACACAGAGGAGCGGCTCAAGGGTGTCATTGATCTGGTCTTTGAAAAAGCCATCAACGAACCCAGCTTCTCTGTGGCCTATGGCAACATGTGCAGCTGTCTGGCCACGGTGGGTAAAACCTCACATTCCTATCACAATAGGAATAATAATACTAATAATAATACATATAGCACTTTACCTACATACATGCAACTTAAAGAGCTTCACATAAACAAATAAAAAGAAACATCAATATAGCGCAGACAAATTACAGAACAAAGACAAAGTAGACAAATGCAAAGAACCCACAAATGTATAAACAAATAAAACAAAATAAAGAACAAATATAAAGAATAAATATATATAAATGAATAAATAAATAAATGCATACATACACACACATACTCACCGGTCACTTTATTTGGTACACCTTTTTAGTCCTGGGTTGGACCCCTTTTTGCCTTCAGAACTACCTCAATCCTTCGTGGCAAAGATTTAACAATGTACTGGAAATATTCCTCAGAGATTTTGGTCCATATTGACATGATAGCATCACACAGTTGCCGCAGATTTGTCGGTTGCACATTCATGATGCTAATCTCCCATTTCACCACATCCAAAAGGTTCTCTACTGGATTGGGATCTGGTGCCAATTGAGGCCATTTAAGTATATTCAACTAATTGTCATGTTTAAGAAACCAGTCTGAGATGATTTGCGCTTTATGACATGTCGTGTTATCCTGCTGGAAGTAGATAGGTACAGAAGATGGGTACACTGTGGTCATAAAGGGATGAACATGGTCAGCAACAATAGTCAGGTAGGCTGTGCTACCATCTGAATGTCGCTGCAGAAATTGAGACTCATCACACCAGGCAATGTTTTTCCAATCTTCTATTGTCCAATTTTAGTGAGCCTGTGCGAATTGTAGCCTCTGTTTCCTGTTCTTAGCTGACAGGAGTGGCACCCGGTGTGGTCTTTTGCTGCTGTAGCCCATCCGCCTCAAGCTTAGAGATTCAGAGATGCACGGATTCAGAGATGCTCTTCTGTATACCTTGGTTGTAATGAGTGGTTATTTGAGTTACTGTTGCCTTTCTATCAGCTCGAACCAGTCTGGCCATTCTCCTCTGACCTCTGGCATCAACAAGGCATTTGCGCCCACAGAACTGCCGCTCACTAGATATTTTCTCTTTTTCACACCATTCTCTGTAAACCCCAGAAATGGTTGTGCATGAAAATTTCAGTATGTCAGGCAACCATACCTCGGTCAAAGTCACTTAAATCACCTTCCTTCTCCATTCTGATACTCGGTTTGAACTGCAGCAGATTGTCTTGACCATGTCTACATGCTTAAATGCATTGAGTTGCTGCCATGTGATTGGCTGATTAGAAATTTGCGTTAATGAGAAGTTGTACCTAATAAAGTGGACTGTAAGTGTATATGCACACACACAGAACTGTACATACATCTGTATTTAAATGCACACTGTGTATGCATACATTAAAACACATACACATATATACATGAAATACACATACTTCACATACTACTGTATTCATGTGCAATTAAAAAACAAAACATCTTACGAGGACAGATTTAGTATCACACTAATTCATGAAATGTTTATTTGTGATTTAGATTTAGCATGTTTAGCTTAAAATACAAGAGGAAGGTATTCAACATCACATCTAAGTCAGTCACTTGCATACATGTGCTGTGTTTGTAGTTAAAAGTGCCCATGACGGATAAGCCCAACAGCACTGTGAATTTCCGGAAGCTGCTTCTGAACCGCTGTCAGAAAGAGTTTGAGAAGGACAAGATGGATGACGATGCCTTCGAGAAGAAACACAGGGAGCTGGAGGCAGCTACTGCGGTATGTGCTCAAGCGTAGAATGTTGCTCTTAAAGGGATAGTTTGCCCAAAAAAAAAAATGACAATTCTGTCATCACCTTCCATTTGTTCCAATCCTGTTTGAGTTTCTTTCTTCTGCTGAACACAAAGGGAGTTATACTGAAGAATGTTGGGAAACAAATCTGCCATTGGTTTCTATAGTATTTTCTTTTTGTTACTACTATGACATCCATAGTAGTAACAAAAAGAAAATACTATAGAAATCAATGGCAGATTTGTTTGTCATTGGCTTCTATTATTCAGAATATCTTGTTTTGTGTTCAACAGAATAAAGAAATCCATAAAAGGAAATTTCCCATTTTTGGGTGAACTGTCCCTTTAAATGACTCTCAATGTATTCAGATGAAGTATTTTATGTAAATTATAAATGCTATGAGAGTTTGTTATTTCTGTAAATCCAAGTTGATTTAAATGATGTTTTTAAGCATATAAATATATACATATGATTACATTTTTCATTTTTTTCAAGTAGAAAAATTAAAATATTTAAGAAAAACATAACATGTACTTATAAGTATTGTGCTAAAACCCAGATTCAAAGATAAAGTTTTTGTGAGCTAAATTGTGCAAAACTTTATCATTTGCAATTTATATTTATTATTAATATGTTATTTTTTTCTGGTGTTAATGCCTATGCTACTATACAAATGAATCAGTCACATATTAATTTAGTTACTCCCATCTTCTCCTCACCTTCATGAACTTAGTCTTTTCCTTGATGCAAATTTAGGTAAATGTTTTCCAGTATTAACTTGTTTTGCTGCACTGTTGTACAAAATCAATGTCGGATTTCATTTTTTAAAAATGCGGTGATGCAGATCTTGCTGCATCCGGGCCTCAGTGATCAGTTTGACATGCCTTCCCCATTCTCTCTCAGTCCAGCGAGCGGGAGAGGCTTCAGGAGGAGCTGGAAGAGGCCAAAGATAAGGCCCGCAGACGCTCTATCGGTAACATTAAGTTCATCGGTGAGCTTTTCAAGCTGCGGATGCTGACGGAGGCCATCATGCACGATTGCGTTGTAAAGTTGCTGAAAAACCATGATGAAGAGTCACTGGAGTGCCTGTGTAGACTGCTCACCACCATTGGCAAGGACTTGGACTTTGAGAAAGCTAAGGTAAGCACAGTTTATCCTGATTTGGCTTTAAAAAATGGAATACACATACATTTCTGGTAGGGCTGCACGATTAATCGGAAAAAGATTGCGATCGTAATTCGACCTCCTCTCACAATCTTAATCCAGCATCGCTACGATTCATCCAATTATATTTTCAAGTTTGGGAGAATAAAAGCAGAATAAAAGCAGTTGCACCATTTGGAGGTGTCCAACATGGACACCTCCAAATGGTGTTAAAAGTGTCACAGACTGTATTTATAATGTATAATTCACCCCACAAAATATAATTTCTGTCTTAATATAATGATATATTCGCGACCGCGAAATCACACAAAAACTGACAGACTGTTTGTTTGCGACTGAGAGGACGCGCGCATGCCTGTCAATGATGACTACTTTAGTAAACAGAACATGCATAGACTTCGAATAACAGGTAATTAAGTTGTAAATAACGCTCTGTTTGTTGTACAAAGCGATAGTTTGGGAGCTGTGCGGGAAGTATGATTTGCATATGTGTTTTTTTTTTTCTCAAAGTCACAGCAGTGATGACATGATCATAACTAAGCAGTAAAAGTGAAACCGAAAGCGCGCACATCTTTAATTGATCATATCGCGTTTAAGATTTAGGATTTCGACAAGCGTTTGATTTTTATTCTTTTTATTTTCTTTCATAGTGAACACAAAGTGTTGTGCATGAAAGTATTTTTTACTGGGTCTGTATAACTACTCTAGCCTTTATAATGTTAAATATTATATAGAGGGAATAATGTTGTCAATGACAAGCAAATATCTCACATAATTCATCTTTAAAATTATAAATAGTTGTATTCTGATGTCATCACTTTACAGTGAATTACCAACCTGGACAAATTTTAAGTCTATTCAAGTCCACCATTCCAAATCTATATATTTAGCATTTAAACTAGCTGTAGGCCTATTATTATCGTTGTTGTTTTACCATATGTTTTACAAATAACAATAATAATAGGCTACTCATATTAACCTTTATTTTACATCTACAGAATTGTGAGAAAGTCGTGGTCTTGATTTTAAGCAAAAAGAATCATGATTTTCATTTTAGCCAGAATCGTGCAGCCCTAATTTCTGCAATACATTCCAATTGAAATACGGGGTATAACAAATTACTCAACACTTAAATATCAGTTAAAGAAATGGCTAAAAGTGAATCAATTTTAACAAATATTTTCTGTTATTCTACTAATATTGTGTTTGTAATAATTTGTTTTTGATTTTTTTTTAAAAATCTGCTGGCCATTGTGGCTAACTCTGGCTTATTTACAGTTTTACTGTTGATTCATGAGTATTGTATTGTCCCTATAAAATTAAATAAAATTAAATAAAATTAAATTAAATTGAAAAATGATTATCATCTATTAACCCTATCATGCATTTTGATTTTATGATTTGACATCTCAAAACAACAAGGGGGTACACAGACAATTGTTAAATGTAATGGAACATTATCGTTTTTAGAGTTCAGCCTTTTGGTAGTTAGGTTATGGTGTATACCTTTGTTATTTTGATGTATTGAATCATAAATTCAAAATGTCAGAGGGATAAGAAAATGCAACAAGTAGCTCAGGAATAAGTGTTAAGTCCTTTTATTCTTTGGAACTCACTCAAGGAGTAATTCAGCAAAGTGTCACCTGGAATTTGTTTTTATTATGTATTTTTGTTTCCCAGAGATGGGTTGTGGCTGGAAGGGCATCCGCTGCATAAAACAAATGCTGGATAAGTTGGCGGTTCATTCCGCTGTGGCGACCCTGGATTAATAAAGGGACTAAGCCGACAAGAAAATGAATGAATGTATTTTTGTTAAAATTCTTAATTTATGTGTTCATTTGTTTGGTTTTTAGTTGTATATTTATTAATGAAATATCTTTGCCCTGAAAATAGCCTTTGCTGCTGAGATGGCATTAAATAAAAACATATTATATGATATATGCTTTTATTCTCAGACAGTAAATTTGATGTTTAACAAATATGTTTTAATCATGTTTTAATCTAGTTTGTAATCTTATTTTCACCTGTATATTGTTTTATTAAACACCAATATTAAATTGTATAAGTTATTTTAACTCTTCTATGCATATGTGTAACTACCACAAAATATAATATATGGAGAAATGTACTTATTTTTTTAATTTTACCTTTGTGATTCAATAATTCATGCATGAAAGGGCTAGATTTCCTCTTGCAGTTTAATTGACAGGCAAAATGATCTTAGTGCCATTTTTTTTTTATGCTGCAGCCCATGTAAATTCACTGAAATTTTGCATTTTTCAATGCATATATGCAAGAAAATTGTGTTGGCCATGGTCTTGTCAAAAGAAACTCTCGAGTCCGTCTTCTCTCCTTTTTCCACGTGCTGTTATGTACTTGTTGACAATTTGTGTAACCCCCTGCTGGTCCGTACAGCTCTACAGAACATATGGATGTTGTTTTACATCTTACAAGTTAACTCTGAAGCGTCTGTTTCGAATGAGTCATGCGCTCCAAAACCCACTTTGCAAGTGAGGACATGACTCACTTAAGTGCATAGTTTACCTGCAAGTCATTATTTCTTTTGCTTTGTTTCTTTATAGCCACGAATGGACCAGTACTTTAATCAGATGGAGAAGATAGTTAAGGAGAGAAAGACTTCTTCGCGCATTCGCTTCATGCTGCAGGATGTTATTGACCTGCGATTGGTGAGGTTTGCTTTCATACTGTAATCAACGAAAACTTTCTTTTTTGAAACTACCTTGAGTTCAGAAGTACAGCATTTGCTTTGAAGCTCATTTAGTTTGTTTGCTAATAAAAAAAAAGAAGAAAAAAAAGTTACACATGACACAGTAGTCCTTTAAATTTACATTTATTTGGATAGCTCAAGCTAATTATTCTGGGGTTTTGTATTAAATGCATTTTCTTTTTAGAAAGCACATTAACTGCTTTTTTTAATTTAATACTTCACTTCCTGATTAGCATTAGTTAGGTTAGCAGCTTCTTAATAAGCCTTACAAGCTCTAATAAATATGTTAAGTTTGTCAATTATGTGCACTCACCAGCCACTTTATTAGGTTTTATTGGATTGAAGTCTGGTGACTGTCGAGGCCATTTTTCATGTTTAAGAAACCAGTCAGATCATTCACGCTTTATGACATGGCGCATTATCCTGCTGGAAGTAGATATCAGAAGATCTGTACACTGTGGTCATAAAGGGATGGCTGTGGTGTTGACACGATCCTCAATTGGTAATAATGGGCTCAAATTGTACCAAGAAAATATCCCCCAATTTTAGTGAGCCTTTGCAAGTTGTAGCCTCAGTCTGGTCTTAGCTGACAGGAGTAGCACCCTGTGTGGTCTTCTGCTTTTGTAGCCCATCCGCCTCAAGGTTCGACATGTTGTGCATTCAGAGATGCTCTTCTGCATACCTCGGTTGTAACAAGTGGTTATTTGAGTTACTGTTTGCCTTTCTGTCAGGTGTTCCTAATAGAGTGGCTGGTAAGTGTATAATGCAGTGTAAAAACTAGTGAGACATAAAAAAAATAATAATAATTTAAATGTAAAAAAATAAATAAATTAAAAATGTGCAAAATATTTTCCAATTTAAATATACATTTTTCTTTCTTTTTTTTTTAAATATAATTTTATTCGGCCAATGTTAAAACTCAATTTTACAGAAAGGTTTCAAAATGTAAATGTTAATAGGTAAATGTCAAATATTTCAAATACTTGATGAATAAAATACATTTCTTTAAAATAAATGACTGACCATAAACGTTTGAACAGTAGTTGCATGCTTACAGTATACTATGTATTGATGGCAAACAGGAATTATGCAGAGCATCAGAAATAGTTTTAACGTTTATTTTGTACAATATTTACTCAAATTCAGACATTTTAAAACAATTAGTCTTTGAAAAGGCCACATTTTATGGTTTTGTTGCTACATTATTGACCGTACACAAATTGATAATGTAATCTCAAGATGGCTAAATATTGGATGACTAAAATTCACCTAGAATATTCAATCATCATCTTTGCTTTCAGAATCATGAAATATCGTCAAGTTTTACAGTGTGGTAATGTTTAAAATTTGATCTGGGAACTCCAGAGCGACTGCCAAAAATATATTGTGTTCTTCTGTCATCTCAGCACAACTGGGTTTCTCGAAGAGCAGATCAGGGCCCCAAGACCATCGAGCAGATCCATAAAGACGCAAAGCTGGAGGAGCAGGAGGAACAGAGGAAAGTCCACCAGCAACTGCTTTCCAAAGACAACAAGAGGAGACCAGGTCAGAGATAGAGAGACTTGGGCTATAGTCTAATCCTCTTTACAGCTTACTCATTCCTGTGGGACTCTTGCTGTTTTTCACTCTGTTCCTCTTCATGTTGCAGTGGTGCAGAGAGAGGAGACCTGGAGCACTGTGCCTATGACTAAGAACAGCAGAACAATAGACCCTGCCAAGATTCCCAAATTCTCCAAGGTAGTCTTCGAACTAAAAGAGGTCAACTAAAGATCTTTTTTTCTCTCTAATCAAGTCTTGAGATGGCTAGCATAGCTGTGGTTTAGAAAAGGAGTTTTCAGATCTACCTTTCTGCTTATGTTTTTCACACTTCCTGACAATCCGTTTAAAGGAAGGAAGCTGCGTTTTTATGTAAACAGTTGATCTTATCCGCTGAGTGACACCTTGTGAAGGTTGGGCAAAATACGAGTTGGTACACGTCAAGGTTATTTTAGTAGACCAAAACTTAAACTAAGACTAAAACTATTGTTCAAAGCATTTTCATTGACTGAACTAACAATAAATCAGAAACTAAAATAAACGAAACTAACAACAATTATTGAAAAACTTCAAAACAAACCAAAAAATTAGAAAAAAAGAGACTTGAAATAAATTAATAATAATTAGCAAAAATAAGTGATCATTTTTTTAACTTATAAGCACTCGTTCTGGGGTTATGTACAAAAATATATTTTCTATATAGAACATAAAACGTGTTGTATCTTTTCTTCATTGGTCATTAAATGTAGATGCATCTTTAACTATATAGTATGATCATTAATATGAAGAAGTTAGTCTAAATTCTTGAGTTATACTTTTATTTGGGGGATTTGTATGGTTTTGTATTCTATGTTTGTTCAAACAATTGTATTTTTTTATAAAGGTTTGAACAAGAATTAATTCAAACTATGCAAATGCTAAACTTTGCTTTGGTCGACACTGGATGTGTTCTGTTAACTCTGTCAAACTACTGGTACTGAAACTAAAACTAAAAAACAAACTTTGAAAAATAAAAACTAAACTAAAATAAGATTGTATTAGTGTCCAAATTTCTTGCTTGATTTGTTACATTTTTGCTTTAATATTGCTCTCCTATGAACTTCCATGAACTGTATAATGTAGGGGTTACAGAGTTAATGAACGAGAGCAATTTTGAACATGACAACAATAACAAGGATTGATTCTTGTTTTAGAGATGTCACTACCTTAAAGGTTATTGAAATTTTAGGAATTTATTAAATTTCCTTCACTAGTTTTCCTTGCTTGTGATTAAGTACAGCATAGATGTTGCAACATATTTAAGACTATTAATAAACATAATGAATTATTTTAGAGAAAATTGAGTAAATATTATTGGTACTATAGAAATAATACTGAACTGTTATTAACTTTTGCATATGTTATATACTATTTAAACATATACTTTTAAATATTTATGTTTGTATTTTTATTTAGTTTTGTTTCATTTTACAGTAAAAAATAACATGAAAAATATTAATCAACATTTTCATATTTGTCCTTTTTGTCAATATCATCTTCACATAGTAGTCTATTCTAGGCTTGGTTTTATAATGCCATCTTTTAGACCACTAAAGCACGACAAAAGCATATTTAAAGAACCACTTTAAAACATCATAAATAAACATAAAATTACTTTTTTTGTAAAAAAAATAAAAATGACATATATAAAGATAAAAAAAAAAAAAAAAATGCAAAAAATTTTGATTAGAGAAACAATTTTTGTAGGCTCTGTAAAATTCTAAAAGCTTATTTGACTCAATAGCCCCATCTGATGGATGTTCTGTTTGGTTGTGTCATGGAATCTTAGTACCTCATTGATTCTGGGGATCTGCAGTGCTGCACATTTTACAGATCATGAAACTCTCTGCATCTGTTTTGAATCAAGCTCTTCAATAAAGAAGATTTAAAGGGTTCCTGCGGTCTTGGAATTTTCTCGAATATCATGGAATTTCAAAATGTCCATTTCAGATGTTTTGTCCAAGTCCTGAGATATCAGGCAGTTTTAGTTGATTATTTAAAATTTTGCTTGCCTCCTATTTAATAAGATGCATTTTAATCCTTTACAGTGTTTTTTTTAATTATTTTTTTTTTTATCATGTTGTTTCATGCGTTTTGTCCATTGTTATGGTTAGGCTATTTTTCAGTGCCATTTTGTTTATTTTCCTGCTTGACAATAGACAGTCAAATGCAGTTACCAGGTTGAACCTGTTAAAAGATTGTCTTTTGGCTGTTTTTGTCTTCTCAGTGCTTAACCCTTCCCTCGTAGGTTTTACACAAAATGTCATAATTTTTGCCCCATAAAATGGCTTGATTTTGAGGGTGATTTGTCAACAAATTTGGGGCAAGAAAATTTATTGTGTGGTTTTGCTGTCAAAATATACACAATATTACACCTCTTTTTTTTCTTCAAAATCAAGATCCCATAATGCAATTCAAAATATATGAAACAAAAACATGAATAACAAAATACAGAAAACTGTAAGGTAATTTTTTTTTGTCTGAAAAAGTCAGGGAATTTGACATTTGGCTTAAAGCGGCAACCCTAGGTATACGCATGTGAACCTGTAACTAGATCCTGATGAAGCTGGTTTTGTCTGTGTGTGTGTCTTATTCAGCCAGCGCTAGATGAGAAGATTCAGCTGGGGCCGAGAGCTCAGGTGAACTGGATGAAGGGCAGCAGTGGAGGAGCCGGAGCAAAGGCCAGCGAGTCAGGTAAAGTAAGACTGATGTTCTGTCAGTTCCTGCTGCTTTCTACTTTATGCTGGATTAGCTAGATATATACTAATTGTAAAGTTTTTTTTCCTGACTCGCACCCTTCAATTCTTTTAGATGCGTCTCGGCCGAGTGCCAGTTTGAATCGTTACTCTCCTCTGCAGCCCTCGGCACTCCAGACCTCCTCTTTACCCTCCACATCCCCAGATTTTGATGCCAGGAGAGTACTCAGCAGGTACGGTGCGCATGTAAAATACCAAAATTGGGAAGGGGAAAATGCATTCTGTGGTGGATATCAGCATTTTTTATATGTGTGAATGTGTGTCAGATGTACTCTGAATGAAGAACACATCATCTGTGAACAGGTCTTCATTTTGTGTTGCTTTCTTTATTGTTATTTTATTGTTAGAATATAGTATGGTATAATTATAGCATGTGATTATTGAAATATAAGAAAATATATCATTAAATACAATTTAGATATTAGATCTTAGTATAATGCATTCATTTTATAGGATTCCCACGGTCTTAAAATATCTGGAATATCATGGATTTTTAAAAGGGCTTTTCCAGATATTTAAAGTCATGGATTATCGGGTATTTTTGTTTGTTGCTTTAGTTTAATTCCCATTATTCTTAATGCATTTTTATATATCATTTATTTTTTGCATTGTTTCATGCCTATTGTTATTAGGTTCTTTTTCAGCTTCATATTTTTTCTTTCACACTCAACAGTTGGCAGTCGCTTGACTCAAACTTAGCTCACCAGATTGTGGTGAGCTTTTTAATTGAGGCCAAAAATTTTAGGAGCTTTGGCTTCAAATGACCATCTTAAAGACTGGGTGTTAAAAAGTAGATGAAAGGAACAAGTTAAATGTAAAGTCTGTAAAACTACTAATAAACTATCAAATATGGGAGAGGCAGCAATTCACAGCTATTCAAACACTTTTTTTGTGTGTGTCAGATTGTGTACAATCTGAAGTAAATTAGTCGTTGTTCTGAAAGTGGCTGTAAAAGTCCCTTAAAAGACATTCAAGCTAAAATGATTTTAATATCAGTCAAAGAACAACAGTGACTTGTTTTTCTGTACGTCATGGAAATTCAGAATATATATTAGATAAGTCAGTACTGAAGCCAAATCTGGAGCTAATCTGACAAAATAATTTACGATAATGGTCTAAAACTTTATAGCCAAGATTTATATGTTGGAGAAAAATAACAAAAATTATATACAATTTTGTTGAAATTTTTGAGTTTAATATTTTTCTTTTTGCAATATTTATATGTATTATCTTTCTATTTTCTAAATGTGGTGACTAAAATATTATTTTAATAAATATATCAGTGGCTCCACGGTGGTGTAATGGGTAGCACAATCACCTCACAGCAAGAAGGTCGCTGGTTCGAGCCTCGGCTGGGTCAGTTGGCATTTCTGTGTGGAGTTTGCATGTTCTCACTGTGTTTTTGTGGGTTTACTCTGGGTGCTCCGGTTTCCCCCACAAGTCCAAAGACGTGCTATAGGTGAATTGAGTAAGCTAAATTGTCCGTAGTGTACATGTGTGAATGGATGTTTCCCAGAGATGGGTTGCAGCTGGAAGGGCATCCGCTGTGTAAAACATATGCTGGATAATTTGGCGGTTCATTCCGCTGTGGCGACTCCAGATTAATAAAGGGGCCAAGCCAAAAAGAAAATGAATTAATTAATAAATGTATCAGTTTGATAAATCTAATTTGTTTAAATGCACCAATTTATATTACTTGTATCCACTGAGAAATGGATGTAAATATTCATTTTCAAAATGAGGTGTACTCATTTATGCTGAGCACTGTTAATGAAAACTAAAATGTCTGTATTGTTTTATTTAAATGTATTTAATAAATTAATTGTTTGATTTGAATTGTAGGAAACCTATTTTGCGTTTTGGAGGTTCATGAATGTGTTTTTTGTCTGTGTGTTTACAAATATCTCAGTCGTGGAAGCTCAGGACGGGAGCGCAATGACAAGCCATTGAGTGCGGGTCCTGCTCGGGCAGGACCTATTTTTTTGAGCAGCAGCAATAAGGAGACCCCCGAAGAGTCGGTCCAGGAAGTGTCCCGAAGAGACTCCGACGCTTCAGATACACCCAAGCTGCCCGTCAGCACTGCAGACAAAAGTAGACGGGAGAACAGCCAATCCAGAGAATCTGGTGAGCTGCACAGACTCCATCATACCGCATGTGTAATTTACATTTAAAGAGATTGTTTACATTTTAAAATTTTGAACTAGGTCATCATTTGCTTGTGATACTGGTGGAGGAAAACATTTCCTTACACACTCTGCCAAAACTACTAAAGTTAATCAATAATATTTAGGTCGGGTGACTGTGCAGGCCATGGGGGATGTTCAACTTCTCTTTCATGTTCATCAAATCAAATCCTCAACTTGTTTCACACCTGTTTGAGTTTCTCACTTCTGCCAAACACATAGAATAGATGATGTTTCGAAAAACGTTGAAAACTGATTGTAGTTCATATTTTTGTTTATTTCCCAACTATAGAAGTCAATGGCCATCGATTTCTTTCTTTTTTTTTCTTTTTTTTCTTTTTTCCCAAGATTATTTAATTATGTGTGTTTTAACTCACTTGCACTTATACTATACTTTCAGTATTAAATACTAAATTAAATGCTGTGTCTCATTTCAGCTGTTAAACTTGAAGCGCTCTCAGGACCCTCTCCAGATAAGCCTGCACTATCAGAAGAGGAGATGGAGAGGCGGTCCAAGTCTATTATCGATGAGTTTTTGCACATTAATGATTACAAGGTTTGGATCCATCTTTTGAAATCACCAAAAATACTATTGCCTCATAATACCTCAATTAAGGTGTTTCTAAACATATGTGTGTTTGTGGTGCAGGAAGCTTTGCAGTGTGTTGAGGAACTAGAGCAGCCTGCCATGCTGTATGTGTTTGTGCGAGTGGGTGTGGAGTCCACGCTGGAGAGGAGTCAGATCACGCGAGACCATATGGGTCAGCTGCTCTTTCAACTCCTGCAGGCTGGAGTCCTCCTCAAACTTCAGTTCTTTAAAGGGTAAGACTTGCAGAACGTACATAGACTGACGTGAAATGCTGAAGTTAACAGATTCTTCATTTTCATTTAAAATTCTGAATTAGTTACAGCACAAAAAAAAAAAACTTAAAACTTGTTTTCATCAGGGTGATCAGGAGCGTCTGGAGTTGTTTATGGACACTATGGTCTCATGACTCATTAGAATATCTTAACAATACTAAAATAATATATTGAACACAAGGTCAACTCAACAACCATTAAATAAACCTATTTTTCTAAAGTAATTTTTCCATAACATGGATAATAAAATATGTATGTATACTGTATCGATAAAGACGCTTTCATTCATTGACCCACTATAAAATCAATTTACATTATTGGACAATGACTTTTGTTTTCCCCCTTTTTTGACAACGTCTGAGGAATGAAATTCTGTTCTTCTAAGGCTTTTATAGGATTTAGAAATGAAGCCCTCAGTTAAAGCATCCTAATAGACTCTCATTAATGTCTTCAAAATTTACTAATCAAAGTCAGTTTTATTTTTTTATGTTATTTTCATAATGGTTAAATACATGGAGAGACATGTATAAATAAAACTTTTAATTTTTATTTTATTTATATAGTTATTTAAAAAACGGCTGTAAGGGATAAATATTATTAGATATGTTGTCTGTCCTATGATGAACCATCTCAACACAAACTGCTTTTAGTTTTTTGTCCCAAAGCCCGTTTTAGAAAGTGTGTAACTCAGGCCCTGTATGCTCTATCAAACTACAGATAGTTTTAATTGTTACCAGCATATGTCAGGAGACACGAGAAAAAAGAATTTTGTCTTTATCATGTAGTATGCAATAATTATTTAACGTAATAATATTTTCCTGAATTTTGGAATATCGTGACCCTTATTTGTTGTGTTTGGCACTTACGAGACATAGCAGGGGACTATTCATGCACACAACCACAGAAAATGCTGAAAATGGGCTCATTTTGTCGCGGAGAACCTAAGGTAAAAGACGATACAGCTTGTTTGGCTATCTGTGCCATTTGCTGGCGCTCACAGAGCAAGTAATCAATTTTCTTTGTATATTTACAAAAAAGGAGTTTATACCTTATGGTTCATTCGAAGACTGTTGGATAAGTGATGAATCAATAAATCAATAAAAATAACGGTGGATCCTTATTTTTTGGGAATGAGAGCTTTCATTTGATGTATGACTTGCTCATGTCTGTCATATATGAGCGATATGAAAAATATGCATACTGAACCATGTACACAATCGGAGCGGTCGACATAGTGTAAAATAAGAGTAAATAACTTCGTTACAGTACAACAAATATCAAAGTGATGTATATCTGTTGAAAATAGATATTCTAAGCTTTTACTCAGTGGGTCATATGTAGTTATTGATACAGACAGACCTCTTAAAAACTAGTTATTCTCCTGATGACGTCATGTTGTTAAATACATGGAAAGACATATAGAAATCAGACTTTTCAAGGCCATCATGCTATTTCTTTTTTTAAAGGTTTTGAAGTTTAAGTGACCTTTTTTTCTGTGAGGGAGATCACAGATATTTATGATTTCTGTGTTTGTAATGACATAACATACCAAAACGTACCGAGCACTTACACTTTGTATTAGTATATATTTTTTTTAATATGAGCTCAAGTGGATGATGCTAAAAACAGGTGTAAATAGTAGTAGAGTAAGTACCACAAAGTAGAGTTAATCCACCACTTTCTGAGATATTCAAAAACCGCTTGTGGTCGAATGTGCTATAACAGCCACATGAAAGACCACCTACTTCTCACTTGCTCATATTATATGCGAGTGTTATGGCATGTGTTGTGAGAAAGTGCACCATATTTCGCTGTATTGTACCACAATTGCAGGTGTCAATTGCTTGTGTTCCTGCTTGCTCATAAGCTGTTAAACATGGGTTTCGTGTTCACTTGGTAGTCCTTGAGTGTCACTCTGAGCACTCCTACGAAAGTGATGTAGAGCGTGACTAAATAAGAGGAAATACAAAATACGAATATAAGTGGTCACAATACGCATTTGAACCTGTTAATACCAGTTTGAATAAAGAATGCGTCTCGGCTGACACTATTGTCAGATCATTGAAAACTGATGTTAATACCAGCCCAAAGCATCTTTCAGATTATATATGCTGTAATGGTCTGGAAAATAAAATATTCTGAAAAGTACAAACAACTAATCTGAAGGCTAAGAGTGCTAATATCTGATTCATGCTTTCTTCAAAATGAGAAGGTTTGATGCTAATAATGTGTTTATTTGGTCCCTTCAGGTTTTCTGAAACTCTTGAATTAGCAGATGATATGGCCATTGATATTCCCCATATATGGCTGTACCTTGCGGAGCTGGTAACCCCTGTGCTTCGAGAGGGGGGAATCTCTATGAGAGAATTATTTAGGTGAGTTTTTACCCAGCAGTGCTGTTGGATTCAGACTGAACCGATTGGCTTGAGCAATTGCTTTAATTTGCTTGTTTCCACAGTGAATTTAGCAAACCATTACTCCCTGTGGGAAGAGCTGGGATATTATTTTCTGAAATATTGCACCTTCTATGCAAACAAATGGTAAGCTGAAACACTTAAATCAATCATTTTTTTGTTGCCATTTGTAAATATAGAAGAATCAATTGTATGGTTTGTGTATGTTGCAGAGCCATAAGAAAGTGGGATCATTATGGAGGGATTCTGGGTTGAGCTGGGCAGATTTTATACCTGAAACAGAGGATGTGCACAGCTTCATCACAGAACATGTGAGTTGTCATTTACATTCCTCAAAGGCCCTGATGCACTTTTACACTGTGCTTAACCCTTGGTATTGCTTTTTACCTTGGGTAATAAAAATATTTGTTAGTTTTGTTAACTCCACATTGTGGTGTTAAGTTTTTTCAGTGTGAAACGGAGCAGTGTTTGCTTGTGGCCACTGGATGCTTGGCAATAGACAGACAATCAGTCATTGAGCAGCGAGGCCCATGTTAGTTACAGTACATGAGCATCCTGTAAATGGGTAGCCTGCTGATCGTCCAGTCACTGACCATGACACTGCAAATATGCAAACAAGTCGGGGTGTGAACCTACACTGTTCTCATGGTTCGGTTTGGTTACAATTATCATGCCATCGATTCAGTTCAATTCGATATCTTTCCATTGACAATTATAGCTTTCCATTTGACAATTATATTTTACTTCACAGCACAACAATTATTGTATTAAAATTTATGAATATATTTATATTCATTCATTCATTCATTTTCTTTTCGGCTTAGTCCCTTCACCAATCCGGGGTCGCCACAGCGGAATGAACCGCCAAATTATCCAGCATTTGTTTTACGCAGCGGATGCCCTTCCAGCCACAACCCATCTCTGGGAAACACATTCATACATTCTCATTCACACTCATACACTACGGACAATTTAGCTTACCCAATTCACCTGTACCGCATGTCTTTGGACTGTGGGGGAAACCGGAGCACCCGGAGGAAACCCACGCAACCACGGGGAGAACATGCAAACTCCACACAGAAATGCCAACTGGCCCTGCCGGGGATCGAACCAGCGACCTTCTTGCTGTGAGGCGAACGTGCTAACCACTCGGCCACCGTGGCGCCCGAATATATTTATATATTATTTGTAATTCAATTATGTCCTTTAAAACAGTCAGATATATGAACTCTACCTTTAAAAACTCAAGTACATGCACAGAACAACATAACAGCATTTATAGCAAATAAACAAATGTAAATATCCCGCTCGCTTTTCTTTCTTACACCCGTTATCAGCCATATGCTCAAAAGAAAAGGCTGCTATTGGCCCTAAGGATGTTCACCGATAAATGACACTGATAAATGGCAGCGGTGATCACAGCTGATCCACAATAGATGCGGAGGAGAAAACTCACTATGCAGACACACGCTTGTGTCTGCATCCAGAAGTATTGCTGTAACAGCCGAGAAGAGAGGAAACGTTAACTCATTCCAGCAGGTCAAAGGAGCTACAGTAAGAGAGAGAGAGAAGAGGAGTTTACTTTCATTTTCTCTATAACAGTGAAATTGGGCTTCTGCTGTAACTTCTTAAGTAGTTGGTGTGTTTAAATTACTCTCCCTAGTAAGCTACCACAATATAGCGCATATGAGATAAATGACTTCAGTATGTAATAACCGGTTATGATCTGTTACTGAACTTTTAATTGACACCCCTACAAACAAGAAACTTATCCAGGCGTGTAGGAACGTACAGTATGAAACGGCTGCAAGTGATTATCCAAGATTAACTGGGTATAGTATGAGCAGTGTAAAACCGATAACCCCAGATACTGTTTATCCAGGGTTTATGATGACCAAGGGTTAACAATTTCAAGTGTGAACAGCCCTATGTTGTTTTTCATTCTTCATTTAGGGGTTAAAATGATGCCTCATCTCTAGCCTATTATATTTGGACTGATACATAGGTACCAGACAATATTGAAATATGAAAAACGTCCTTTACCAAAGTTACGTCCATCAATGGATCTCTCATATCTCTGCTCATAGAAGGATCAGCTGATAAAGCTTTCAAAAGCTCCAACATTCATGTGTTGTGTTTGCGCTTGATGAACAGTAGTGAAGAATGGTGAACTTCAGAGCCAATCACACTCTTAACTGTTAAGCGCGTGATGGCCATTCAGATGGTTTGTGGACCTGCTCAACAAACCTTAAATGTTAAAATGGACTTTTACATTTCTGTATTAGTTGGTACTCAATATCAGTAGTAGTCAGTATTATTGAAAACCCTGATCACAACTGACCAATGCTATTTCAGCTTTTTGAGTTTCTGGATTGAACACACAACAATGTTCCTTTTGACCTAATTTTGTTCTTAATTTTGTTCTCCATCACAACAGCTTGTTTTACAGTTTAGCTTGAAGTATATCAGTGCCTTTAGACTAATATGTGTAATCTATTGAACATTCTATAATTGTCTGGCTATGATTATATATAATGTGTCCTTTTAACAGAAACTAGAGTTCACTCTGTCTGATGGCTCAAACCCGACCGAGGCTGTCTCTAAGAGAACACTCTCGCCTGAGGAACTGAACAAGCAACTTGAAAAACTATTACTTGAGGACATGGTTGGCGATGAACAAATCTTCGACTGGGTTGAGGTACATTTTGTCCAACTCACTTTACTGATTTACTGATTGAATTTGTGGTTATTATATTGCATGTGTGGTCGTTTCTTACAGGCCAATCTAGATGAATCAGAAATGAGTTCCGCTCCTTTCGTCAGAGCTTTAATGACTGCTGTGTGTAAAGCAGCAGTAAAATGTAAGTGGCTCTATATTGTTGTACGTATTAAGAGTGTTGTTTAGGTAGCAGTGCTTGAGCACAGCGGTATCCTCTTCTGTTTGTGAGTTTATCTCTTCTGCCTTTCCTATTCTCTTTGAGTGTGTTAGTAAATCAAATGTGAGGAATTGGTGAATTGCTTTGAGAAAGAATAGATCAAATAGGGTCGTCATTTTAATTCCAGGTACTTAAGCTACCCATTTTTCTTGTTTTCATTTCTTGAAGTATTGCTATTATCTACACAGGCGACTTTTAGTATTGTTCCAATTTGTTGGCTTTTGGTGGCGTTTGGTCCAATACATTGGAAAACAAGGTTTCCATTGATTTTTAATGGATATTTAGCATTAAGCCCAATATGTCCAACTGATCATGCTAACCATAAGTCTCATATTTAATCCAAAAAGCTATATAATAGTGCAAAAATTACAACAATGAACTTTTTAAAAATTCTTTTTAGGGTGTTTTCACCTTTAATTGGGATAGGACAGTGGAGGTTACAGACCAGAAAGTATTGGGAGCAGAGAGATGGGAAGGGTCGGCAAAGGACCTCAAGTTGGGAATCGAACTCAGGTCGCCGTGAGCACCATGGTGCTATATGTCTGCGGACTTAACCACTAGGCTTTTGGTGCCGACAACAATTTACTTGCTGATGAGACATTAGAGCAGGGGTTTTCAGTAAACCGTGTACCAGTGACTTTAACTCAAATGAGTTTTTGAAATCTTTAATGTTCCATATTTCTCTTCCATATTAAAGGTAATAATAAAAAAATATATATAAACTAAAAAATGTAATATTTAACAAAAATCTATATATATTTTATTAAACGCTGCTTTTATATTTTAATAAAAAGTCCAGGTCAGAATAAATAAGTGTAAAAATATAAATAAATAAATTACCTAAAAAATAAATTTCACAAAAGCTATTTAAAACCATTGAAGCAGACACTTTAAATGCAAGTACGTACTTTGCTTCAACCACTTTTGATGTGGACTGAAAAGAAAATTTTGTCTTTGACCAATATTTTAATTTATTTTAGTTCAAATCCAAAATGGAGTAGTAATTTCCTAGTTACGTTTCTTTTCATCCCATAACATCTGTTTAGAATAAGATACAAATGTAGATAGATTATCACTTTTTAACACGATGCCTTCCATTTGATATGAAAGTTTGTAACCCTTTATGTTTACTTGAAACACCTAAACCAAATTCTGTAATCTTCTGTCTTCTTTTTACAGCCGAGGGCTCCTCGTGTAAAGTGGACTTGTCCATAATCCAGACGAGATTGCCTGTTTTACACAAGTACCTTAACTCAGACACAGAGAGACAGTTGCAAGCACTTTACGCACTTCAAGCATTGATAGTAAAACTGGACCAGCCTGCTAGTGAGTGAAACCTGTCTTATTCCCACTCTAACTCACAACAGATTCAACATTTGTGATATAAACTCTTGCACATGCAGCTATGGGAAAAAATAATGGACTATTCATGTTTCTCTGGATTCATGATTTATAGTTATGTGTTTGGGTAAAACATGTTTGTTTTTTTTACCTTTAAACTACTGATGACATTTCATACAAATTTAATATATATTTATTGAGTCATTTAGAGTTCATGAAATTAAAAATATGCCATATAATTAGACATGTTTATTTATTTTTCGATGACACAAAACTGTTTTAACTTCAGAAGCGTTAGTATTTTCAGTAATTGGCCTAAATTACTGTATTTTTATTTAATATTTACAAGATGGTTTATCAGACTAGCTTTATTTAATATTCATCTCAGACAAATATTAACCCATGCTTTTAAATCTAGTAAATACAGACAAACTTCTCTTGTAGTCTCTTCATTTTTCCATACCTGTATATGCATTTAGTTAATTAAAGAAACTAAAGTATAGAATTCATTTTATACTTCATTATTGTTATTATTATTTCTTTGTTTTCTTTTATTTTTAATGTTTATAATGGGCAAGGGCTAAAAAACAGTAGTTTATTTTATAAAAACTAAAATATAGTCATTTAAAAAAACTATATAATAAAATGCATACTTTATTTTTTTATAATTTATTTGTTTATTTAATTTTTTAGGTTTATAATGGTCAAGGGCTAAAAATCAATAGTTTATTTTATAAAAAAACTAAATAAATATATCAATTAAAAAACTAAAGTATATAATGAAATACACACTTTATTAATATCATTTTAATTGGTTATTTTGTTTTTAATGTTTATAATGTCCAAGGGCTAAAAAATTGTAGTTTATTTTATAAAATTTAAATGAATATAGTAATTAAAAAAACTACAGTATATAAAAAATATATACTTTTTATTATTTTTATTATTTTATTTGTTTATTTTATTTTTGATGTCCAAGGGCTAAAAATCAATAGTTCATTTAATGAAACTAAATAAAAATAGTAATTTAAAAAACTAAAGTTTATCCGCTTGATATGTCGTGACGTATGGAATACTGTTTCCAGGTCCAAGCCGCTACTCATATAAATTGAAAAAAATATTAATTTGACCACTTAGTCATATCACACATTAAAGTGAGTTTTATATAAAATCATGGAGCACACAACAGTCTCTAGACTTCCATCACAGACACCAATATTTATAACAGTTTATATATATTAAAAAAAAAAAACACTTTCTGGCCATCGGCTATTAGGCATGGATATTGCGATCGCGATTTTCAAAAGTTTTACATCACTTTCGCTTGATGTCACACTTAACAAGCGGATAATAAAATACATATTTTTTATTATTATTTTATTTGTTTATTTTGTTTTTAAATGCTTATAATGGTCAAGGGCTAAAAATCAGTAGTTAATTTTTGTACCTTTTTTTGCAGATTTGCTCCGGATGTTTTTTGACTGTTTGTATGATGAGGATGTGATCTCTGAAGACGCTTTCTACAAATGGGAGGTCAGTAAAGACCCCGCTGAACAGCAAGGCAAAGGTGTTGCCCTGAAGTCTGTCACAGCCTTCTTCACGTGGCTGCGCGAGGCCGAGGAAGAGTCCGAGGACAATTGACGACAGGACAAACGGACACATTGGTCAACTAGTGCTGAAAAGACAACAGTCGCTGAAACAATAACTGCATCAAATTAAAATGTAACATAACAAGCAACACATTATGCATCAGGATGGATTTCGAATGGTACGGTTCACTGACGTGCAGCGACCCGACGACAACTTACAAATTGCTGGAGCACTAAAAACATGTATTATTTATAGAAATGTTGCATTTAAGTTTTTTTTTTTTCTTTTGTTACTTTTTAAGAGGACTTTAATAATACAAACATGCAACAGTGAAACAAAACGTAAGTTCAGACTCGTTAATTTATTTTTTTTTAAGAACAGCATACACAAAAAGGCTAATTAGCATTCACAGCGAGAGGTGATCGGTGGCTAGAGAAATAATGTTCATCATTTTATTATTAATATAATGACAATAACAGTTATTAAAAACAACTTAAGTGATTTTTTATTTTTCAAATTGCAGAGAGGTTTTATTGGGGTTAAGCACAGACGAGATATGTTCTGCGTTTAGGACATCGGTACTAAAGTGTTTAGTACATGTTTAAGGTTATTCTCTCAATAACCGTACCAAATGTTCCTCTGCTTTAGCTTGTTCTTTGTGAAACATTTAATCCGGCAGGAACTATGCATTCAGGGGACTGCTGGGATCACATGAGACGAGAGCTCAGAACGAGCAGACGGGGACGTGTACAAAAACACTAAGGAGATGTTGCTGAACCTAAAGTGCTTGTTATTCTTCATACTGATAGAGCCAATTTAAAGCTTGTAAATAAATTAAAGACAAAAAGATTCATAAAAATACTCACATGTGGTGATGGTGTGTGCATTTACTACGGTGTTGTTAGTGAGGGTCATGAGTCTTAAAGTCGGTGTAAACGATGTGTCTGTGGGATTTTATTATTTTGTTATTCCTAATTCCATTGTCCTCGTAATCTTAAATCAAATACCGTAACCTTTTCCCTCCTTGAGATTACTGTTATTCACTTCTGGTCACATGGAACGCCTTTAGGGGTGGCATTATCAGCTGGTCTCTCTGCCCTGTTTTCGTCCATTCGTCAACATTTAACATTTCGTCCATGTTTAACATTTAATGTGTTTTAGGCAATTTATTCTTATGGCAAAACTAATCAAGCTTCTTTCAGTCTTAAGTAGTGTTAAATGATCCTTACGAGATTAAAGGGTAGCTCTAATGAGTAGATTAAATTTTTTAATTACCCATTTTCTCCACAATGAACAATAATAACAGTAACAGTATCAGTTTCTACAAAAATATTAAGTATCATTTAATGAAAAGAAATCTCAAAACTGGTAAAATGTAAACATTTTCACTTGTGATGAATTCAATGCACTCTTGCTGAAGAATAGAATGGTTTTTTTTTGTTGTTGTTAGTCATGATAGAATTTTTAAAATTTTGATTATAATGTGCCTGTTGTTAGTTATTGTGTTGACTCAAATTTAATGAATGTTTCGATGAAGAAAAATGTCATATTTTGGATGGGCTGAAGGTGAGTAAATTACAACCGATGTTTATTATGGGGTGAACTATCCCTTTAAATACAAACAGGTGCTTCACGCAGTAAAAGCCTTTTTGAAAGACTCCTAATTGAAGTAAGCTTCCATACAATAAAAAAAAAATCTCAAAGTTGTATACTGTTGAAAAGGAAAGGTGTTTAAATAAGTAATGAATAGTGTATTTGCCATTAGCTTTTGTAGGTCGGTAGCTCCCTCAGTGCATTTCCCGCCACTTTAGATTGACGGAGTTTGTTTGTTAACGAGAACCGTCGCGTTCATTTGGCGAACAAACAAGTAAAATGTTTAATTCAGTTCAGTTTGATGACTAAAAGGGTAAAACTAAACGACGGTGAAAGTAGAATCGCCACCGAGAACGCAAGTCTGAAACTAAAGAATGTTATTGAAAGAAGCACATCGGTTTGGCGGGCAAAGATGGAAGAATTTGATGCAGGAGAAAATCTTCAGTTGCTGGACAGGTAATTAATTTTATAAACCGATCTAAATCTAAATATCACAAGCGTTTGTGATCCATAAACTTGAGAGACAATCATTTAACACAAGAAAACTCATTGTGATTTTGGAAGTGCATGACAAATATTTTTCAGTAAACTTGACAAGAAGAGTAAAACTAAACTGTAAATGTAGACTCATCACTGAGAATGCAAGTCTGAAACCAAAATAATTAAGTTTTTATTGAAAGAAACGCATCGGTCTGGCGTACAAAGATGGAAGATTTTGATGCAGAAGAAAATCTGCTGCTGGACCGGTTATTTAATTGTATAGCCCGCTATCTAAATGTCACTAGTGTTTGTGTATCTTTCATAAAATTGAGACAATTTTTAACACAAGAAACAAACTCATACAGGTTTGTAATTTTGCATGTGCTTGATAGAAATGTTTTAGTAAATTTTGCTTTTTAAAAAAATCATTAATTTGCTCAATTTACAATACAATGCTTTGCAAAACAATCTGACACTTCAGTTTTTTTTTTTATTTTTCAGTTTTATTTTCAAATATAAAACAGAATCAGAGAATCGCTCTCAATAAATACAGAAATTTGATCAAATGATGAATGTAAAAATAGACACACAAGCTGCACTAGCTTTCCAAACGCGAGTGCATACATTGAAGGTTTGGGATAACATCGATTTATGAAAAATAATGCCAGTTGTTCCTCAGATCATACCATGATGGGTTCTGTAAAGTGATATTTATGGCAGTGTTCGAAAGCATGAAGAGGTCAGTCTCCATAATCTTTGGGACATTTCAAAAATATTAGGCACGTATTGGAGAGTCTGTTTTAATACACATTATCCCGGTGTATATGTAAAAAAAAAAAGCCACATTTGAGTACAAAATCGAATTGTATGTGAACTGAGTAATATACTGTGAGAAGAAGAAACCTGAACAGTTTTACTACCTACAAATGATGGCACGCTGCAAGGCTAAAGGTACAAAGTTTTCCTTTGCTAACCAAATATTACTTTGCTGTGACATTGAGACCAGAACTACGACAGTGTCACTGACAAACAAATCAACAAAGTCCGGTTCAAGACAGAAAAGAAATCGTAAACCTCTTTTCATGCTATTAACGAAGAACATTTGCTTGCACAAATGGTTAAGTTGTTGTGCTCGTCTTCTTGACATGATGGATTGTCGCCCTTTCCCAGACCTGGCACAGCTGAATACACCAGAGATTTGTCATCACACCATCATGCTGTTAGGATGAAACCGTTCGACGGTGAGGAGAATTATACACAAGTTTGTGGTTTTGAGGAGCAGCAATCCCTAGGACCCAAAGCCACAATAGGACGAAGAAACCAGTGCAGAGTTGTGAGGGTGTCCTTTCCAACGGGATTTGTGGGTAAGGCTACGAGTCCTTGAGCATACTGATGCGGGCGAAGATCTTCAGTGCAGGGCCCAGTTTGATGTTCATTGTGCTCATGAGATGATCCTCTTTGAGAAGCATCAAGGCCTGGCCGTCAATCTCCTGAGAGCGAAACTCTTCAGCGATCTCATGGCAACCTAGTTAAAAAAAAAAGAAAAAAGATTTTAAGAGACTCAAGCCATGCGCCACTTGAAAACTAGGGTTACATGTATGGAAAAAGAATCAATACAGTTTGTGAAATTTTATTACTTAAACCCACCACACATAAACTACATCTTTTATATATATATATATATATATA
>CAIGQQ010006052.1:13308137-13329029 GCA_903798035.1 Danio albolineatus | reverse complement strand
GCTTTTTAATAGAGACTTGCTTATGTAAAGCCAAACTGAAGTTCTACAATACTAAAAAGAGACCTTTGCACACCCACCTTGATATGTTTGATAAAACCAAAAACAAGCAGCTCAGCTCTCAGAAAATAGTAAACATAGTAAGTGTATTTATGCACGCACACTATAATCTGCTGTTTTACTCAATAGAACTCCATATGAAATCCAGAAACATTTTTGCACAGGTCTATTTAAAGGGTTAAGAGTGCCAGCTGGTAATCAACAATAAAATGTCAAATTTGACCTCTTCCCAAAAGGAAAAACCATCAACAATCAAGAATTCATGACTTTGAATTAAACAATGGTGTTGATATAGGGAAATTAATGGGGGAAAAAAATGTAACATGTCAAGAACATAACGAAAGGGTGGTCAATTTGAACAATACACAAGGGTTAAAATGCACTAGTGTAGATGCAGCCATAATGTAAAGCCTGATGTGACCAAATGTTTTCAAACATCTACAAAAATATCAGCTACTCTTCCCCTACTGAGGACACGATTAAGTGTTGAGAGAAAGTGCTGTGAAATCTCTTAGCTCCATAGCACTGTAATATTTGTACCTTGCTGAGACAGATCGTCCATCTCAGAGTCTGCACTGTGCTTCTGTAGATCTGAATAAGCATGATGCTGCTTCTGCTTCTTTAGATTCTCGATCAGCAAGGATGGACGTTCAACCTAGATTTTGCATTAAAAAATAAAGGATAAAAATACATTTGTTACACAAGGACATACATTGTATATGCAAAAGTTCACATTAGGTTGAAGAGCTTGCTGTTTAAACCTCAACTAGTAAATTTATAGAAATTTAATGTGTTATACTAACCACTAGAGGGAAGTGTGCCTCTTTCAATAGGTCTCTTAATAACTTTATTGAATCCTCACAACACATTCAGATCCATTATGTCCCAAAAGAAAAAAATAATAATAATACAGTTTTAATAAGAAAACAAATCTTTTTCAATGCCATAAGACCCTCAGAATCCATGACACAGTATATCAAATACTTTCCCATATCTCATCGGTCTTTGGGACAAGGCATGGGATGGTAACTGTTTTCAAGGTATACCGTAGATTGGAAAAAAATCAAGGTTTAAAAATTCGCCCAAATTTTCTGCTATAGCGTTTCTAAGGTATAAGTTTCTCCAGCAGAAAAGATATTCAAAGATGCCGCTTTAGATTGTAAAGAAATCTGTGTACTTGAAACTAATGGAGACAGCAGAATTCAATGATTCATTTGAATTATTTAGCCTGACATGTTTACTGCTCCAAGATACTTTAAATGTTTCTCAAAACAAAAGGTATTGTGTTCACTGGGAAAAATGTTTTGTTTTTTTAGCCAGACCTTAAAAAAATATTATATTTTAGAGCAGTAAACACAATACCGTCATACCGTGATATTTTTTATCCAAGGTTATCATACTGTCTGAATATTATACCGGCCTATGCCTATTTGGGACTGAGATATAAATTCAAATAAATTTGATTAAACTCTACTTACTTCAGTTGGTAATTCTCAAACAATGTTCGTATTAATGTTTTTTGTTGATCATGTTAAATTTCAAATAATGTTATCACTTAAAACACTGAGAATTTCACATTCACACCCAAAAAAAACAAGAAGTTTAGCTTTTGTAATTAATGTATTCTTTTGGAACAGACTCATAAAGGCAAAAAAAAAAAAAAGTATTTTCTTATAAAAGGTCCTATAAGGGTTATGAGCTGGCTTTTAAAACCTGAATTCAGTCTCTAAACGTTGCAAACGTTTCCTCTTGTGCTTCACAGAAAAAAGTCTGTATGAGATGAAGGCAAGTAAATGGCAAAACCAGCTCCAACTTTAGAGGTAAGAGAAAAAAATATTTAAATTACTCCAAGTTGGACATGACTAAAAATATCTAAAATGGTTTATGATTGCAAGGCTAATGCATTTCCTAATAATTGGGCTCAGCTACTTCATTATAAATACATATTATAAACAAACTGTTGAGTTTCAATTTCACAACAGACATGTTTGCACCTATAAAGAAAAAAAGTGAAGCATTAAAACTTAAACTTAACACTTGAACAAGCAGACGGGATTGACTGAAATAGGGCAGCACTCACCGGGAAAGGCTCCGCTCCCTCCTGGATCACGAATCCCTCGATGACATGAGTGAGGATCTGGGGCTTCACTACTGCCTGTGGCGGCGGTTTACTCTCGCCATTTTGCGGAGCGCTGCCGGTCACCGTGGGCGCATTATTACCGCTGCCCGAGGTCATGGCTGGAGGTGAACCCACACCTGCCTTCACATTCACTCTGCCTGCTAAACACGAGCACAACAACATCAATCAGAAACACCGCTACGCTGAAAGCAAAACTGACTCTTATCCACGAATCGACTCTTTAGAACAACTCGCTTCCAAGATTCGGTTCATTTATCTTTGACGTAACAGTGTAATACGTCATCGCGTGCCCAGGGTCCCTTCCAAAAGCATTATGCATGTTTATAATGTGGTTTCAATTACTACGTCATTGTTTTAACAAGGATGTTTCAATAATTTAAAAACATTACAAAAAATATAATGTAAACTATTAAACGGTTTTAAAAATCCATTTTTATAAAGGATTGCCTGAATAATTTCCATTTCCTTTCATGAATACAGTCTCAAAATAAACAACATGTCTGCTATTACTTACCATAGATATTTGCTCAATATACTTAGGAACGACCTGAAGCTTGAAAACGATCTAAGTAAATCATGACGGTTTTATGAACCGATTCTACCGATTCACCGACTCAATGGAACGATTCATTCACGTTATTCCTTTACACTCTCCCAGTGTTTTTACAAAATACATGGAAGGCTGGGGGCAAGACACAATAACATGTACAACCACAAAGAATATAACGTTATATAAACTACTTATTTGCTCATTATGTGTTTTGAACTAACGTGATGTAAATAAAACATTCACGTCACCTGCAACCATTTGCTTATTTCTAAAGATCCTACATGAAGCCCGTAGCAAGCACTATGCTACTATGTCTACTCTTAGTCCAGTAGAAAGTTATACGTTTTTTAGTTCTAACAGGTTTGTAAAAAAAACTGCCAAATTTCAGCTTGTTCTGTACCATTACTTCCACGCTTCCCTGAGACTCACACTCTCACGCAAACAACACTTCATCTAAAAGTCCCGTCGCACTCCTCCGTCCCAAAACAAGTAGTGAGCAACTTAGTAACTTCATATCCTAAGCATTGGCAGGGTTTCACACTACAGACAAACGCTCACGCACAGGCGTCCTGGTGATTGTCAACAGCACACGCCTTTGTTCCGCTCACGCACTCTTTACTTACACTTTCAAGCGCCGAAAAGGGGAAACACTAAAGTGAATTCAGCATTCCAACGCTTCCGAGTACACTTCCATAATCCACTGGCTGTAAATACAAAGCTGTTCACCAAACGACCCGATCCAAACTTTCTGTGTTCGTGGATTTGCTTGTTCTAAGCGATTCCCTCAATGTGAGCTGAGCAGCGGGGCCGCACTCTCTAATCCTCTTTGTATGGGGGAACTGAATAGGAAACATTGCGTAGCTGCGATTGGCCCCACACGCTTGGAATTTCGACCAATAGTAGGCCGCGTTTAGCACAGAGCCGATTTGGGATTGGTTAAAACTCACGAGCGGCTCTATGACTGAGGCGCACGTAGGCAGAGAAAGAGCATCTGCATGGCAATCTTTGGGATAGCACATTACCATACTACTCGTAGGAGTTTACCTGAATGGAAAGATGCCATGTGACTTTTTTATGTTTTATAACTGTCGTTTTTTTTTTTTCAAATTGGCCACAATGACACATTGATGGGTACATGTTTAAATTAATTGTTTGTGTGTTTGAAAGATTTGTATATATTCTTTCATTTACATAATCTTACAATACTTCAGTTCATTCATTCATTCATTTTCTTTTTTCGGCTTAGTCCCTTTATTAATCCGGGGTCGCCACAGCGTAATGAACCGCCAACTTATCCGGCACTTGTTTTACGCAGCGGATGCCCTTCCAGCCACAACCCATCTCTGGGAAACACATCCGTACATTCTCATTCACACACATACACTACGGACAATTTAGCTTACCCAATTCACCTGTACCGCATGTCTTTGGTCTGTGGGGGAAACCGGAGCACCCGGAGGAAACCCACGCAACCACGGGGAGAACATGCAAACTCCACACAGAAATGCCAACTGGCCCAGCCGGGGATCGAACCAGCGACCTTCTTGCTGTGAGGCGAACGTGCTACTCACTACACCACCGTGGCGCCATACTTCAGTTCATTCATTCATTTTCCTTTGGCTTAGTCCCTTTACCAATTAATCAGGGGTTACCACAGCGGAATGAACCGCCAACTTATCCAGCATATGTTTACACAGCGGATGACTATCCTGATGCAACCCAGTACTGGGAAACACCCATACACACTCATTCACACACTCATACACTCCAGCCAATTTAGTTTATTTAAGTCATGTGTTTAGACTATGGGGGAAACCGGAGCACCCTGAGGAAACCCACATGAACACGGGGAGAACACGCAAACTCCACACAGAAATGTTGTGGCCCAGCCGGGACTTAAACCAGTGAACTTCTTGCTGTGAGGCGACAGTGCTAACCACTGAGCCACCGTGCCGCTCAATACTTAAGTTGTCTCTGTGTAACCATATGTATGGTCCACATGGACTTTAAAGAGAACTGAACTCTTGTATGAACGCAAAGTTTAGCTTATGGTTGCAGTGTTTTTTCACTGTATAGGCAGACTGCATCAGCAATAATGTACTAAAACTCTCCCTAGTGAATCTTAGGAAAATAAAATATTCAGCAAATAAAGTCGACTAACATCCTAATACAACAGGAAAAAATGCAACAATTCCTTTTTTTAAGTTCTACCATGAATTAACTGTTTCAAATCAGACAAATGTTTCGATAAGAGGGTTTTAGGTTCCTCGGGGACAAAGGCAGACCCAGGGTTAAACAGGGTGAATGTATAGCGAGTCTATTGCCCATAAGATATACAACACCACTCATGTGCTGCACTCAGCAGCTGGGAGTCGAAACACAATGCAGTCTAAGTATCCTAAGTCAAACTCAAGCTTGTTTCTCAATGCACTGTCTGGAGCAGTTACATTTAATCAGTTGCAAGCTATTCAAAAAACACTAAATGTGTTTGATTTAAAACAAAAGGGTATTTAAAACTTTTCTGAATCCGTATCAAGCTAAATTATGTGACATCAGCATGATACAATTAAAAACATGACATGATTTATGACGTTGGCTCCAAAGCCGCAAGCAATTTCCGTACATAAAAGAGCAGTTTATCATCATTCATAATTTAACGTCTGAGAGGTTATGCCTCTGACACACCTGCCAGACAGCCAGAGTCAGTCTACCTTTATTCTCACATCCCAACAAGAACAACGGCACTTAGCCCCTCGCCCCTAATTATGGCAGAAGCTGTCACAGTCTCGCAAGGGCCTGAACTGGACAATAGACACTGGGGGTGTGACAGATCTACTCTTTCGCTTGAGAGGAGAGCTCATGTTGTTGGCCTTTGTGTTTTTGTGGCTGGCAAATCTACAGATGGTGGTGACGTAGTAGACTTTCTGCGTCTGGCTAGACCAAGATTGCTGCAGGAATCTTTCCTATCAGTCGGTATAGCTGGATGTGGACTAAATAGTTCATTAATTTGTTGTTTTGATATATTATTTCTCAATGTTTGAAGGTGTAACAGTATATATACATCTATTAGATGATAATGGTTGATGTGGCATTCTCATTTCAGTTTTAGAGAATATGATGTACATATTAGTGCACGATCAAAAATATAACATAATATAAATTAAGCATTCTTGTATACCTCAATAAAGCTTTTAATCTCAACTGCTGATTGTTTACAGTAAATACGTCGATCATACAGACATGTGGCCATTCAGACATCGACATGATCATAAGCTATGAATATTTTGTCTCAATGTGCCTTATATGTTTTATAATAAACAAATAATATTTAAAATAAAAATAAATCTATTATGAACAAAGTCTGATATATTTGTGATGTATACACCTATAATGATATGTAAATCCAGAATAACTACACTACTGTTTTGTAAATATACCGTTCCTTATGATCCCAATGAGTGGTTAGTAACCCACTGTTGCGATGCATTTCTGAACTGTTTGAATACGGTCCAAAAGCAGTTGAAACATAGTTGCTTATACACATCAATGAACACAGTGCACACAAAGCGAAAATCACCACCATGTTTTGTTTTAATAGCGCCCTTTAGACATTCTGCTGAAGTTACTGTAAGCAGTTTTGCAACTATAGTCAAACTGCAGTCATTAGAGTATTAGCAGACTGTCTGGTTAATATGTATATGGTCTTTAACAGATATACAAAGTCTAAAATGTCAGTTTATTCAGCTACAGTCCATGTAACAAAATGTCTATCAAAGTAAAGTGTAGGGCATTATAAAAACCAAGTGTAAGCCCCAGTCTGTGTTGACTTTGTTTGGGCCACTTAAACCAATCTTCTATAATTCACATTCTTGGAACTTTGAATTCTTCCAAATTATGATTTTCAACTGATTAAGATGATTTTATTGTGGCCTTCATGCACTAAATAAATTCTTCCAGGTTAGTGATTACAGAAGGAGACAGACTGGCTTATATATAACATGACCAATGTAAAACATGGTATAACATGACCAATGCTCCCTGGGATCAGTGTTGGGGATAACGCATTACAAGTAATGTAATAATATCCAAGTATTACTTTTCTAAGTAACGAGGAATGCATTACTTAAAAAATGTATACTATTTGTGTTTTTTTCCCATAGATGGGTTGCAGCTGGAAGGGCATCTGTGTAATTCATATGCTGGATAAGTTGTCGGTTCATTCAGCTGTGGCGACCCCAGATTAATAAAGGGACTATGCCAAAAAGAAAATGAATGAATGAAATAATAAGTTACCTTTTAAAAAATGTAATGTGAGTTACTTTTTATTTACAGTAAGGAATTCGTTTAAAAAAAAAAAAATTGTTAAAATTGAAGTAGTCATGTTGAATCACGCACTCATTGAACGGATTTGTTCATTATTTTGAACGCATTGAAGAAAAGGAAAAAGGAATTGTATTGATGGACAGTGATTTTACTGAACTAATAAGACAAAAAGTACAAAAAGTAGCAAACACGTTACTTTAAACTTTAATCAATTTGTTTATACAGAAGATAACATTATCCTAAATTATTACTTTTTGATGTGTTTTGTTAAAGAGAAATGAAGGTGTGTGTTTACAGTGCGTTGTTAAATGGAGAGCTCCTCTATTAAAAAAAGAAGAAAAAAAACCCTGCAAGTTCTGAAAGAGATCAAGCCTCAGCAAAGGTAAGGAAAATAGTTCGTCAAAAGTGACTCAAAAGCAGGGTCAGACGGAATCTGCAGACATTTTTTGCTATTTCTTTTGTTAGTATTTTGTTAAAAATCTGCGGATTTATGCGGAATGATTTTGAGAGTATCATAACTAAAAATTTTATATATTAACTAAAAAGTAATACCTTTTTAACTTTTATTTAATGTTTACAATGCAAATCCAATTAGATCCACTTTATTTGGTAAACAAAGCAAACCTCTCATATAAAATCTCTTCTAAAAGACAAAAAAAATAGTACTTTATAAACTGTGTTGTAAATAAATCATATAAATATTTTCATATTAATCAATATTATTACTGAAATTAGTTTGAAAACTGAATAAATATAATTATACACACATTTACACCAGTAAAAAAAACAGAATCAATGATGGGCTAAAAAATATGCGGAAATCTGCGGAATTCTGCGCACGCAGATTTCGTGTGGCCCTACTCAAAAGTAACGTAACTCATTACATACTATAAAAAAAGAAGGTAATGCAACTGCTTACATTTATGATGAGTAACTCAATTTTGGAATGCATTACTTCAAAAGTTACTTTCCCCAACACTTATCGGTATTGCTAAATTAACAAACAATAAACAATTTGCATCCCTTGCCCACTGTGAACCAACAAATTAAATAAATATATTGCAAACTTGATACAATGTAATAGTTAAACAAGCAGTACCTTGCGTGTTTTCTGTTACTTGATTTTCTTTGTCTGACTGGCGTTTTTCGGTCCGAGTTGGCTCTTGTATTGGTATGGATAGCAGCTGTGGTTCGAGAAGAACAGGAGTGTCCTTATCGAGAACATTCTGTGAGGCTACTCCTTGCTGAAATTAATGTCAGAACAGGACAAGGTCAGAAAAGGAGGGAGGGATTGAAACCAATAGCCTACATACAACACAAATAAAAACAAAATAAAAATAAATAAACGACTTAACATTAAATCCACTAACTTGAATTTGAACAGGATGGATCTGGCACTTGACTGCAGTGAGCTGTAGAGGTGGTGCTTTGGCGTGGCTCAGTATGTGGGCCTGTCCATTCTGGGCAAGCGCCTGCTGACTCACTGTAGTGGAGTGGAAGATGGTGGCTTGTTGGCAGGTAACAGGCACTTTCGGTAGCAAAGGGATTGGGCACTGCTGAGGCTGAGCTGGCAGGGCAGGCTGAATGGCCACAGCTTGCACTGTGTGGGGATGAATGGCGGCGGCCTCTAAGAGCTGAGCCTGACCTCTCTGTAAGATCTGAGGCTGCTGCTGAATCATAAACTGCTGCTTGTGCTGCTGCAGGAGCTGATGGGTCTGAATTTGGGTATATGCTGGAACAAAGGACCACAATATTCAATGGTTGGTTCATGAGATCTACTTGTTTTGGTTTGAGAGAAAGAATTTTTAATGCCATACAGTATTAACAATATATGTGTAACCGTAGATTGCGGGATGTAAAAAGGATTTTCAATTTAAAGTCAGTATGACATGAAATAAAACTCAAACAAGAGGACAGAGCTTGATGTTGTCATTTGGGAAATAACTGGACGATGGATTGGATATTGACAGGATTTTCCGTTTAAAGTTGTCATGAAACAATACTCTCTTTTTCCCAGCTGTGTCATATTTTTGAGTGAAATGGCTCCTTGTACGAGAATAAGTGTAGTTTGATTTTGTCGTTTGCTGACTGGATGATGGATTGGGCAATGTCAGGTTTCATAGTTTAAATTCATTGTGTGATGAAAGTTTCGATAGTCTTTTCTTTCATTTTGTGACAACAAGGGGAACGACTTTTTAAACAAGAAAATATTAGGGAACTTGGGAAGGAACTTGATTTTTTTCCCCCTGGGATCTAATTGATTGAACAGTGACCAGTTTTTCAATATAAAGTTGTCATGACACAGTGTTGCAATACAGACACAAGTTGCAATACAGTAAATGCTATTATGACATTGCAAAAGAAAGAGAAACTGTTTTTGATTAACGATTACAAGCACACAAATTCATATTCCTTTAAACATTTGAGGTGTCAGTTTTGATTTATAAAGGACTTTAAATCTGCAGATAAAGATGATTAATTTTAAACAAACAATTTTTAATTGTGCAATCTAATTAGGGAATATACGTTTCCCATAGGACAAAAATATGCACTACAGTTTTACAGAATTTTAAAAATGATTTGTCACTTTAGATGTACATTCCAGGGTTTAGCCTAAAATTACTATTCATTCATTTATTCATTCGGTAACACTTTATTTCGATGGTCCATTTGAGTATTAGTAGACTGTCTACTTAATATCTGTTGATACTGACATTCAACAAACATTTAACTGACTGTAAGAAACTTTGCAGGTACATGTCAACTTACACGAACCCTACCCCTAACCCCAACCCTGACCCCAACCTAAGAGTCTACTTATAATCTAATGAGAATTAGTTGCAATGTAACTTAAATTCAACAAACAGACCATCAAAATAAAGTGTGACCATTCATTTTCCTTCAGCTTAGTCCCTTTAATCATTAGGGCTAGCCACAGCAGAATGAACCAACTTACCCAGCATATATTTTACACAGCAAATGCCCTTCCAGCTTCAACCCAGCACTGGGAAACATGCTTACACTCTTACATGCACACACAAACAGTATGGCCAATTTAGTTTAGTCAGTTTACCTATAGAGCATGTCTTTGGACTGTGGGGGAAACCAGAGCACTCGGAGGAAACCTCAAGCGAACACAGGAAGAACATGCAAACTTCACACAGAAATGCCAACTGACCCAGTCAAGACTCAAACTAGTGTCCTTCTTGCTGTGAGGTCACAGTGCTAACCACTGAGCCACTGTGTCGGCTCCTAAAATGGCTAAATTTTCCACACAAAAAAAAGAATTGTATTATTTGTAGCCAAAAATGTGTGTACATTACACATTAGCACACATGAAAACGATGCAAAATACTGTCTCATCATAAGATTTACATCCTGAATTTGATGCCAGTAAGATTCCCGGAGGGCTTTTCTTTGTTCTAGCAGGTTGTCGTGCTGACTTGAGGTTAATGGGTTCATGTATGCATGGGTTCGTGGAATGTCATCTGTAAGGTGCATAAAGCACAGCTCTACTAATCCACTCGTGAAGCACAATATGACCTGGATGAATCAGATGGCCTGAGGAAACCTTCTGTTAGACATATTCTGACAGCCTGAGCTGTGGAAACGCTACAGAATGTCAGCCTAATTTGCACAGGATTTTAAATGTGCTCTGAGTCATTTCTACAATGTTCATACTTTCTGCTCTTCCAGTTTGAAGCCCTGCAGTGTGTAAACACTGTGGCACTTTCAATTTTGCTCTGTTTGTCTTTATTAATGCAGCTAAATACTGACTTCACTTGGTTTTTGTTAAAAAAATGCATAAAAGATTGTGTGGACAGTTAGGATTAAGGGTAATTTAAGTGCATCTATGACACCTTTTAAGATATTATCTTTTGTTTAATGGGAATTATATTGTGTTTGTGAAAGTAAATAGTGAACCTTTGCCACAAAACCTACAAAATCTGCAAAAAATTTCCTGCGCAAAACAATATAGGTTTGCAACACGTTTACGTAATGCAGACCTATAGTCATAATTTCCTGCTCATGATCAACATCTTCTGACCTGCCCTTGAACCCTGAGGTTGCAGTTTTCTGCACTGCAAAAGTGAATTCATTTTGCACTTCCAGCAGATGACAACTAAAAGCTGGCACACACCAAGCCGACTGTTGGCTGTTATTTAGCATGGGCCATCGGTGAGCGTCTATCAGCCTAGTTTGTTTTGTGTGTTCCACATGTCGTCTTTTGTCTGGGTCATGTTGGCTGGAGTTCGCCTGATTCAGAGTGTAGAATTGGTGAAAGAGAGCACTCTGATTGGCTGTTCGGTGATTTCCACTGTGCTAAGTAAGAACTACTGTGAAAATGGTATGTCAATACTGCTTTGTTTATAGTTCATATGTGTAAGCTAGTTCCAGTTTCCCTTTGTAAAATGATAATACAGGCTAGACTTCTCATTTCAGCTGGTTATCACCTGTTCGGTGTGTTCACGTACAGCTTTTTGGTCCAGATGGGACCAGACACAGCCAACGTGAGGTAACAACCCAGACAGATTTTGTAGCCACTAGTTCTTTCATATTGCCTTGGTGTGTCCTGGGCTAAAGGTTTAAACAGTAACACCGACACCACCAATATAGTTTCCTTCACTTTATTTACGAGCACTGAGGAGGGCTTCGGAGCAGAAATTCAGAAATGGTAATGGGCATTTGGTTACTGACATGTGCTATAAGCAGTAGACCAATCACACCATGAGCTATCTGACTAATCACAACAGAGAAGAATCTTAGAAAGGCGGGTTTACAGAGACCGGAACTGAACTGTTTCAAACACAGTGAGAAAAGAGGTTATGCTTTAACGTAGGGTGATGAATCATTTTTATTCATTTGAGTGTGATGTTTATATCGATTTGTTTGAATGAAAATCGGTGTTCACCCTAACACGTGACCCTCCCCCTTGGAATCCTGTAGTTTCCTCTGCATTTTCCATAGAAACACACAAACAACATGGCAGCGTCAGCAAGCGGGGAAGAACTCGGAGAAACAAGGCTCTGGAAAGTAGTAAACCGTAAATCGTAAATCGAATTTTTTTTTCGTCAAAACATTGGGGATTTTCTTAAAAGGCCATATAACCCAGCCCTACTTTAACATATATCTTCAGAAAACAAAGGTGTTTTATGATCTTGGATTGGATGTGTGTAGGAGACCCCCAAAACAATATTAGGAATGTTTAAAATAGCATAATAGGGGCACTTTAATTCACATGCCATGTTTCGCAATTTGTCATAAAACAACCGATCAAACATCATGGCTCATGATAACAAATTCTTTGAGGTTGTGGGAGTGTGTTTTGTATCATTTTGTGCTGTTCTGTTGTGTCAGATGAACACAATATCAGATAGTGTGCCATTTTCACACACTCCCCCGGCAGCCTGCTAAGTTCAAAGCATTCATAGAATAGCAACAACAGATGCAGGCCTTTTCTGAGCACTGAAGACCACATTCTGGTTCAAGTTCCACCCATGTTAATAAATAATTAACTGCTGCCCTTTCTCAGACTAGTTTAAAATGACGAAAAAAGAAATGTCTGGAAGGCTTCCTGGCCTTTGAGTGCTAAGTGCTAAAGGACAGCTTCAATACCAAGTGCTTCTTCAAACACTAAAGAATTCAATTTTTGTCTTCAGTGACATATATATATAGTACCTAAAGCAAAGTATTGTAAGACCTGACAAACAAAGATAATGTGTACTACAAAAAACGCTGATCTTTAACTGGAAGCTTTTAGCCCAGTTCATCTTAGATACCTCAGGCCACATTTATTAGTAATATTTTAAAGGTTAATAAAGTTGATACATAAAAAAACATTTTCATTCCAGCTTACTTTTCTTTTATAACTTATGTTACATTTGAAAATCTACCGGGATACTAAAGCTCAGAGTGTCTTCTTTCAAATGCGACTAAAACTATGACCATGTTTCATCTGGTTCAGGAAAGACAACCATTTGAGTTGAAGTATATCATTTTCTTGCATTGGGCTTAGGGTGGGGGTTTATCAAGTGGAATTTGCCTTGAGATACTTTTTGGTGTTCTGTGGGTTAAATATGTCAGCTCTATGTGTTCTTTGTGAACTTTACATAACCTCTTAAAAAAGCTGCAGAAGTGGCCAAGTCACCTACCTGTAATTTTCTAGTAACTTTAAAGACTTTGATTAGCTTGTTCAGATGGCTTTGATTAGGGTAGAAGCTTAACTCTGCAGGGCAGCGACCCTCTAAGGTCAGATTTGAGGAAACCAGGTCAAGCACATGCCGACTTTTTTTTTCTCTGACCGAATATTGATTTCAAACCCAAAGTGGAGGGGGTGAAGTTCCTCTGCTCGTGTACACATATGATTGTTTACCGAAGAAAAAGCTCTCTTCATTACACCTCATGAAGGACCAACATTTCAGTTTAACAGTGGCTAGTGTAAGAAAGGTCTGGTCTTATTTAGTGTTCTCTCAGTAGTGGACCAAATATTTTGAGTTTCATGCTCCTGGCTATGTGCTTTTCTAGTCTAATGAATTCCTTATGAAGAAAACATGGGAAAATGGGACCGCAAGCCATTCAACACACCACTTACATTTACCAGTTGGTCTCTCCGTCGACTTTCCCCATCTAAATATAGTACATCCACCAAGATCCAACATAATAACAGACCTACTTTTAGGATCTGTTGGAACTGGACAGATGTTTACACAAAGCTGAAATCTTTTTTATGCTATTTGCTATTTGTACGCTTTTGAAACTCAGTTAAGCAACAAGTGTGTTAAGCAAAATATACTGATGGTGGTGTTACCAGTAAGTACTGACCCGTCTCACTGATCCAGTGGTTTCTCTGGCTTCGTCTTTAGCAGTTATGTGCTATTATTGGTGCTTGAACTCTTTGTCAAGCTTTCATGACAGGAAATGGTCTGGACTTTACCACATGCACAGAAACCCACACCCACAAATAACACATTAGCCCGCTTGTGGTTTCCATTTGTATCGGATTGGAGTGGTCGACTGAAGGCTTGGCTTGTTCTGTCTGTGCTTCGTTGCTATTAATATAACTGTAATAAATGATGTGTCACGAGATTAATGGAAGAGAAATAGAAGAACAAGGAGTAAAAAAACATCATATAAGGATGAATAAGTTTTAATTGATTGAAACACTGTCTGTCTTAGGGGTCGTTCAATCTTACTGCACTGCTATTTCCACTACACTGCTTATATTTTTGGCTCAATTTTCCTTACTTTTATGAACAAAGCAATTCAATGCATATTACAAAATATTGACAATACAAATGATAATATATATGCATTATATATTCTACTATGTGCATATGTACTATATGTACTAAATATTCTTAAAGCTGTGTGAACAATTCTAAGTATTTTGTATAGAACATAGAGGAGTTTTTTTTGTATGTGCTTCAATAAACAGCTACCACAACACAGTTGACCACAACACATGTTAATGTTGTTTTGGTTTTCCTGTGATTCAGAAAGAAAGGTTTGGTGTTTTTATGCACAAAAGATTCTGAATAAGGTTTGGTCAGACTTTTCAAACAGAGGTTTGAAATCTATTAAGTGAGTCTATAGTTAAAACATTATAATAAAACTACATTATTCTAATTATTTGCTATTTTGTTCATATGTTACACTTATTTTTACATTTGAGAAAATATTTCATTTAACAGTGCTATAAAATAATTAGTTATTAGTATATTTAATGCTTAACTTTAAGTGATTGTTAGTCAACAATAGGTAATCCACATGTAACACTCATGAAAAATTAGCATGTACAAATAATTATATAATACTGAACTACGTGCACAAAACGATATTAGTAATATCAGACAATGCCTGATATAATGTGCCTAACCATTGCATTCATGCATCAAGACCTGATCAAAATCTGTATAAGATGACGTAAATGATATTCAGTCTCTGAAATACTAAGCATAATCCACATTGAAATAACCCCTCTTGCCTATTCTGATGCTTGGCTTGAACACCAGTAACCTTAATCATGCTTGTGTTAAAAACTTGTCATCTCGCTGCCCTATCAGGCAGTGATTCAACAGCATTTGTGCATGAAAGCACCTCACAAAACTGATTTATATGATTTAAAGGATAATGTTTTAAGCATATACAACAAAATAGAGAGTGCTTAGAGAAAAATAAGTGTATATATAAGTACTGCAATGCTAAATTATTGACAGAAAGGCCATTAAATGTGGTCAGAATTAACATTTACACAAAATGACCAACTAGCGCAGCTTTCAAATGCCAGCTTTATTTTTTAATAAGCAATTGTGGCATATCAAAGGCAACAAAGAATATCTTAGGAGACAGGAAGTGATTTGGACTTGCCTTGATTTCTTCCTAACCTAGATAGCATCCTTCACAGGAAACATCCAGCTTCCAAATGCAGCTCATATCCACATTCATAAATGCAGTTCCTGCCATTCGAGCAGTTGGACAGTTGTATCTAATAAAGTCAGTATAACTATGGGCTACTTTACCAGCATCTCACTTTACTGGCATGTGACCAAAATTGTATCACTGAACTAAAAAGGTTGTGCATCTGTCTTAGTGATAAAGGATACTCTTTCAGAGAGGCCCAGCTTTGGAGGGCTCAAACAAATAGAAGATCCCAATAGCCACAAATACACACAGAGCAGGTGTGGTGTCGTGAAAAACACTGCTGCCCAGTGTACTCCTCAAGACTGCTGCCACAGCAACCTGACACCCACTTTAATGCTCAAGGCCAGATGTCTCTCGCTTTTCTTTTTACTCTCACTCCTCCATTAGTGAGACAATTGAGATGGTACACTTTCACTGGATCCTCTTCTCACTGCTTCCACTTTAAAGGAATAGTTCAACCCTCACATGTTCCAAACATTTATGAGTTTCTTTAGTTTTTTCGTTGAACAAAAAATAATATTTTAAAGAATATTGGACAATGGTTGCCTGACTTCCATAGTATTTTATCCTAGTATGAAAGTCAATGGTTGCCAGTGTCCAAAATCCTTCAAAATATCTTCTTTTGTGTTTAGCAGATATTCATAAAGGTTTGGAACCACTTGAGGATTCAGACTACATAATATATTAATCTGTTAGAATAATCACTGTGTAAGATTATGCCAATTAGACCTATACATTCATGTTGTGATGTTAACAAGAAACATGTCTGGCTTTGCATTGCTTTTTGACCAACCATTTTCTTTAATGATGTTGTGTCTTTAATGACGTGTGTGATGTAGAACTAGCAATCGACTTCTAGAAACTAGAACCTTGAAGAGACATATTAATGGCATGAGTACTGTTGGCAAAGCTCCACAAACCTTTCCCCCATTGGATAATTGCACCCTAGCAGCACAAAAAAAAACCATTGCTTTTCTTTTCGCCATGTTTGAAAGCTGTGTACGGAAGAGCATCTACAGTATGTTCCTATTGGATGATATGACCTCCATTGTCGAGAACTGGGGAAAAAATAAACATGCTAGCCTTTCTGTCAGGACTTCATAAATCTCCCAGTAGTTGTCCATTGACACTACATGAGACAAAGCAACTGCTTATTGTGTCCTGACAGTCATTTTTGTTTACAATCATTAAACACCCTACATCAAATTGTCCCATATTCGTGCTGATATTCTGAACCTGCCATTTCTATAGTATCATTTATATTTTATTATATTATGTCAAGCAGGCCTATATAATACTATTTTCAAAACGTCAAAAAATACTATTTTTATTTTCAAAAAAAAGTTTTTAGATGCTAGTATTAGTATGATAGTTTTAAGGATATCTATTAGCTAGTGTGCTCCAAAACAGTGACAAAATTTGCGTTTAAAAGATATAAACTTGATATAAAAATCCAAAGCTTGCAATTTGTCACTTCCGTATGGTGGCCGAGAGAGCTCAACGTGCTGCAATTTAAGAAAGCACATGCAATAACAAAAAACACCAGCAAATTAAGAAACGATCTTCATCAATTTGACAGGACATCTGTTGCAAATTCTCAAAGCACAGACAACGGAAGAAACGTGCAGCAAATTTGTCAAAACACAAACAACAGAAGAAACACGCAGCAAATTGGTCAAAACACAAACAATGGAAGAAACGCGCAGCAAATTGGTCAAAACACAAACAACAGAAACAACTGTTTCTTCCGTTGTTTGTGTTTTGACCAATTTGCTGCGTGTTTCTTCTGTTGTTTGTGTTTTGACCAATTTGCTGCGCGTTCCTTCCGTTGTCTGTGTTGTGAGAATTTGCAACAGGTGTCCTCTCAAATTGATCAAGATTGTTTCTTAATTTACTGGTGTTTTTTGTTATTGCATGTGCTTTCTTAAATTGCAGCGCGTTAAGCTCTCTCGGCCACCATACTTCCGCCTAAATGAATCAACTACATTTTTTGTCACCTCATACTTCAGTTTTTCATAAAATCATAACCAATCAAATGCTCTCTAGTATCTGATATGCCCCACCCCTTTCAAGGCGCTTTTCATTTGCTTTTCATTTGATGCGCTTCAGTTCAACCACTCACTGGTAGAGCTGTGATAAAATAACGCTATTTGCTGTCGCTATCACTACTGGGAGTGGGCTACTCTATGTCCCACCCTCTCTTAATGATTTAGTTGAGATTATGCCAAACATTGAATAAAAATACACATTTCAAAGCACTTTACGGAACCTTTAAAGTGATCACTTAACACAAAGTGTTGTCAACTTTGTTAAACGTTCAGAACCATTTGCTAAGGCTGTGGATTATAGGATTCTGATAATTAAGCTTCAGAAAACCTCAATATATCCTCAGGAGTCATGTGGGGCCGGACAGAATCTGCAGGCATTTTTTGCTATTTCTGCGGAGTATTTAGTTAAAAATCTGCGGATTTATGCGGAATGATTTTTGGAGTATCATAACAAAAATGTAATTTATGAAATAAAAAGTAATACATTTTAGCTTTTATTTAATGTTTATAATGCGAATCCAATTAGATTCACTTTATTTGGTAAACAAAGTAAACCTCTCATATAAAATCTCTTCTAAAAGACAGAAAATATTACTTTACAAACTGTATTGTAAATAAATCACATGAATATTTTCATATTAGTCACTATTATTACTGAAATTAATTTAAAAACTGAATAAATATAAATTTACACACATTTACACCAGTAAATAAACAGAATCAATGATGGGCGAAAAATCTGCGGAATTCTGTGTGAGCAGATTCCGTGTGGGCCTAGTCATGGGTATCAATTTTATCTTGCATGTAAATGTTTTTTAACTAAAAGTGCCAGTAGCCATTGGCTTGCATTTTAATGAAACACCACATTTTTAGCAAAAAAAATTTCTATAATCATACAACGCTGGATATGTAAACATATAAAGACAGTGATGCTCTACCTGTGCTTATGAGAGGATGTCCTGCCACTGAGGTCACACTGGGACACACGTTAATCTCCCGTGTTGTGAGGTCACTGGTCTTGTCATTTTTTGCCGACGTCTCTGAAGACGTTTCTGCCGGGTTGGCCTTTGCAGCAGTCCCCTGAGGGCTCGGCTCTGCTCCTGGACTCTTCAGTCTGCCCACTGACTGGCCAGTCACAGATGCCACAGGGGACTGTTTCACGCTCAAGCTCTGTAACTGAGACTGAGAGAGGGTGGATGTCAACGCCCCCTGCTGGCCACGCAGAGCCAAGTTCTGCACCTAAGCGCAGGAAGATAGAAATGATTTTTGTGTGACATCCAAAAAACAGCATATTCAGTCAAACTTAAAATGATTTAGACACCAGATAGAATTTTTTACATTATTTTTACTAGTTGATGAATAAACTGTGATTCATTTGCATAAATACAGTGGAGAACTGACTAGTAAGAACTGAAGACATTAATAGTGTAAAAATATTAACAGTTCTCTGAATTATTTTTTGTTGATTGTAATCTATTATATAATGCATCAAGTTATCTAATATTACAAAGATGAATTTGTACCGACACAAATGAACTCTGAGTTCCTAATATATTTTACTACCTTCAACAATGTAAAAAATGTTGAAGTGTCTGATCAAGTTTTGGTTTTAATGCAGTCAGAATTACTAGCCCTCCTGAATTATTAGCCCCCCTGTATATATTTTTTCCCAATTTCTATCTAATGGAAACAAGAATTTTCAACACATTTCTAAACATGTTACAGAGCTAATAATATTGACCTTAAAATTGTTTAAAAAAAAATGAAAACGGCTTTTATTTTTGCCAAAATATAATAAATAAGACTTTCTTCAGAAGATAAAATATTATAGGAAATACTGTAAGAAAGTCCTTGCTCTGTCAAACAGACTTTGGGAAATATTTGAAAAAAAAAAAATACAGGAGATCTAATAATTTTGACTTCAACAGTATATGGTTAAAAGTGAAGGTAACCTGTCCGCTGGTTGGTGGCGTGATTGAGAGTGCAGGAGCCTCTGGTTGAACTGCTGTGACTGAGGCAGTTGGTGTAAATATAAGTTGGGATGACAAAGGAACAGCTCGTCCTAGGCTCCTTGCTACTTGCACAAGATTAGTTTGCTGTGCCTGGAAATCACACCCAAAACGGTTGCTTTATCTGAATGTATGAGTCAGATTTATATAACAAATTCTAGGCTATCAGATTTGACATCAGAGCCACTTCAGCTGTCACAGTGCTGAAAGGACCGCATTGTAAATTCTGGCAGATCTCAAACTCAAGCTCATTTACTGCTAATCAGTTTCCAGCCAAAAACTGTATTAGAGAAAGTGGAGTTGATGTGCCAGGGAAAACATTTCGGTCACCATCATGACTCTTATTGGGTTTTTTGAAAGAACTGCAGCTGTGCCATGTTTAAAATTCAAGGCCAAATGAAAAAAATATGTTGTAAGATGGTAAGTATGAATACAAAACACAAACAGTCATATGCCCACCCACACACATACAATTTAGAGGAGGTCAATGCAGGCCACTGTAAAATGGCAATTATGTTTTCCATTTTCAAAACAAAAAACAACAAAAAACTATATATTCATGGGAAGTTTTGGAAAAGACAGTTAAGTTGTAGTGCATTTGACTGTGAGTGCTGCATTCAATAACCAAAGTGATCTTATATATATATAGCATTTGAAATGGACCCAATCCAGAAATTCTCAGGAAAACAAATGATGTGCTTAGATCTGTTTATCATGGTATGTTGGAAATTTATGAGAAAACCCCATTTTAGGCACTTTAATTAGGTCCTTTGTTTGTTTTTTTTAACTCCATATAATATTTTTTTGGAGTTATAGTTAAAAAAACAAAGGAATGTTGCCATATTTAACCATAATGAATTAACAAGCTAACAAAAATATTGACATGATTAATGGATTATTTTTCAACAAAAAATGGAAAACATTTTATGCATTTTAGTGACCTGTAAGCACAAACATTTAAAAACGTTTTTGAAAGTGATACCATAATCATCTCTGTGCAAACTCCAAATGTGAATTAATGAAGACGGTAACATCATGTATATGCTTCCTGTATGTTTTTAGTCTACAGATGTGCATGAGTATTTGACAACAATGGTGAACTACAGAACTGTATGTGTGCAGAGACATGTAGTGTTACTTTACAGAGTGACAGACTGACCTAGCATGCATTATTAAGTGTTTTAGTTTTCTCCAGTGTTTTCTCCTCAATATCACTTCTTTTTACTATATTCCTTTGACTATTTTCTTAATGGCATTTGCAAAGGGATGGCATCATACTGGTGCAAAAAAATAAAATAAATAAAAAATGATATCAATTGTAAAACCCAATAAATTAAATCATAT
>CAIGQQ010006052.1:13296817-13307737 GCA_903798035.1 Danio albolineatus | reverse complement strand
GAGAGAGAGAGAGAGAGAGAGAGTCTTAAACACATTAATTATCTGTGTGTGTTGATATCATCAAACATTCAGAGTATTTATAAGTTTTTAAGTATAAGTATTTATAATTATTTAAGTATAAACTTTTTTTAAGTTCAGTTTCCAGGTTGAGTTCAGTTAATAAAACAAATTAAGTCCAAACAAGATAGCTACTCAAATGGTTTGGTATTGCTTCTAGCATTAGAGTTAAGTTGATACAAAAAAATGTAATTAATTATTTCATAACTCATTCAGTTTCAGTTTATGAGTTACCATAACTCTTTATGATTATGTCAAAGTAACTGTTTAAAAAATTGTAAGTTAAACTTACTTATATCATTTAGTGATTTTTACTGTTAGCTTTTACATTGTATTTAGTCTGTGTTTATTATAATATGCACCATGAAAAACAATGTAAGTGTATGGTATATCAATTTAGAGAGCACAAATGTGTTTGTGTGTGTGTTTGAGAGGATTTACCATTTGAGCTCGTAAATACATCTGTGCTTGGCTGGCAGTGAGTGTGGGTGTGGAGGAGTTTCCCAGCAGCACAGCCTGTTGGCCAATGCAGACTGGAACAGAGTTTCCACTCTGGGCTCGACTGATCAATTGAGCTGCCGCTGGGGATGTGGCCAGGTTTATCTGTTTCGGCAAGGAAAAAGCTTAGTGACATATGCTATTCATTTCCTGAAAGCTGTGTAGTCAAAGTAATAAATATTCTTAACTAAAGCATTACGAACAATCACATTTAGCCACAAATTGAGGAAATTTGCAAAATGTACAAGTGTAAAAACAAAGTGGTAGGCTGTAAGTAATGTACACTGGCATGTTTTTCTACAGCACTGGAGACTTGTTGAGTGAGCTATCAATGTCAGGTTTAATATTACTTACAGTGGTTTGGGAGGCCACAGTCTGCTGGGACGTACTGCCATGCTGGCTACAGCTTTGTCTTCCTGCCACTATACTAGCCTAAGGGGAATGTGTGAATGCCAGAGAGACATGGTAAAAAAAAAGAAAGACACAGAGATAGGTCACAAGTCAAACCCAGCACTCATTAATCAATAACAACAACAGCAAAAGAAAGAACGGCAGGAAACAGATCCCTCGTTCCCACAGCACAGTGTGAACAGCCTGCCAGTCCACAATACACTCTCTACTGTACTCCCTGAAACACATTAGCAATTCTGTTGGTGTCTCAAATAATTGGTAAGTTCTCATCTCTAAAAAAAATATACAGCGGGATTATTAGTTAAGTGAGTTTTACCTTATTTAAAAAAAGAAAAATTTTAATTATTTAACTATATTTACTCACTCTTCAGTCCATTCACACACTTGAGATTTTTCTTCTAATTGTAAATTTTTGAATAAAGGTTTTGGTCATTTCATCCAAATCTCTGATGGTTTAACTTCAGAAGAATCAGAAAGAGCTGGATTACACATATAAAAACTTTGCTTTCGTGACAGAAGTTTCCACAGTGCAACAGAATGACAGTGACAGGACCAAAACACAGGTAATAAAGGAATTTAGAAAAAATAACAAGTAAATATAGAATCAACAATTTGTCTGTGGTAAAACTAATTGTAGAAACATGACTAAAGATGGGAAAAACTAACAAAAAAAACCAACAACAACATCAGCAGAGCAAAGCTCGGAGGCCGATGTTGCTAGATCAGATACGGTTGTGGCTGGAAGTTTATTCATTTTCTTGTCGGCTTAGTCCCTTTGTTAATCTGGGGTCGCCACAGCGGAATGAACCGCCAACTTATCCAGCATTTGTTTTACGCAGCGGATGCCCTTCCGACTGCAACCTATCTCTGGGAAACATCCATACACACTTATTCACACTCATACACTACGGACAATTTAGTCTACCCAATTCACCTATACCACGTCTTTGGAATTGTGGGGGAACCCGGAGCACCCGGAGGAAACCCACGCAACCACGGGGAGAACATGCAAACTCCACACAGAAATGCCAACTGACCCAGCCGGGACTCGAACCAGCGACCTTCTTGCTGTGAGGCGAACGTGCTACTCACTACGCCACCGTGGCGCCTTGTGGCCGGAAGTTAATTTTATATTGATTTAATTATTTATATTAATATATTATATAAGATAATTATATTATTTAGTAAATTTCCCATTTATTGTATTTTATTAACATCTACCCCTACACCCAACCTAAACCCAACCATTACAGTAATGTAAAAACAGTAGTTGTACCAAGTACTATTTATGTTATTTATTAAATTACCCAATAAATTGAATTTAATTAATGCCTACCCCCACTCCAACCCTAAACCCAACCATCACAATACTGTAAAAATATTAATTATTGTTATACCGTGTCACAACAATTATGCTATATTGATGTGCGTATCCTCAGCTGTATCCTATAGACTTTACCCACGGAGGCAGACATCGTTGGTCTTATCATTCATTCATTCATTTTCTTTTCAGCTTAGTCCCTTTGTTAATCTGGGGTCGCCACAGCGGATTGAACTGCCAATTTATCCAGCATTTGTTTTACACAGCGGATGCCCTTCCAGCTGCAACCCATCTCTTGGAAACATCCATACACATTCATTCACACTCATACATTACGGACAATTTAGCCTACCCAATTCACCTATACCACATGTCTTTGGACTTGTGGGGGAAACCAGAGCACCCGGAGGAAACCCACGCAACCACGGGGAGAACATGCAAACTCCACACAGAAATGTCAACTGACCCAGCCGAGGCTCGAACCAGCGACCTTCTTGCTGTGAGGCGAACGTGCTACTCACTACGCCACCTTGGCGCCCTGGTCTTATCATAAATAAACAAAATGAATATCCAAATAATTCCAGTAGTTAACCTTGAGTCCTCTGAAAAGACATTAAGACTTTATAAACAGAGTTATTGCTGGCCTCTATGCACATATAAATGTTGAAACTTAAATATACAACTTATTGAATATACAAGAACAAACCTCATTGGTCCATGCGGAAGCTCAAATATGTTGGTGTGGCATGAAGGAATGAAGCTCGTTTGTTCTTGCGAGTCATTCAAGCATGCTTTGATCTGTGGCCAAATGATGCAAATATGGCAGGGTGCTCAGTGTTTATATTTGAATAAATGCCCATATTAAATCAGTGCATCATATTAAGTTTCACAGACAGGGGTTATATAGTCACACACTAAAATAGAAGTCTGAGATGTTTCTACTGAAAGAAATTTGCACTGACTATTCTTAAAATATATCACAGCCTTTGTTTTGTCTCAAAAGTAACATCTTTTATATAACTGGCCAAATAGTGTAATTAGCACTGTCGCCTCACAGCAAGAAGGTCGCTGGTTCGAGTCACAGCGGAGTCAGTTGGAATGTCTGTGCGGAGTTTGCATGTTCTCCCTTTGTTATGTGGGTTTTCTCCGGGTGCTCCGGTTTCCCCAACAGCCCAAAGACATGCAGTATAGATGAATTGAATAAACTAAATTGGCCATAGTGTTTGTGTGTGCATGTGAGAGTGTATGGGTGTTTCCCAGTACTGGGTAGCAGCTGGAAGGGCATCCGCTGTGTAAAGCATTTTTTGGACAAGTTGGCAGTTCATTCCGCTGTTGTGACCCCTGATGAGTAAAGGGAATTAAGTCGAAGGAAAATTAATGAATAAGTAAATGTTGTAATTGAACTGTGACATAATCCTCATTTAGTCTATGCTCTGTTTGTGAAATCATCCCTTAATATCTCAGATTTGACTACAGATATCTTCATTTGTGTTCTGAAGAGGAATTAATTTCTTATGGGCCTAGAATGACAGAAGGGAGAAATGATGACAGAATTTTAATTATTGGCTGAAATTACTTCTAAGAAATGTTCCAGGTATACAATAGTATTCTAATTAAAATGTTTTAAACAAAACATGTTTACAAATTGATAATAGTTCTGTTTTTTTGTTCCAGAGATTTTATTCTATTCTTTCACAATGAATAGTTTTTGGTTGCATAACTGGTGCAGAGACCTGAAGGGCAAAACATCAGAAGAAATGCAGTTCGGCGCATTTGTTTCAAAGCACAAACATATCAATCAAAAGTAAAACAAAGATATGTGTGACCAAACTTTTGGGCACTTGCAATCCACATACAAATATATGGAAAATGCTTAAGCAGATGACTTCAGTGTGATGGTGATGAATTCAAATTTTGTTCACCTAGATGAAGATCACTTCATCAATTTGATGTAAACTGATTGTGGTATTTTAATACTCTTATTACATTCCATCAAAGCTACAAACCTATGCTTGCTTTAACAATCTGTTTAAAAGAATCAAAGCAATTAGTTGACTTTAGAGTAAGTAAACCTGTTGCCTTAAAAATAAGTAAATTAATTGTGTGCATAATTATAAAAAATAGGTTAAGTCAACTTAACCGTCGCAAGTTAAAATGGATTTACACACTTTTTAAAGTAAATTTAACTTGATGCTTTTAAGGAAATGGGTTAATGCACTTTTTTTAAAGTAAAGTAACTAATCGCTTTTGGCAAACATCATCCTACAGGAAATTTAAATCAACTGTTAATCAACGGCTTAGCTGACTTTAGCTCAGTAATTCACAGCATTAAACAAATAACTGAACCAGAATTGTACATAGACATGGTGGCCAAAAATATAAATCAAAATAAAACTTTGTTGTTAGGAAAAGCTTGTTCCCATTGGGTTTCCACAGATATTTTCAAGAATGTGGCTCAGCCAGAGCAGATCTTTTTGTTAAACAGTGCAAAATATACCTCTGGCCATAGCAATCTCACATCAATACTTGTCACAAAAGATGAATGACCCTTTGCATGATCTATTCACTGCACAGTTTATAAACAGCACTCAGTGGCTTTCATTAGACCTTGTGCACTTTCATCTAATATCTTCACACAGAATTGGATTTTAAACAGCTGACTATCTTCATATAGTAGTGCAACATTGGACTAAAAGCATGTTTGTGCTTGCACATTTTTTACTCTGTGTTTGATTAGCATGTCGAGAGACTGAACAAAGTATTTCTTTAATCTAGCCGAATTAAACTCCCTAAAGAAACAAACAAAAAAAAGCTTGTGTGAGCTGATCAAATGGCAAGACAAGAAAATTAAGACTTTGATTGATCAGAGATGTTTGAGGAAATATAATGCACATGCAGTCCATGTTTATATATTAATATGCTTGAACAAGCATGAACAGTGGCATAAAAAAGCTTGATTCAAAATTGTACTTAAACCTGAGAATGAAAAGAAAGACAAAACAAAAACCTTCACTCATGGTAATTGTTTCTCAAGGGCAAAAAGGTGTTCTTGTGAATCTTGAGCTGTTCATAAGTGATTGACAGGTGTACAGTGCTCAACATAATGAGTACACCAAACTTTGAAAATGAATATTTTAATCCATTTGTCAGTCAATATAGGTAATATATTTTGGTGCATTTAAACAAAACAGATTCATAAACAGATATATTTATTAAATATTATTTTAGTCACCAAGCATCTTTAGAAATAAAAAGAATTAAATCCAAGCAAAATATTGCAAAACAAATTACAACCTACAAAATTTCAACAATAGTTTTCAATTTTTTGCTTCTCTTGATTTTTCCTCTTTTTAAATTTGTATTTGATGTTTTTCTATTATATATAAATTTGGGTGTACTTGTTTTTAGACCATTATCGTAAGTTATTTAGCTGAATAAGCTCCAGATTTGGCTTCAGTACTGACTAATCTAATGTATATGCAAAGATACAATATTGTATAGCTTCCTATTAAAAATATGAATTTAAAAGATACATTTGTGCAGGGTGTACTCATATGTGCTGAGCACTGTATATGACATCTGTCATTACCTGAAAGATGAATTCATTCATATTTAGTCTAACGATGCGAAAAATATTCTGTTGTTTAATTTATAATAAATGATATAAATGAATTTGAATACAGGAAAAATAATAGACAATTTAATAGATGATTAAAATTATTAGATGTTCAAGCATGTAAATGACTATACGTATTTGTGTTTCATTATGATATACAGTCAAGCCCGAGTCTTACCCCAGACTGTATATAAGAAACATAAGATACAAAAATATATATTTGTGTTTTTGCAGTGAATTACAATTTTTCACCACAACATACACATATGTCATCTTCGTTTAATAATTTGCTACGTCAATTTAAGCATTTCAAATAACACATTTAAAGCTGTTTTAACTTATGTTAAGGTTACTAATTCTCAAAATTCAGTTAAAAAAATAATGATATTTACTGACTTACTAAACTTATGAATAAATCATGACAGGACTGAATGAATTAAAACGTAAAAATAATTTAAAACATATATGCAGATACAAAGCTCCAAAATAATTGTGGTCCATTTCAAGTTTTTTTTTTTTTTTTTTTTTTAATTGACAAGGAACAAATTCCATCCAAATAAGCCTTTTATTTTTATTAGTTCAGTAAAGCTCATTATTCTCAAATAATGCTGAAATATTTTTCCAATCTCTTGGAGCCTGCATTTTTATATGTGCCATGTGTGCCCACCTGCTGCACTGCTGCGAGACTCAGGTGCTGTTGCTGTAGTGCTGCGGTCTGAAGCATGAGGTGTTGTTGTTGAGCTGCATACATCTGCTGGAGATACTGAGCTGCCACTGTGCTGGGCTGCCTGTTAAGGGCCTGCTGGATGACCTGAGAAACATAACATGGGATGGGATCATCAAATGAACATCTCAATAATATTCTGCCCAAGTCCTGTAGGGCACATATCATTCCTGGTGAATATTTCACACCACAGAGGCTTAAAGACCTTATCATCATATTATGTGTAGGCAGCAGGTAATACTGTATGCAGAAAGAAGAACTGGAGTGCTGTTCTGTAAACATAGAGGGTCACAGTGTGAGCTCAATGCTGGAGTCATGAGGGGTCACTGTCATCCATCAGAACAGCCTGACAGCATGACTGCATTCCCTTCAGACCTAGCATGATCTGTGTACACTGTCCTCAGGCCAGTCACAGCTCTGTGAGCCACCGGATGTCCGAGAATGCAATTTGTTTTACATTATTAAAAATAAAGCAATTCACATCCCATAGACTAGAGGTACAATTTTGGTTCCACAAAGAGCCTTTCAGAAAACAGATCATAAAAGTATCCCCACCAAATCCACTAAATGGAAAGGTTCTGTTGGTTTGCTAATTCAGTATTTTTGGTCTCATTTTCTAGTAAAACATTTAATTAACCAGAAAAACTGTGCAACACAGTAAGGCTTCTCTTGTTAATTTCTCATAATTTTTGTAGAGAATGTATAATCTTTATATTTACATTTTTATATAAATAATAATTGTATAAAATGAATTTACAACAATAGTTAACATGAAGTAACAACTAACATAAACAATAGATTTTCAGCAATAATTATTAATTTAGGTATTAAATTTAACATTAGGTAATTCACAGAGAACTAAGGAACTATCATTAATAACCACATAAAAAGTAATAAATCACCAAGAATTCAAATAAATAATGATTATATTTTAACATATTTTAAATAAAATGATGATTTAAATATGAATATTGTATAAGACTTATAATAATAGTAAAATAATAAATCATGCAGTTTTCTTAACCTGCTTGCTCAGAAAATAAGTACTAAAATGCATAGTTTAATATGTTCAGATGGAAAACAATGTAAATATCTTTTTAAAAAAGCATTCTTGTTTAGAATAACAATTATTTAAATTTTTATTTACATATCTCAGAAAAAAAAAGAAAAAAAACAACAACTAGATTTTACCCTGTGAAGCGTCAAACGTTGAGCTCTCTGCAGTTGAATCCTTAATGACATGTGCTCAGTGTCTCCACAATACTATCATTCAAATACAGCTGACATCACAGGTCCTGCTCTATACAGCCAATCACTGGTGGCCAACAGATACACTCTGATTCATACACTTTTAAACTATATTAAGGATAACTGAGAATACTTTATTCAAATATACAGTAAGTATACTATATTTACTATACACTATGTAAACATTAAGCATTTTGTCTATGCTGGAAATGTTTTGTGTTCTGTCAGCTATACTTAAACAAAACCATCAAACTAAATAAAGATAAACAAAAATTTGTATATAATTTGAAAATAATATTGCAATAATGACATAAAAATCCCAAACTATATGAACTTTACACTTCATATGCATATAACTCCTGATAGATGATAGACGTACTTGCTGCATGTTGCCTATAGATGGCGCCAAAGGATAATACAAGTTTATGGGGCAAAGCATAGCATTAGGCTGAGAGAGATTTATTTGTACCTGAACAGTCTGCCTGTCTGTGATTCCTCCATAGACTGATATCTGAGGCACAGCCTGCTGTCTGCTGGAGGAGTTTAATATGGTGCCGGTGGAGGTGGAGGCTGAGGTGGTGCTAGGGATGGTGACACTGGCACTGGAGGCCACGCTGCCCTGCTCCTGCTCCATGGGCCTCCGTCTGCCTGTGCCCGATCCACGGCTACTGTCGATTCTTCACACTCCCTTCCAGCTGAGAATAACAACATGATGATCAGCGATGGCAGTTCATATACTGCTGACAGTGAGTGCTTCAACATGTTAATGTGAAACTCAGTGTGAACTCTACAGCATGTCATGTTTAGGGTTGTCAAAAAATGCACAGAATGTTAGCACATAATCATCCCTGCAAATATAACCTGGACAAAATAGCCAGTGATGACATATTCAAGTTATGCAGCAAAGATTGGATTGAGATATGAAATACATATGAACAGCAGCGTGAATGCATATTGTTACAGCTGGACTCAAGAAACCAGTGCGCGCCCGCAACAGCAGTTATCAAAACACAGTTATCAAAATGTCCGTCGTTGCAGATAATGTATTTCAAGTAAATACACTCGGTTATGCTTTACAGTAAATCTTTACAGTAAATCTAAACCAGTTAGAAAGCAAACCTTTTTATGAATGTTTACTTTGCCCCTTTTTATGAAAACGACAGTAATAATATGGAGCAATGAAATACTTGTGCTGGATTGTGAGCCGCAACCTGTACTTTTATTTTGCCAAAATTGCTTAATGACATGCATAGTGTCTAGCGTTAACCGTATGTTGTAGCAAGTACTTAAACAAGGATGTAAACAACAGGAAATGATGTTTGTCACCACCAACAATTTAGCTACAAATTCACATTTATCCATTAAACCGCGGTAAACATCTGCAATCTTCAGCAGCGTATGCAGTGTCTCTCCATGCGGCTGCTTTCCCTGCATTCTACATCTCAAATAATGAACTCAAAAAGATATGTGAACGTTTCATATTACTTACACATGCTTATAACCTGACTATATGTGAAAGACATGTAACACATTGAGTTAGGTAAAAACAGTACAGGATAGCTCGCCTGTATATATTGCAGAAGAAAAATCAATCAAAGCTTACACGGGTCGCATTCCACATCTTGCGTGTTATTCTCCTAGTAAGTAGTTATCTTTTCATAGCAATCACTATCCGTTCATTAGCCACCCGCAGGGGAGTTCTGGAGATCTTCCTGAGCTCAAAATCCCCTCTCGCCTTGCAAAGGGAGGGAGCCCCGGGCTCGAGGATCTTATGAGCTCAGGGCTCTCTCCCGGGACAGCATGCCAAACAAGCTTTATAATCAATCAGCAGCTAAGTGTGAACTCTTGAAATGTGTGGCTTTACAGAAAAAACTTAAGTGAGTCTTAGATTACCGCAAATACCATCTACTTTTAAACAGAGATTACTAATTCAACTCAACAGCAATTTTACAAGCTATGAACAACTTATTCAACAGCGATGAACAAATTCAGTCAGATTACCAGCAAATGCCCCTCTCTCTGCTACTCTGAGGGGAAATCAGCACTGACATTCACCTGTTTCCAATATACTTTAGTGGTTTGCTGTGTTAAACCGCCTGCATTAAATATCCATATCACTCTAGCATTGAATTCCATCTGACAGAATCAAAATTTAATGCAAGAAGGCAGGTCTTTTCAACACCAAATCCTCTTATTTTAAACTCTTACTGAAAGTGACAGCTACACGCTTTGCTGGATGTTTTATGCTTCTCGACTGCCCAACTGTAACACCTCTCAGAATCCCTTCAGGCTATTTATGATCCACATGCCCACACCAGCTCCAGTATCTCTGAGCAAATGTGGAGACTGAAGCAGGCTTTGATCCACCTGGAGATCTCGCAGACCGTAACAGATGTTTTCGCAGCAGGTTCTAGTACGTGATCTCAGGTGCTCAAGGCACAATTAATGATTTGTTTTCCACTCAGGTAAAACAGCTTTCGTGTCTCTGAAATGCATTTGGCATTTAGAGGTAGTCAAAGGCGAGAAGATGGTTAGTAAAACTTTGAAAGACAGAAAGATTACATTTTTAAAATGCAGATCATTTTCTTTAAAGGTTTTGGTAAACAATCTCGTACTCTGCAAAAATGCTTTTTTAAATTTAATTTAATATTTTTTTTTTTGCTTTTTTGCTTTTTTTAAGCTTAAGTCTTGTTTCAGTTGCAAAAATTGGCAGATTCTTAAATCAGGTAGAATTTTCTTGACAAGTAAAATAAATGGTCTTGTTTTTTGAAATAGTAAGTCAAAATTAAATGAGCTGTTCCAAGCAAAATAACTTAATAATATTATTTCTAAAAACAGGATATTTCTTACTTTTCGCAGTGTGTTATTTTAGTGTTATAAGAATCTTTAAAGATATTGTTATTTCAGGTTTAACTTTACCAAGGCAGTTTGACCATTTCTGTTTTAAACAGCTGCATATATGACTTAAAACTGACATTTTTGCCAACAGTTACTATATATATATATATATATATATATATATATATATATATATATATATATATA
>CAIGQQ010006052.1:13218909-13293408 GCA_903798035.1 Danio albolineatus | reverse complement strand
GATTGACCAGTGCCCACCCCTTCCCTAAACCCAACCAACAGTGTTTTGAAAAGCAATCCAGAAAAGAAAAACCCTCACCTCATTTTTACCATGTTTTCAGATTTTGCCACATTCTCACCTTGTTATTTACTTGTTTATTTTATTTTTCGGCTTTTGTTTTTGTCTTACCCACTTTCTGGAATCGTTCGTCTTCGGACTTAAACCCCATTGTCGCGGTAAACTCCTCTCTGTGTTTCAAGTCTGTAGACAAACGCTGCGAGCCACGGAACAAACTGCTAACAGCTGGAAAGCCATCCATACGGAGGTAAGCGCTCAGCTGCTAGCACAAAAAGAAACGGCATCAAACCACCCCATAGTGTTTGTTTTAAATACGTACTTCTGGCTACATAATTCACAATCCCCAGAAACGTATAGGGCTATGTTTTCAGAATGAGCCTGCGTTGATTTTTCAATAAAGTTAATGCTTTATATTACATTGTTAAACATAATTTTTTTTTAATGAAAAATGTTATTAAAAACGTATTAAAAAATTATTATCAACAAGCATTATTAATTGTTGCAATTACAATTATAATATATTTATATAATAAATAAATAAATAATAAAAGAATGCAATTATATTATAAATAATCTTTACCTAGTCCTAGATTAATACATGCTGTAAAATTCAGTTATTCACTTATACATATTTAAACTTATTGGATTGCAACATTGTGTAGTGCTACTATTTGTAACACTGTAACACTGTAAGTGTTTTTGTTTTTTTTTGCAAATTCATAAACATGACGTATAAAAATTGTCCTGAAATTAGCGTCATGCTCTCCGCTCTTCTAGTTAAACTAACAGTCTCCCAGGATATTAGCTTCATCACAGGATGCTTGCTGTCAGTTTTGACACTTTTGGCCAAGTGTGAGTAAACACTAAAGTAATTAGAAGCTCCTGCCTGTAATGGATACTTCAGACGTGCAGTCACTTCCGCGTCTAACACTCGTTCTGTCACATTCAAAAACACTCGCTCTGCAGCACAACAGCATATATCACACTCAAAGATTTCACTGCGGCAAAAGACCTTGACGGAACACGTTCACTTAACAATGTGCATGTTGAGCGCACATCAATGCCTGTCATAAATCAGAGCTCCTAAAGAGAAACTGAACCTTTAGCTTGAGTGAATCAGGAAAAGTAACATTCGGTAACTCTTTCTGTATCTTCATGCACTCTATGCAATGATTCAATGAAGCAATTCTTCAGAACTTCAGATGAACCTAGTCAACATGTTCAAGCGAGAAATGTATCTCATCCTTGACAAGGCATTGTTCAGTCCTGCCAGAGCTCTCTCTTTTCTGGTATCCATCATCCTCCATGCTAGCCCATTCCATCCATGTGGAGATTTGTGACCCTCATTTCCTTAAGATCCACCATAAAACTGCCGGCTTTGTCTGCAAGGGCCACGTCATTGTTGAACTGAAAAAAGCATGAAATATGACCCCAGTCGCCTTGGTATCAGTGCGAAGAGCCTGACAGAGGGGGGATTTCTCAGTCTGACTGAGTGTTTTTAGAGGAACTGTAGTTTGCATGATATGGGATGTCATGATAATGTCCGAAATTCAGACCAATTTTGGCTCATGCAAATATCCAGGTGGTTCACAATTCAGGATGATGCCATGTGCACGTAAATGGAAGAGGACATTAATATACAGATGTTTGCACATTAAAATACTACCTTATCATCAGTACTGGACGGGAATGGCTGTGGGGTAATTTCACAATGATTTGGGTTTCAAACGCTATCATTTAAGGGGATTCCATTAACATATAAATTAGGTGCTCACAGAGGCAGATAAATTGAAACAGTAGCATGGTTTTAGCCATTTTCCTGTTGTTTTATTCAGCCGAGTGCTCACATGCTGGATGTGTATCATTTCTGATTATCAGGCGGAGTCCAAGCGTGAAATAAACTGGGTTTGAACATCAGTAACGCATTTCCTTCCAGGCACACAATCGTTAACACCGTCTCATTATTATGTCCCAATCAGAAAAATAATGGCTTTAGTTGCACAGATCCACTTTAAAACATATTTAAAAGCCTCTTGAGAGGCATGCCACGTCTGATAGCTGATTGTAGGCTTCTTACATTTCTGCTTTTACGAGGTGAAAAAGTTTACTCAGGTATATATAATCATGCTGCTGATACAAAAGTTTCCCATTTAAAATAGATAACTGAACTGCAATCTAATCTCTGGTGTGCACCAAACGTGAGCAAGAATTCTGAAACAATTGGTCTGGTCCACTTATAAACAAATTCTGTTTGACTGAAACATGAATGCAGCATGGACTAAAAGTTAGACAAATCTATAACTGCATATGATGTCGAGAGATGTGGCCATAAAAAGGACTAAATGCTCAAGCATATTGGCTTTTCTCTTTATAGCCGTAATGCTGGCTATTAAAGTTTCATAAAGGCATCAGAACAGTTGACTACTCCTGAATGAACAAACCAATGTTATACTGTTACGAGTGTTTAGGAAAGCTAGTGAATGAAAAGGATGTGGATGACGGCAATACAATTTTATCAAATGGTGTGTTTTGATATAACACATTTCATTCATTAATTTTCCTTCGGCTTAGTCCCTTATTTATCAGGAGTCCCCACAGTGAAATGAACAGCCAACTATTCCAGCATATGTTTTTTAGCTGCAACCTAGTTCTGGGCAACACCTATACACTCTCACATTCACACACTACAACCAATTTGGTTAATCCTATACACTTATACTGCACACAGAGGAATCGGGGAGAACATGCAAGTTCCACACAGAAATGCCAACTGGTCCAGCCAGTTGTTCTTGCTGAGGTGACAGTGCTAACCACCGAGCCACTTCGGCACCTAGTATAACACATTGAAATATAAATACATTGTTTTCTCACAACTCCTCTCATGATAATATGGTGTTAGATCAGTAGAGTGTTGATGGGCAGTAGAGTGTTTTTTTTTTTTGTTCAAGCACCTGGGCATCTATGAAAGCAATCTGATCAAAAGCCTTTTTGAAACAAGACAACTCCATTTACATTTGCGTTTAGCATCGTCCACTTGTGATCGGATTGATGAAAATGTATTTTCAAGGTGCACAGTAAACCTCAGTCATTTCTTACAGAATTTTTTTTTTCTACCGAGAAATGTCATCCAAAACACATGAGGGTAAAAAAGAGATTTTTCATTTTTCTTTATGATGAGTTATCCCTATAATTCAAACATAAAATGATTAGCTTGTCTAAAACAGCTCAAAAGATCCCCTCACACTGGGACTATAAATTACCGTCATCCTGCCAAAAGTGTGAGAGCTTTTCAGGCGGTATTCTCTCCCTTTGTCTCAGCTTAAAAAGGCTGCAGGCAGCAGCATACGTGTCCCTCACTGTTCAAACTCCCAGAGCCATAAAACTACATTACCACAGGGAAGGAATCAGATACACAGATGCCCCAGAGACCACTCAGTTTACAGAGAAGCTCAAAGCCTTCAAGCCAATGAGTTATAACTGACAGAACACAATTGAAAATCAGTTTGCACCTTTTCTCTGAATTATACAATTTTGACAAAATAATAATTGAAAAAAAAAAAATCTGTTACTGACCCCACCCAAACATGACAGATTACAAGTCATATTTCCATGCAATTTGGGCTGGTTTGGAACAGTATAGCAGTTTTGTGTGTTTTTTTTTTTTTGGTTTTGGCATTTTGGTCTTTATAATGTTAGGTCAGTATGTAAACAGGAATCAAAGTTGGAGGGAGAAAGGGGGGACGGGATCAGAGTCGGAAGTCAGGATGCACGAAGCACAATCATACTATATGTCATGCACTGGCAATGATGCAGAACTGATTGGCAGCTTTTATTACAACATAGGCTCATTCTGAAAATGTGGTCCTATTTACATTTCTGGAGATCACAAATTATGTAGCCAGAAGTATGTATGGCTGCCTTTCATTTTTAAAACGAACGCTACAGGGTGGTATGACGCCCTTCCTTTTCTCACTTACCAACTGACCACTTACCTCTGTATGGACGGCTTTCCCACTGTTACTAGTTTGTCTAGTGAGCTTGCCCTGTACATCAGCGGACTTGAAACGCAGAAAGGAATTGACCATGACGACGGGGTTTGAGTCTGGTGAAGAACGGTTCCAGAAAGCAGGTAAGACAAAAGCCAAAAAAATAAAATAAATAAGTAAATAACAGAGAACGTGGTAAAATCTGAAAACATGGTAAAAGTCAGGCAGGGGGTTTTCTTTTCCTGGATTGCTTTTTTAAAACTGTCGGTTGGGTTTAGGGAAATGAGTAGGTAGGCCAATCGGTGCTTTAAAAAAAAAACACTATTGGTTCGGTTTACGGAGGGAGGATGGTGTGTTTAGGCAATTGATCAGTCAGTAAGTCAGTCATTCAGTAAGTCAGTCGACAGTGGTCTCTGATGGATTTATGTGAGAACAGCAGGCATGAATAGCACTCACGAGAGAAATTTGAGATCTGAAAAAGCGTGCACAGTGGCATCTGGTGGATTTACGAAAACCAAAAACTGCAAAAAACATAGCTCCTGGGATGTATTTGGTGCTCCCCAGAAATGTATATAGCGTTATGTTTTCAGAATGAGCCTGGGTTGTTTTATGATGTACATTTTATAGGCAAATGGCTAACAATAAACATGCAAAACACAGGTGTGCATGAACACTATACAGCTGACACAACACACAATCCCACTGCAAAGTCAGCTGGTGTTGGTTTTGATTGTTGTTGATTTTTGGTCTGCACTTGGAAAAATGTTTTGGGTTTTTCTTAGGCCCCGTTTACACTAGTGCGTTTTAGTTTTAAAACGCATAAGTTTTGCTACGGTTACGCCATCCGTCCACACTACACTGGAGTTTTTGAGGTGCGAAAACGGAGCGTTTTGAAAACGCTGGAGAGGCCGTTTCCATTCTAAAACGCTGCTGCCTCGTCTCAGTGTGGATGTGGGAAAACGGAGACATCTAAAAAACGGAGACGTGGCTGCTGAGATTCGCTACGTGATTGGGGCTTTGGGTCATTGCGTATCCTTTCCTTATTCGTCAAGCACACATGGCTATAACGTCACCGTCAGACGGCAGACCAGCCTTCACTGTAAACACTGTATTTTCGATAGCCATGGATGCTATATATTCATTTGTTACTTTAAGTAACAACTCAACCTCGTCGTCTGTCCTCAAAAAGACCTCTCTTGCTTTCTTTACCATCGCGTTCATCGTTCAACCAGCGTTTGTTGACTAACAATAACCAAATGCCGAGCGAGACGCATGCTTCCTGTTTATACTTGAACGCGCATGCCCAGAGTGCGCGGACGGTGCGCGAATGGTCACGTGATATACGTTTCTGGTGGAGGGAGATCTGTTGAGATAAGCTAGTGTGGACGCGGATCGTTTTCATGCTAAAACGCCGTTTTAAAACTAAAACGCACTAGTGTAAACAGGGCCTTAGAGTAGTTGGTAAGCTTTTGATCTTGAAATCATCACTTTAAGCTTGCTAAATTGTCCTGAACTCTCACCTATTTGCTGGAGGATGCAACATTTAGGTTCTGCAATTAGCCCCCCTAAATATTTTTTTCTTCAAAGAAGTCATATTGTGGTTTAATTTGTTTAATAGATTGACTCTTCAGTTCAAAAATTAATTGTGAGAAAAATGAATGGCGTTTATTGGCCCCACCCCAAACCTCTGAGCCATGCTGTTGCACTGCATGGTTAAAATGTTGTTAATTAATTATTTAGCTTGACACTGTGCTACTTTGGTTTTCAAATATTTTAGTGGGTGTTTTGTACCATAGCAAATGGTTACTGGTAGTTTGCACTCATGGCTAAAAACACCTGAGCAAACCTTGTTCCTGTGAAACAAACACCTGTCAAAGCCATAGCCGTGAAGCTGTCAGGCAGTGCTTAGCAAACAGGGAGGAAGAGATGACAGATCTTGTACGTAATGTTCGCCCTCACTGTTCAACTGCCTTTTTGATCTTTGATTTACTTCAGTCCTAAGGTGAAAAGCCTAGAGTGTAACACAAGAAATGAAAAGTGACTGTAAATATTGAAAACACGAGAACCATGAAGCTTTTATGTGCCTTAAGAAGCCTGTCGCTGTAATTTGTCTGACAATGTCTCAAGATGTAACCCTCAGAAAATCAAATCAAATGTTTTTCCTCCGTATCCCCAAATCTGATAAGAACTGATAATGTCAGTTTTAATTAAACGACTGACACAGGGCTTTCCCCCTTTGTGTTTAACAGTCATTAAAGAATAAACGATTATATTTCTTATCAAACCTTTAAATTGTGCTATGAATTAAAAGCTGATGTCAATTATAAAATAAACATTAGGTGAAATAAAGAATGCTGACTTCTAAAATCTAAAATAAAAATTAGATATGCACACCAGGAAATGTGACTGTATTTTAACGTTTTGGGGAAATTCAAAAGTCATGACATATACAGAAGCTAAATATTTAAATATAAGAGCCTTCACGGGCGCCACGGTGGCCTCACAGCAAGAAGGTCGCTGGTTCGAGCCCCGGCTGGGTCAGTTGGCATTTCTGTGTGGAGTTTGCATGTTCTCCCCGTGGTTGCGTGGGTTTCCTCCGGGTGCTCCGGTTTCCCCCACAAGTCCAAAGACATGTGGTACAGGTAAATTGGATAGGCTAAATTGTCCATAGTGTATGAGTGTGAATGTGTGTGTATGGATGTTTCCCAGAGATGGGTTGTGGCTGGAAGGGCATCCGCTGCGTAAAAAATATGCTGGATAAGTTGGAGGTTGATTCCGCTGTGGCGACCCCGGATTAATAAAGGGACTAAGCCGACAATAAAATGAATGAATGAATAAGAGCCTTCACATATTTACCTAATAATACGAGCCTGTTAGGTTAAAGAGAAAACAGGATAAAATGTGGGCCAAATACCAGTGGTTTCTGCCAGCGCTGGTGAAAAATCAAATCATTAATGCCCAAAGCATTGCCTCTCCAAAAAAAAAAAAGAAGAGATTTATGTCAAGCAGCTGTGTAGCTGTCGGCTGCTGAGCCAGAGAGCTGAGTGAGAGGGAAAGCAGGATGGAGAACACCTGGGCTGGTGCTCAGAGGCAGGCAAGAATCACTTTCATCTGGCTTGGCAGTGGTGGAGAGAGAGAGAGAGAGAGTTGTCTGCACTCACTTCATACACTCTCAAACAGTTACTACGGGCTGTCAGCAGCTCTCACACATTCCCATTCAGACACCAGTCTGCTTTACTGAAAAAAAAAGACTCCCTCTTCTAGGAAAGTGAGACCTGTGCACATTCAGAAAACGATTTTACTCTTTATACATTAGTTAGTGACGGTTCTCAAATTTGGTATAGGCGATAAAAGAGTGCTGATCATAGTATTCTCGATTTGCCAGGCTATACACCATTACACTACTATGGAGCAAAAAATAAAATAAATGACTTTATTTTGATAGTCTGTCTTTTTGACACAAATGAATAAGTTAAACACTATTTTTTTAAGAACTGGCCTGTCCAAAATGCCACCCTAAAGTCTCAATTTCTTCCTCTGAGTGCATATTTTTGTAACATAATACCACTTTGCCCATCGAGCTGGAGTCTAAGGAAGTGCTGTGCAGACTCAATCTCATATCCTATCTTAACTGACCTGTATTAAACCATAACTGCACATGTATTAAACATGAGTCATTGAATTTTGCATTCAGCAGTTTCATTTTAACATTGATTATTTCATTACATAAATAAGACTATATTTCGTTCAGAAGAATATGCACAAATAATCATGTTCCTCTTTCAAGTACTCAGTTTGGAGCATTTAAATTTGGAACAACCCTTTATTATGATGGCCATAAGTAGGTGCTTTTGCAGCAGGCTGTTAAAGGAACTGAACTAGCATCCAGGTCCAGTTTCCCCAAAACTAATTATGCCATGGACCATTTTCTAGGTTGCATCATCAACTTGGAACTCTGAAGTTCTGTAAGCCGGCGACAGTGACATCAATTAAACAAAATGAACAACTGGATAATGTGACACTGTGACTAAAACTATGTTTTCATGTGTAACGTTTTGTGATAATGGAGATGGAACACAGAAATATGTTAAACAAACATACACAATAAACAACAACTTGTAGTGTTAGAGAAAATATGTTGAGAAAAGAACACAATGCTGCAGACTACGGCAACAGGAAAGCAATGCTTGCAAAAGCTTTCTGTATGTTTATATCTCGTAGGACATACACATAAGCACACACTTACATCATTTGTACTTCTGTGCTAGACTCCTCGGTGAAGAAGGAAATTATTTGGTTTCCCCAATAGCATCCCTACACCTAAACTAAATTAGATCCCAGTTCCTGCAGTGTGAACCTACAAAGAGTCGGTACTATGAAAGAGTATGAAAGCCCCTCTTGTCCTCACTCCAATGTGGCCTTTCGAGGCAGATAAATCATGTTTGTAACATACTGATAGTGACAGTATTCATGACACCTGATATTAATATTCAGTAAATCTGATCACAAGTATACAAAGAAGAGACATTCACCTGGTGTTGCTAGTCATCTCTTTTATCCATTTTCACATTCAGTACTTTCCTACATTCTTCTGATCTCTAATCTAATAGTGCAGAATCATATATGTTGTGGTTAATGTTTAAGTTTTAATGTGTAAAATTAGTTCATGTTTAAAAAGTTCATGTTTAAGAATTTGATCTCATGATACACTATGTGGTTCTTTATGTTTACACTATGAAATGCTTTTTAGACCCCATATAGGCCAGTATTTACCATTGTCCACTTGTTATCAGATTAATAAAATCATATCATATATGATCAAAATATGATCATATCACCCCAATTTTATCCTCGTTACACTGGCTGTAAGTTTCGTATTGAGTTTAAAATATTACTTCTCACATATAAAGCATTAAATAATCTAGCTCCTGTTTATCTAACCAACCTTCTGTCTCGCTACAATCCAACCCGCTCTTTAAGATCTCAAAACTCAGGGCTTCTGGTAGTACCCAGAATAGCAAAATCAAGTAAAGGAGGTCGAGCCTTCTCATTTATGGCTCCAAAACTCTGGAATAGCCTTCCTGATAATGTCCGAGGCTCAGACACACTCTCACAGTTCAAAACTAGATTAAAGACCTATCTTTTTAATAAAGCATTCACTCAATACGTCACTTAGCTGTATGATGCATGAATGTGCTCCACGCATCTCCTTTATATACACTATGAACTGCAGCTACGCTAATTATTGTCTTTGTTCTCTATTCCAACTGGGGATACTCATCCCCAGGCCCCCAAAGACTATCCAGCGCCACGGATGCGATCCAAGACCCGTGACGAGACGATCCCAAGGCTCCTTAACCCTGGACCTCGCTGTATCCTGAGCAGCTGCTTGGCGGAGTAGCAAGCAAGAGACGGATTCCTGTGACCCTCCAAGGACAGACGAGCCTCGAGTTCTCCAGCGTCCGGCGACTAGACTGCAGCTAGAGCTGCGCACCGATGGATTACTCTTCAGTGTTTGAACTCTAATGGCCCGTTTCCACTGAGTGGTACAGTACGGTACGGTACGGGTCGGTACGGGTCACCTTTATCAGGCTTGCGTTTCCACTGCAAAAGGGTACTCTTTTGATGGGCGTGGTGTACGACAGAAAGTTTGTCGACGTCATTTTCCCTCGAGGACATGTCTACAGTAAAGCTTTATGGGTCGTTCAAAAATCATACGAGAAGCACTTCTCACAAAACAGATGCTTTATTATACACATAAACACTGGTGTAAAAATGTCATTACTGACTGAACATGATCTGATTATAACTGCAGATCATTGATGCGAAATAGCCTACGGTCCGCGATTATATTAAATAAATAAATAAATGCTGCATATATGTACACACAGCCCGTACACAGTCTCAGATGTTACCAAATTACAGAAAAACTACACACAGCAGACATGTATGCCTTATTTAGGTTCAAAAACAATACGAAATATAGCCCCGTCTGTGCAAACCTCTCATCTGTGTCTGTAATCTTCACCAGTACATGTAGCCTCTCTGTCATTATTCTCTCGTTAGAGAGTAACTCCGTCATTCCCAGTTGATAATAATCCAGGTTAGGATCTTTGTTATTTTAAATATTGACGCGCACGCGATCGCAAGCGACAAAGCGAAAGCACTCGCGCTCGCGCTGATGGGCTCGTAACCCATAACAATCTGCTCTTCTCTCAGCTCTGTGGCCGTTCAAGACGACGACAATGTTTGTTTAAGCTCGGGTCGACCATGGCTCGTTATTATATGCTGATATTATTTGAAGCATTGTCTCTCGGCTGTGTATTAAACATGGCGGGTCTTTTGTTTTCATTCTGCCTGAAGCGTGAGCAAATGACGTCACTCTGTAAGCCAATGGCGTTCAGCTGCGCGTCTAGCTCCGCCTTACAGCACCCTTTCTGGGTTTGGTACCCTTTCGAAAGGGTGACCAAAAAGGGGTACGGTACGGTTCAGTTCGGTACGCTTTTAGACAGTGGAAACGGCCTTAAAAGCGTACCGAACCGTACCGTACCGTACCGTACCACTCAGTGGAAACGGGCCATAAGTAGTGAATATTAAACAACACTGAACTGAACTGAACTGAACTCAGCTATATACTAGCTAATAATATACTAGCTAATAACTAAACTGACATTTTCAATTTACTATAACCTTCTATGTGAAGCTGCTTTGACACAATCTACATTGTAAAAGCGCTATACAAATAAAGGTGAATTGAATTGAATTGAATATCTTCTTAATAGATGTAAACAGGACCTATAAATGAGTCATTCACTGAATCATTCACTCAACTGATTCATTAAAAAAACTGCAACTGCATGCATCAAGCTAAGAATGGTCCTCTTAACTTCATTTGTAGATATTTTGGTTAGTAGATCACAAATAATAGGAGTTTCATATTTGTTTTACCTGTAAGAATTTAATTAGCATTTAACAATCACACTAAACCCCTACTTTAAATAATAAATAACTTTACTTTCCTTTTCTGTGTGTTGTGAATACCTCAAATACATTTCCTCTAGAATAAAATGGCATTATCAAATGCTTGTCTTTTGCAAAAATTGCTAGATTTAGTAGTAGTAATGAACTGAACTCAATGACTGAGAACAATCAGTTATTTCTGCTGATCCAGCACTCAGTTTGATCAATTGCTTTCTGTAGTTTTCCACTCTTGAACCAGGGCATCACAAGCATTTACACATTCCACAACTATTTCTCTGAGGACAAAACTTGTCATTCTTCAGGAAAGACAGGAGAGAAGAGCTGGGTACATATCTAACCATCAGATAAGTATCAGAAACTGTCAGAAATGAAAGGGGAGAGTGCTGACATGCGGTCTGTTTTGAGTTTGTGTTAATGGTAGAGTCACACGAGAGCGTCATCAGGCATGACAGAAGAATGTCATGGTGAGTGCTGGGTCTGCATCTCATCTTCACGAAGGCTTGGACAGAGCTGTATGAACACATCTCAGCTCATCTGTTACTGTTTCTCACCGCTTTCATCGCTGGAGATGGATCTCACCATTAGATGCCACATAGCACATATTGCCGAGTCCCGTATAGCTCATTAGAGATCAAGGGGTCGCTGCATGTGCTCAAACACAGGCCTCTTTCCTCAAAAGAACCATCACCAGCTTGTGATATATGGCCTTAAATGGGCTGCTGTCTGTTAAAAGCGAAAGCAATTGCATTTAGTGCTCTACGCGTTGTGCCGGAGGGATTTCGCCTACTGAATAAGCGAGATTGAAAAATTCATTGTAAATGGGATTTTATTTGATCCAAATTTCCAAATACAAAAAAAATCACTTGTTTAATTACACTTGTGTGCTGTTAAATTTACCCCCAAAAAACGTTGACATTTTTTCAAAATTGTGACATTCATGTCATCTTGTCTCTCCAAAAAGCCAAAATGTTTTGACCCCACCTTCTCCATTTAAACAAATGCAATGCCGCCAAAAAATTAATTGATTCTTTTTCTTTTTAGCTTAGTCCCTTCATTATTCAGGGGTCGCCACCGCAGAATGAACCGCCAACTCCTCCAGCACATGTTTTACGCAGCAGATGCGCTTCCAGCTGCAACCCATCACTAGGAAACATCCACTCATTCACACACATACACTAGAGACAATTTAGCTTACCCAATTCACCTATACCACCTGTCTTTGGACTTGTGAACACGGGGAGAACATGCAAACTCCACGCAAAAATGCCAACTGACCCAGCTGAGGCTCGAACCAGCAACCTTCTTGTTGTGAGGCAATTATGCTACCCACTGCGCCACCATGACACCCACCGCAAAAATAAAATAAAATAAATAATTCTTCTATCAGTTTACATTGTTCTTATGTTTACTTTAATTTAATCATTTGTTGCTAAAGGTTGAGATGTGGCTAAAAGTATGTTTTGGTGCGTGATCTGATCCACTTTGACAAGGCAAGATTGAGTTATTACATTAAAAATTATTAGTTCAAATTGGAATGAAATAACATGAATAATAGCAATTATAACATGCAGGACCTATAGTTTAGGGTTCTTATTTTGTTTTAATGATCTAAAATAACAGTTTACGGTTGACTTGGTCCTACTCTTAGGAGCTTTATCAGTTGTATTGTAGTGCTTCTACTTGTTTTAGGTACTTCATAAGATCAAGTCAGTTTTTATGAACTATCTGAGTCCCATCAACAAGTACATACAATAATCATTTAAAAGTTACAAAAACAAAGACTGTTAGGAGATTTTTCTACATTCAACATTTTTTGAGATTGATAAAGAACAAATGTTACATGAGTGCGTTAATTCCAGGTTATCTTTTCCCTGTTGACTACAGGAGCCTCATGGGCTACTCAACGAGCCCCTCATTTCCTGGTGTTAAAGGGGGACTAGAGTTGTGTCCCTCCTGTTTGATTGATTATTAGAGTGACCTGAGGGTGAGGGTGAACTACTCAAGCTCATTGTGAGGCCCATGACACAGGAAAGGCAAGTGTAAAACATGAGGGTCTTACCCCAATTACCGTACACAAGTGACCTGCCCATCGGCGGTTTAAGTTCCACATGCTTACCTTTATTAATCTGTAACAACCTGATATAATACCTTAGTCCCCGAAATATGAAATAATGCACATTGACAGAAAAATTGTCATATCATAAAACTAAGCATATCACATATAAAACCTGCCAAGCAACTAACAATCACAAGCGTCCAGATGTTCAGTGTCAAATTCATAAGATGACACTAGCAGGATTACAAACAAGCGTCATCGCTCTTGGATTTGTTTACAGAGTGTCGGGTCAAACTAGCTTATTGCAAAAGTGTGCAGATGGTCTTGTCATTTGAGAGGCAATAGGTTAAATGAATTGTATCAGCACTAGCTGTCAGTCAGTCCTCTAGCGCAACATTCCCCTGTCCGGGAATGCATTGTCTGCAGTTGGTCTTGTGGGAGGACTAAAACCTTCTTGTGTACTCGTGCGCTAAGCAAACTCATTGATATAATCACAAATGATGTGTCACATGTTGACTTACATCCATCAGTTAATTCATAATACTTGTCACATTTTAATAAGTCATTCACCCAATAATTAAAAAATCAATGGGAATTTCATTATATGGACACAACTACATAAATATAAAAGCTTTAGAAAGGAAAAGAGGGTTTAAATGATGACAGAACCTTTATTTTTTTTGTCTATAGGGTATTTCTTTAGTTCCTCAAGCCCACCTGTGTCAATCTGTACCCCTCTCTCTGATGTTAGTAACTGTCCTGAAAGCGGTGCAGACATGTGGTGGAATTCTCTAAAGTAAACAGCTTTCATTGTGCCGAGACGGACATGCACAGGCATACGCACATTTATGCACTCTATTTAACATACAGACCACACATGCAGTTGAAACCTTAAGAGACATAAGCAGGACTTCCTACTCAAGTGACACTCACAGTCACATAAAAAGCCTTAAACAACAGCACATCTTAATTAATAGTAATAAAGCTGTACATACCCTCAGCATAGGCCTTGTTGCAACTTAAACCGCTTACTCTTTTCCTGATATCCTACACCATGTCTGAGGTCTGCTCTATCCGACAGGCACAGACTACACCAAGCAGAGGAGGAGAAAAAAAATACAGCATGAATTAGCATTCCTAAAGCAATCACGTGATACCAGTGGACCAATAAGGGGCCTTAGAATCACTATGACCCACCTCTAGCTCCTCCCTCTTCTTCTCTCTTGTTTCGCTCTCTCATAGAATCCCTTTGACAGGGTTGTGATATACATGTGGTCTGTAGATGCACCAATTTTGCTGATAACACTTTAGTTTGGTAACTACTTGCTTATTCGCAGAAGAATAATAGAATACTGTGTGTTTATTAGTACTTAATAATGCCTTATTCTGCATGAGCATATGTGAACCTGGACCCCAAAACCAGTCTTCAGTATCAATTGTTGGTAATTGAGATTTACGCACCTGAAAGCTGAATAAGTGAACTTTCTATTGATGAAAATGGTTTGTTAGGACAATATTTGGCCGTGATACAACTATTTCAGAATCAGTAATCTGATCTTCAAAAAAATCTAAATACTGAGACTATTGTCTTTAAAGTTGTGCCGATTAAGTTCTCAGCAATGCACATTGATAATCAAAAATGAGAAATTATATATTGATGGTATGAAATGTACAAATATTTAATGTACTTAATATCCTGATGATTTTGGGGATGAAAAAAAAATCTGTAATTTTGACCCATAAATGTATTTTTGGCTATTCTGTAAAAAATGCTGTACAATTTACAGTATTACTGGGAATTTTGGTTGCCAGTATGACTCTAAAGTTTACAAGTGCACCGTAAATTAAACATTACAATTGTGCTACAGTTTTTTTACAGTATTACTAGCAAAATGTACAAGCACACTGTAAATTATCAACTTCAACTATGTTAATACAGAGTGCAGTTGTAAATTTTACAGTATTACTGGAAAAATTGCTGGAAAAGTTACAGTATTGCTGGCAATTTTGGTTGCCAGTAATACTGTAAATTTTACAGCACTTTTTTAAAGTGCACTTGCAGCATAAGACCAACATAAGGTCCAGGGCTACAAATTTGAGATAAGTTAATCCTACCCATTACCTAATCTTTACCAAGTATAATCTTTCCTAGTCTTTACAAGTATAATCTTTATCTAATACCTGTATCTTAATAACTATTTAGTACAAACTAAAGTGTGACCAAAGTCTAATAAAAAAAAAAAAGCATATTCAGTTTGCAAATTCAATCCCACTTCATATATATGGCCTTAATTACTTTGTACTTGTCACAAGCTAACATTCATAGATCATTGGAGAACATTAATTTACACCAGGGGTGTCCAAACTCTGTCCTGGGGGGCCGGTGTCCTGGAGAGTTTAGCTCCAATCCTAGTCAAAAACACACCTGAACCAACTAATCAAGCTCTTACTAGTGTAGTGGCAATTTTCTTTAAAGGAGGCTCTCTCAGTGGTCAAGAAGACAAATTCTTACCCAAAGTGTCTTTTAAAGTTTTATTCTTTGCAAAGAAGGTCAGACAGTCATACAGCAACGCAGGTTTCTGCAGAGTGTGAGACACCGAAACAGAGTGTGTTCTCTTTTTATCTAGTTTGCTAAGCTCATAAGGTCAGGAATGACATAGAGAATGAATCACAGTTACATCAACGCACAATTTTAACCTTTGACTGTCTATATTTCAGTCTTAACTACCACCTAAACATATAGATGGTTAAATCACCATGTAGGTACCCAGATCTTGTTTGGCGATAAACAGATTTTAAAGTTGTCACATTTGGTCTAACGTAAACCGTACATCCATGGAAGAATAAAAGAACAGACCTTTATAATGTATATAAATGAATTTCCACCACACTAGATATATTAGAAACTTGTGGGCAGGTGTGTTGAAGCAAGTTGGAGCTAAACTATGCAGGACACCGGCCCTCCAGGACCGAGTTTGGACACCCCTGATTTACACGGCTTACAATCCTGTCTCAATATGAACTACAAGTCCTGTGGTGACACACACACACACACACACACACACACACACACACACACACACACACACACACACACACACACACACACACACACCAGCTCCAAGTCCCCATTGATTACACTGCTGCTAGTACTAATTACACACACATATATATTGACGAGTCTTGTCAGGTTAACACCCTGTAACATTACAAAGCATTTTCTGGTGTGGTTTCTCCGTGTTCCGATCCTTGCTTTGTTTTATCATTTAACCTGTCTGACGACGCCTCTGGATTCCTTTGTTTATACCCGTTTGCGCCTGCTGTTGATCATTCTGATCACGATTCTGAATAAAACCTGCATAAGGATCCTCACTCTGTTGTCCCTCGTCTCGCTCTGTAGTTACAGTACTTGCATTAATTGAATCTTTTAGTACAATACACATATTATGTACATACCTGTACGTGTTTTTAAAATGTACTGCTTAAAAATGCTTGTAATTTCACCTGTAGTTAATTTCTGTAATTACATTTACAATTACAATTACAACCTTAAACCTACATATAACCCAGACCTGTCAAGAGCAACAGTGTTGTGTTGTGTGTTGTGCAATACTATACAGTATAAACACAATAAGTACAATGTGTTTGATTTCTGATCAAAGTACACATTATTTAGGGCCACTTAATATAAAATGTGACCGCATATTCGATCTACTAGCATAGTAGCACAAAAGGAGAATGTAAGAGAATGTAAGCATGACACATTAATGCATGTTTTTGCTATAAACAGGCAGCTCACCCTATATAACAACAGCGTGCTAATGTCCTGACTGCATGCTTGCATTATCCTCCATCTTATTAAAGTCTCTGCGTCTCATTACCGCCGGTGGGGGGTTGAAGTCTACAACACACCTCTGTTGCTTGACCCAGACTTTTACGAGCCCACCTCAACAAAGAGAGTTAAACAGCAATCATCGCTAAAGTCTGCGTTTTTGCCGGAGGGAGACTCAGAGATTGCGTTTTGGATTGTGGTATGAGGCTATAAAGTGGCTGGATGTGGAACAGGATGCTGAGATACTAAAAGCCGTTAAGTGATGGGCGGTGTAATAGTGCGGGACACACAGGTGCATACACCGCGTCCACATAATTAAACAGGTCAGAGGACAGCCGGGAAAATAAGGGGGTGATTGTGCTATTTTCTGCTCTGATAATAAGTTCCTTATGCTTCTGTTATGTGTGTGTGTGTGTGTGTGTGTGTGTGTGTGTGTGTGTGTGTGTGTGAGTGTGTGTGTGAGTGTGTGTGTGAGCGAGAGAGAGAAGATCGTTATCCCGTAATGAGCCTGTACAGTGGTTTATGTTTTAGAAAGATCAGAGCTATTTAAATTAGAGAAATAACTCAATGTAGACAACATGTTTTTAAATGATCAGTTTTTATTTGTCATTTTATCTATAAAATGTATTATTTATTTGCATATTGCCTATGTATTAGTACTTATAAGCACATATTAATGCTGTTTTCTGCATGGGCTTATTGTCTGCCTTCCTTAATCCTTAATAACTACTAATTTAATATTAACACAAGTAAATGAGTTAGCTTATAGTGAGTATATGTTTCTTGTATGCTTTTATTTATGTAAAGAAAAACTACAAAATGTTTTAGAGCCAACATTTTATATACTCCAAATTCAGCCCTAAAATACTAATGATTGGGTTACAATGGCTTTTACATTGTTTGTATATGCCCGTTGAAACATTAAAGTAATCATCATTTACTTTTTTTACTTCTACTCAGAAATTCTCATCATTTGCTGCCACATCAAACCACTAAAACTCTTATTTGCATGCAGGGTAGAGCGTTACAAGCTTTAAAAAACATTCAGGCACTTCCTCTTATTCAGTGGGCTAAAAAGTGTCTTGCTTTTGGAATTTACATTATGTTCTTTGCAGATATTTTCCTATCAGCATGCTCACGCTATCTGTATTAATGATTAGCTATAGTTTCCATTACAAATCATGAACTAGATAGCTATAGATCTATATAACAGTATAGCAAACTATTTCCATAACATGCATACAATTTCAGCCGATACTTTTATAAATAATGTGTTTTATGTAAATATACTAAATACTATTCAAATGCTTATTTTCATAATCAGAGTTCTGTTCTGTTTTTTGTGGGATGTGACTTTGTGTTGTTAATGCAATACTGTGATGACAGAGATGATTGAAAAAAATAAATCCTCCTCAATAGCCGGATGTTTAATATTTGACACTCATGTTTTTAGTGAGCATCAAATGTTTAGTTTTTTAATAATTTATCTAAATCGTTAATGGAAATAAATGAGTCGCTGTGTTCATCTTAAAAAATTATTATAAATATCATCGCGCTTTATTTTCCCAGTATATGCACTTATGTTTTCTTGTGTGTTTATCTAAGAAAATACCAGTTATAGCTTATATAGTCATGACTAGGGCCACACGGAATCTGCATGCGCAGAATTCCTCAGATTTCTGCAGATTTTTAGCCCATCATTGATTCTGTTTATTTACTTGTGTAAATGTGTGTAAATGTATATTTAATCAGTTTTCAAGTTAATTTCAGTAATAATATTGACTAATATGAAAATATTCATGTGATTTATTTACAATACAGTTTGTAAAGTACAATTTTCGGTGTTTTAGAAGATATTTTATACGAGAGACTTGCTTTGTTTACCAAATAAAGCGGATCTAATTATATTTGCATTGTAAACATTAAATAAATGTTAAAAAGGTATTACTTTTTATTTCATATATTAAGGTTTTAGTTACGATACTCCCAAAATCATTCTGCATGAATCTGCAGATTTTTAACAAAATACTCAGCAGAAATAGCAAAAAATGTCCGCAGATTCCGTCTGGCCCTAGTCATGACTACATTACATGGGTGTAGGTGAGGTTTAGGGGGAAGGTACTATTTAGAAACGATACAGTATGTAGAAAAGTTTTCCTAAATAAAATGTTACCAATAATTCTTACATATTTTGTACGAATACGTAAGTTACTTCAGTCCAGTGTTCATCTTTTAATATTACTAACAGTGTAAACCTATTTTTTACATTCACTGAATCATTCAAAATCATGATTTGGTGTTATACATTATATACAGTTGATCTCTCTGTCTGTCTGTCCGTCCATCCGTCCGCCTGTCCGTATACAGCTTTATCTGGAGTACATACTGCATGTACATCAATATCAAATGTGAAGTACATCTATCCACTATGTAAATGCTAGCTAGCTTTACTGAAAAATACGTACAGTACGGGCCTTTTTTGTGTCTTAATATAAAACTGCATCAATCAAACAAAACTGAGCTGAAATGCTATTTGAACTGTGCTTGAGTGTTTCTGATTACCAGTAGCAAACGCTCAATCAAATTAAAGTGCCGCAGGATGAACACCTGAAGTGTGACTGATTAGCATTAAGCTTGTCATAACAGTTTATTCTAATATGTCGCTGATGCAATCTTAGGAAACTGGGTTCATACATCCCATAAGGACTAAACAGCGTGGGCTAATGCAGTGGCCTGAATGCACTTCATTTGGGTAATATGAATGTTGCTGGCATACTACCACAGTACCACAATCCTTTCTAAATTGTAAAAATAAGCATCTATCTCACCCAGGGACTGGACATTTTTATAGTGATTTAGGAATGTTTCACAATGTAGAACAATGAGGTGAACGTAACATCAAGTATTATATCGGATTAACGGGTACATCCCATTTCAATTTCTAGACCAGAAAAGACTGACAAAGAATTAGCAAGCAAGGATCAATAACTCTTTATAAAGCTGTTGTCACGGGTGAAAAACAGCTCACCCCCACTCAACGCTGTTGGTTATCAGCCATAAACGCCCCAGTGTCACTGTAATTGCCCCCATATATACGAGACGCCCACCCCTTTCCCATCCCTCTCCCCTGTACTTTGGCTGTAAATCACTCAGGTCCTCTCAATGGGGGCGACTGCTGCCTGTCCATCCACACACATGCCGCACACATGCCACAAACTGCCTACTGCTCATTTCTCATCCCTGGAGAGACAAACATTCACTTCTGTTATAACAGGACTGAACACATTTCCAAACAGCGCAGTGTATATTTGTGGTTAAACTCACTTGTAAATCAAAATTACATTTTTAAAAAATGTAATACTGCAGTATTTGCTATAAATAGACCCAAACGGAATCTGCACGCACAGAATTTTGCAGATATCTCTGTATTTTTTTGCCCATTGTTGAGTCTATTTATTTACTTCATTCATTCATTCATTCATTTTCTTTTCGGCTTAGTCCCTTTATTAATCCGGGGTCGCCACAGCGGATTGAACCGCCAACTTATCCAGCATTTGTTTTACGCAGCGGATGCCCTTCCAGCCACAACCCATCTCTGGGAAACACATTCATACATTCTCATTCACACACATACACTATGGACAATTTAGCTTACCCAATTCACCTGTACCGCATGTCTTTGGACTGTGGGGGAAACCGGAGCACCCGGAGGAAACCCACGCAACCACGGGGAGAACATGCAAACTCCACACAGAAATGCCAACTGGCCTAGCCGGGGATCGAACCAGCGACCTTCTTGCTGTGAGGCGACCGTGCTACTCACTACGCCACCGTGGCGCCCTATTTATTTACTTATTTAAATATATTTTTATTCATTTTTTTTTAATTAATTTAATTACTGCTGAATAGCATGCTAATGTTTGTGTGATTTATATACAGTGCAGTTTCTAAAGTAACATTTTAGTAGATATATTAAATGAGACTTGCGTGTTTACCAAGTGGATTCAATTAGTTTTGCAGTAACCTTAAATAAAAGTTAAAAAGTGTTTCTTTTTCTTGATTTTCTTAATTATTCTAATTTTTAGTTGCTATACTTTACTTTAGATATACTTTACTATACTTGGCTATACTTTAGATGAATTATTTATAATAAACCGACAGATATTTTACAAAATTTTGCTCAGAAGTAGCAAAAAAGATTCTGTCTGGCCCTGGTTAGAAATAATGCATCAGTTCACATCAATTCATTTATATCCTGCACCCTCATAATCTTTAAGCAAAAATCTTCCATCATGCAACAACTTCTAATTTCTGATGATGTGTTAACTGACGCGAGGGCGTGGCAATCTGTCAATCACACTCAGTAATGTCCCACCCTGTTTTGTTTTTCTCTCTTAAGAGAAGGCGTTTATACGTAATGAAGAAAAAGATATTGCAACTATGTACTGATCTATTAATTGTTGTATACAATACAATCTACAAGCTTTCTGATATAGATCATATTTCAACTTCCATTTAATGCAAACTGACTTTGACTTGCGAGAACCAATTCCATTTGCCACAACAACACCGCAGAAGTTCAGAGGTCATAATCAGCGTTTACATGACATCACACGCCATTATGTCAACATAATCCATTATAGAAAGCTCTCCTTCTGAAATATTAATGATGTGCCGGCTGCAAGAATATCTCAGAGGTATTAGCCTTTCCTCTTTGGAATATCTGTAATATTTGGAATGTCTGTATACCGTTTATTCTGAGTAGAATTTACCTGTTGAAACTGCTGTAAATGTGACACGGTGATCCACAAAATCGACATATCATCTTTTTTTTTTTGTTGTAATTCTGCCATCTGCTGGTAAGAGACGTAAAGATCACATCTCAGTTGGCCTGCAGTACCAAAACATGCCTTTAGCATTCACAAATAATAGTGGACAAGTCTACATGTACTTTGTCGGCTAGTTCAAGTTTAAGTCATTTTAATTTTGAAACATTATGTTCAATTATTATTTATTATTATATAATAATATATTATATTATATATTATTATTATAAAATATTATTATTGAAATTATTTGTTTAAATTGGGGTGCCATGGGGCGCTACAATGGCGTAGTGAGTAGCATGTTTGTCTCAGAGCAAGAAAGTCTCTGGTTCGAGCCTCGGCTGAGTCAATTGGCATTTCTGTGTGGAGTTTGCATGTTCTCCCTGTGGTCGCATGGGTTAATAAATGCCTGAATAATAAGATAAATAAATGTTAATTTGATTAGTTTATTAGTCATTTACTTACACATTATGAATGATCTTAAAAACACAGCAACTATTGTTAAATAACTGGTTTGTAAATAATGCTTATATTATATATTATTATATTTAATATAGTAATGAATAATTAATATTAACAAAGTGTGAAAACACAATCATTAAGCACATTATACCTGTGAATATCAGTCAAGAATAGGCATGGGACGATAACCGTTTTCAAGGTATACCGCAGTTTGGAAAAGTGAAGGTTTTAAAACCGTTAAAATGTTCTGCTACACCGTTTCTAAGGTATGCGTAAGACTTTTTATTTATGTTTTTTAAGGACAACAGTATTTCCAGCAGAAAAGATATCCAAAGATGCCGCCTTAAATTGTAAAGAAATCTGTGTTTTTGAAACTATCAAAGACAGATTTATTTGAATTATTTAGCCTGACATGTTTACTGTTACAAAATATAATAAATGTTTTTTCAAAATAAAATATTTTGTGTATAAAATTGTGTTTTTTTTACCCAGACACCTAAAAAGAATATATTTTAGAGCAGTAATCACAATACCCAGTACCGTCATACCGTGAAACCGTGATCATTTTATCCAAGGTTATCATACCGTCAGAATCTTATACCAGCCCATGACTATAAGAACACAGCATTTGTAGCAGTATTTATTAACTATTTACTAACATCTATTAATAGATTCAATAAATTAACTATTTGCTAATGCTTGAGAAACGATTCATAGTATGGAGTTGGCCATGACAGGAATAAATTACATTTCATAATATACTAACATAAATTGTAATGTATCAGCTGCAGCTTTATTGAGCATTAAATCCATCAAAATCATCCATCATAAAATACTAAAATTAAAAATCTTTCTGAGCCCAGACTTTTGAACAGAAGTTTATGCAGAAAGTTTGTTGCCATCAGATGTCATGCGCTGGTTTGATTGAGTTTGCTCTGTACAGTATTAATCTGCAATGTGAGTCCGAATCATGATGCTGTCATGGTGGTCATTGGCTGCTGATGTTGATATTTGCTCAGTCACTGGATGCGACATCAGGTGATGAGATTATTGTGATGACATTATGCTTTATAGTGTATGTGATGAATGAGACGTGGGCAGTGGCTTGTGTTTTGTTTTGTGCAGGAGGAGCCGACAGCTGCTGCTCTTTTTCTGGTCTTTCTCTTTCAGCCATCATGAGCATCACAGATATGACCAAACCCAGTGAGACCACCAGCCTGGTCAGGCCGGCCGACAGCTGCAAACAGGTAAGACTTATCTGCAGCGTCTTAGTGCTATGGTTTAAAGTTCATTTGGGTACATAACCTTATTATACACTGTGCTTTTTATGCATGTTTTGTGTGCTTCGCATTAAATGAAGGTCGTTTATACATAATTATGGCAATACAGCTGACTGTAGGAAGTGTGTGTTGTTAATTTGTATTACACATTACTTAATTGTACATTTATAGTGTAATTATTTATTTTAGTTACACTTTTACATTTGAATTCATACAGTAAATTGTAGCATTTTTATATATACACTGTATATATAGTACTTAACTGTAGACACATTTTAAATTTACTTCTGCATATTATATGCATATTTTTGATATATTTATACATAGTGAATTCTAATTTAGCCTAAAAAAACAAAACATTTTAAATGTTTCGTTTTCATACTTATTATTATTTTTTGACACTTTATTTATTAGTTTTATTTATGTTTTATTATTTTTAGTACACAAAACTTTAGTAAAAAATGTGATATGTTGTTGGAAACATTAATAATTATTGGTAAGTAGTATTTAATAATATTTTGAATGCATTAAGTTATTTACAAATAGGTTTTAAGTTTCAGTTAATGTTTATTTTATTTGAATTATATTTTTTATATAGTTTGTTGACTAATATTATACTGTAATTATACTTTTGTGAACCGTTTTGGAAAATATTTGTTTTCCTAATAATTTATTTACATTTATTTTTTTACTTAAAAAAAAATGTTTATTTACATACTTTTTACATGTCCATATAAATAACACCTTTTTTGGTTTAAAATTATTAAAGCAAATAGAATATTTAGCATATATAAAAGCACCAACGTTACCTCATGTGCAGTTGTGGTGTTTTTATAGGCAGAGGGGCTGATTTGGGCAGGGTTTCCCTTCTCTTCTGTGTTGAGTGCGCTGAAGTGCTCTGGACGGAAGTGGTGCTCGAGCTTTAATCCAATTATTAGCTGGGACTGCATGTGCTCTGTAATTCTCAAATGATACTCCCAGTGTCCAGTCCTTTGCCTTAATATTTCCATTCACTCTGCTTCAAGTCTGAAACATGATCACGATCAGTTGATGATCTTTTTTTTTTCTGTCTCAGATGATCACAAATCACATGATCCAAAATCTTTCATGCGTGTTTTCTAATGTGCAAACTGTGAACAATGTTCCACACTGCAGTTTCTGGAACAACCTCATTCAACACGCTCTTCTGTGTAATTTGTTCTGGAACAGAAAATTATGTAATAAAACATGCAGTCTATAAATGCAGTCTATAGTTCTTGCATTAAAATCTTAATAATAAAGTATTGAAACAACAAAACAAAACATTAATGTTAAATGCTATAAATTCATTGACTAAAATATAGAATCCTTTGCAGGCAAAGATCAAGATATGAAAGTAAAAATACATAAATTTAGTGTAAAATACAACTTCTACAATACAAAATTGAGTAATAAATGATACAAATAATAAAGTTTGCACCTTAAGGTGCTTTGCAGTGCAGATTACTATTCAAAATTCGTTCATTCATTCATTTTCTTTTCGGCTTTCCGATATTAATCTGGGGTAGCTACAGCAGAATAAATTGTCAACTTATCCAGCATATGTTTACACTACAGACAATTTAGCTTACCCAATTCATCTATAGCACATGTCTTTGGACTTGTGGGGGAAACTGGAGTACCTGGAGGAAACCTATGCGAACGCAGGAAGAACATGCAAACTCCACGCAGAAATGCTAAGTGAGCCAGCTAAGACTCGAACCAGTGACCTTCTTGCTGTGAGGCGATCGTGCTACCCACTGTGCCACAGTGATGCCCACTGTTCAAAACAGAGTTGTTTAAATATAATTACAGTAGGACATTTACAAACAATTTCTTACAAGATGAGCTTTTTTTAAAATGTTGTAATGATTTTTGTTTGTATGGATGTGCGCAGGGTCACATAAGTTGCATAAAATGTGCCATCGTATTAGAAAAATATTGGAACACCTCGGAACTATTATTAATGTAAACATTGAAATAAGTCATAATAGAGGAAGCATCTGCTTATGAAAAAAGCAATAGAATGATCCATTCATATTGATGTCATAATCAGCTGATTAATTTTTTTTTTTAATCAAATTGTTTTATTTATGATCTATTCTTACCTTTACTTTTAAAAACCTCTGACTCTTGAAGACTGTTGTTCTTTGTTTGACAGGAGTAGTGTGTAGCAACAGATAACCCAATTTGTCATCTGAATTTGGTCTGGCTATGATTTTGCAGGAGTCTGGTTGATCTCTCATCTAAGGCTGGCTTTTGTTTTCCACTCCGCTTTGATTTCTTTAGGGTAAAACCTCATAAAGCTGAACACATTCAGCAAGATAAACTACACAAACCAGTTAGCTGAGTATTTATGTCTATTATAAATGAAAATTTGATTTATCAAAATGGATATAACCTGGCTGGAAGTAAGAACCCAATATGGTGGCTAAGAAGTTGCATGTGCTTGTGTTGTAAAACTAATGAAGATGTTTTCACAATTTATTAGTGTTTTTCTGTTTGCATGTGCTTTACTTTCAGCCACCATGAAATAACTGCATTAGATATATTTAAAAATGCACGTTTTTGCAATGAGTGAACCTGTATATGAGATTATTATAATGCGCACTTCAAACCTGTCCAAAATGTTCTTATTATTCAGAATATGAATACTTCTGTATGAGAGCTGTTTATGTCCTTGGAGAGACTTTACTTGATTTTTTAAAGTACATTAACTGTTTACATTAACTGTTAGAGTCAATCTGAATATACAAAGCCAGAAGCATTCCTGCTTCTTAATATATCACCAGCAGTTCTGACCTTGCGAATCACTGGAGAACTCTCCCTGTCATTCACCTGAACTACAAATCCCATCATGCCCTGCAGTTATACACCTGTTTCAGTTCACCTTCTGATTACGCAGCTGCAGTTCATCATCACTAATTACATAAGCTATTATTTACCACACAAACAGACATCCATTGCTGAGCGATTATTTTTTTGCCCGTGTTTTGACCCCTTGTTTGTTTACTGCTCTTAAATGTTTACTGCCTGTCTCGACCCCTTTACCTGTTTTATTGTTTGCACTTTGGATTACCTTTGTATGCCTGCCTGCTCCTGTTTTGACCTTTGCCAGCCTGAGAAGTCTAATAAACCAGCATTTGGATCTAATGTCTGTTGTTACATTCAAATTCATTACACTATATATGAGTAGATACTAACAGAGAACACACTTTCTGCAAAATTGTACTTCAGATCTCTATTAAAATGGAAAGTAAGCTAATGGGGTTGAATGTACTATCCAGGATTAATGTCATATTTGCAGTTATTAAATCTCTGCTTTTTATGCATAAGTAGATATTCAGTAAAAATCAATAAACAGGACAGAACTAGTCTTTTTGGCTTCATAACTATTCATGGAAGCTATACTGTGAGGATTAAAAGCAAAGTTATGTGATTTTATTTTTGCAAACAAACCTCACTAAAATGCTTTTAGGCTAATGTATTATGCAAAGTATCTTTGTTTGTTTTTACTACCTTTTTTAAAAATACATTATAAATTTATATAAATAAATGAATAAATGTTATACAAATATTATAAAATTATTCATTAAATTTCAGATTTTTTTATTAGTTGTTTCTACTAATTAAATTTTTGAAAGACCATGTGACATGCTGAAGCCTTGAGGAGTCAAGTCAAGTAGTCAAGTTATTTATAGAGCACTTTAAAAACACAAAAGTAAGCCAAAGTGCTGTACATAAGTATACAACAAAGTAAGTTTAATAGTATAAACTACAAAAAATATAAGATAAAATATAGCTAAACTATTACAAATGTATATAAATGAAGGTAACCAGTTTGGTAAAACAGGTGTCAAATGGCCAAAAAAACTTTTAAGAGTATTCCACAGTCTAGGACCTAACACACTAAAAGCACGGTTTTGTTTTTAGAACAATAAGGCAATAGTATCTGGATGCAGCCTTTGTGATGCAAGCTGAAATTGCATCTCTCACACCAAGAAGGTCGCTGGTTCGAACTTCGGCTGGGTCAGCTGGCATTTCTGTGTGAAGTTTGCATGTTCTCCCTGCCTTTATGTGGGTTTCCTTTGGGTGTTCTGGTTTCCCCCACAAGTCCAAAGACATGCCGTACAGGTGAATTGGGTTGACTAAATTGTCTGTAGTGTATGTGTGTGAATGAGACTGTATGGGTGTTTTCCAGTGATGGGTTGCAGCTGGAAGGGCAGCCACTGCATAAATCAATTACTGGATAAGTTGGCGGTTCATTCCGCTGTGGCGACTCTAGATTAATAAAGGGACTAAGCCAAAAAGAAAACAAATAAATTAATAAAAGAATGTTAAACTGTATTCTAAAATGCACTGGCAACCAATAAAGCAAAGGTAACACAGGGGAAATGTGGTCATATTTGCGAGTACGGGTTAACAGGCATACTGCAGTATTTTGTACCATTTGCAAACGAGCAATATAGCTGACCCATAATATGGTAAAAATTAAGCCGTTTTCAGATTTATTTATTTATTTATTCATTCATTCATTCATTCATTTTCTTGTCGGCTTAGTCCCTTTATTAATCCGGGGTCGCCATAGCGGAATGAACCACCAACTTATCCAGCCGCAACCCATCTCTGGGAAACATCCATACATTCTCATTCACACACTACAGACAATTTAACTTACCCAATTGACCTCTACCGCATATCTTTGGACTGTGGGGGAAACTGGAGCACCCGAAGGAAACCCACGCAAACATGGGGAGAACATGCAAACTCCACACAGAAATGCCAACTGACCCAGCCGAGGCTCGAACCAGCGGCCTTCTTACTGTGAGGCGACAGCACTACCTACCGCACCACTGTGTCGCCTTTATTTATTTAATTTATTTATTATTAATTTATTTTCTAGAATAACATTTATTTGATTATATGTTTAAATATTAAGGAATTATTTTCAATTGTAAAAACATAGTATTCATTATATTAAGGCTTTTGCTGTATTTTTGACTCATATAGAACTCTTTCAAAGCCTTTTAAAAATCTTTTAAAACATTTAGTGTGTATATAATGCTGGGTATATATTTAAGTACAGTCAGTGCATATGAAAATGCAAACAACGAGTAAACAGATTTTATCTAATTAATTGATATACAGATTTCCCTGTCTCAACAATTTAAGCTGTTTAGACTCATCAAAATTTTACATAGTAGTTAAAAAACAGTAATACAGTAGTTTCACCAAAGAAAAACATTAACCTCTTGCAACTCTCTGCTGACTAGAACCATTACATATTACATTTTAGCAGTTATTCATTACTGTTCACCAGAGGGCAGCATCTCACAGTGATAACTTACTGCAGACGTTACCTATTTGGTCCTGTGAATTCTAAGAAATAAATATATATATTTTTATTGTGAATGAGTTAGTCATAGACTTGTTTAGTCTATAATAACATGGACATCAGAGTTTATTTTAGCATTTGTGCTTACCAAGAGGAAGATCAACACTGCCTTGTTGTCAGCAAGGCCAGTGGGGAGTCCAGGCATCTCTGAGTCCAGTTTTTTTGTGACATTGTTCTCTATTCCCTCTCCTCAGCAGGGTTCTTTTACACAATATTATTTATCATAAATAAAAGACTGAAGCTCAGTGGCTAGACCGGAGAGACGCGGTCTGTAACAATAGATGGAGAGACGTAACCTGTCCCTTGTTGCGTACTTCCTCCCTCTACAGTCCCACCCTGAGCAAAGAAAAAACAGTAAAGAACATTTATTCATGCTTGGATTATGCAATGAAAATGCAGTATAGCTCAAAGATGATGTTACGATGTTCAAGAATGGTTTTAGGTGAAGTAGGTTTGTAAATATGTTTACAAAAACCTAGGTGAAGTAGGTTTTAAATTAAAGTAAACCTAGGTGAAGTAGGTTTTAAATATGTTGGAGCGAAGTAAAGTTATGGGTGAAATAATGTTCATTCACCGCAACGGAAATATTTATGTAAAAATGCCACAAAATACTTGTTCTTGTACTTTTTGGAGTTTGCATGTTCTCCTCGTGCTCCGCTACAGTCAAAAGACATGTGATATAGATGAGTTGAATAAACTAAATTGGCCATAGTGTATAGTATGTGTGTGAATGTGAGAGTGTATGAATGTGCTGGGTTGTGGTTGGAAGGGCATCAGCTGTGTTAAACATATGCTAGATAAGTTGGCGGATCATTCCGCTGTGGTGACCCCTGATGAATGAAGAGACTAAGCTGAAGGAAAATGGATGAATGAATAAATGTATTGCTGGCAAATGGGTCAATCGTGTGGTCTGAAAGGTGGTGACAAAGAAAAAATTAATATGAAATGACAATTATGTAGTATTTTAGCTGCAGTGTGATCCTTAGATTCTTTTAAGATGTCATGAGATGATTCTTGTTCTTAATAAGCCTGACAAGCCTACAATTGTTGGTGTAAATAATCTATTCTATTCTGAATGATATTTTTGTGGGATCCGTCTGAGAATCATGGTAAAAATGTATAATCGTTATTTTTGTTCAGAAAAAAAACCAAAAATAAACCATACACCTTCTCATGGGTTTGAACGAACAAATTTTAAAGCTGTATCTTTATTAAAACAAACTTTGGGCCAACTGAAAACTATAATTCAAGTAACATTTTGCGGAGAAAAACTTGAGTAAGCATAAAATCCATGGAACTACTTAATAATAGTTTATTAAAGCTGTTTAAATTAATTTACATTGCACATGCATTGCAGCTTTTTATTCTAAACCATTACTTATTGTGAACTCCTAAAAATAAAGGTTCTGAAATTGTACTTTTGGAAGGATTCCATAAAAGAACAACTTGGTGCGTGGTGCAGTGCGTTTTTAAGACTCCCCAAATATGATATTTACAGTAATCCTGTAATCAAAAGGATTTATCATTTTTTAACACTAATCCAAATCCTTCAGTTTAAAGTCCAACAACAAGAAACACTTTGATTAAGCCTATTGGGCCATTGCAGCATTTGATCTAGGCCACCAAGCCAGATATGCAAAGCTGTGGCAGAAGTGGGATTCCTGCCCACTACACGGTGGCTTTCGGTGCTTTGTTGTCCGCAAGCTCTGAGCAAATGCTTTGTAAAGGGCTCATTATCTGTTTCTCCATTTTCTAAAAGCAAGCGGGACAAGTCTCTAATTGGGCAGCACTGGAACACATGGGCTCCTCACCAATATAGATGGACCGGGCCTCTCTATTAGTCGTAATGTTCCATCATTGTTGGTCAAAAAGTTTCCATTTAATCCACAAGAAGATGCTCTTTCATTCAGAGCCATGAGCCTCAGTGACAGTGTCATTGTCGATAATGGAAATGAGTGAGATGAGGACACAAAGAGAGGTAGTGTGGACGCTCGCTTGATCAGATTGGTCAAGCTTTGTTTTTAGACAATGGCCATCTTCGTTTGAACCTTGTGAACTGACTGACCCTCAGACAGCACTCAAGTCTGCTTCACAGATTCATAATGCGTCAGTTTAAGGACTCTCTGAAACTAAATTATCATCTGTGGCTTGATAAACGAGGGAGTTGGAAGAACTTACAAAGCAAACTTGCACATAAATGCTCTGGGTAAATCTTAAAGGGATAGTTCACCCAAAAAGGAAAGTTATTTTGAAGGGGTTTTTCACCTTTATTAAGATGGAACAGTGGAGATTACAGAAAGGAAAGCATTGGGAGCAGAGAGAGAGAGGAATGATCAGCAAAGAACTTCGAACTCAGGTCACTGTGAGCAGCTCAGTGCTATGTGTCTACACAATAGTAACCACTAGGCTATTGGTGCCTACCCAAAAATGGTAATTTACATTTAATTTAAATGTACTTACCCTCAGGTTATCCAAGATGTAGGTGACTTTTTTGTCAGTAGAACATTAAAAAAGATCTTTAGCTGAATATGTGGTTCTACAGAAATACCAAGGAGATAAATTTGATATTGAATTTATTTGACAAGAGTATTATTTAACAAAGTATTATTAAACAAACATAGGATTTCTGTAGAGGCCCCATCTGTAGCTTGAATCTGAAGCTTGTAGATCCAGCTATGAGTGTCGAGGACGAAGGCTGGGGTGGAGCCTACCCCTTCGGACAGGGCCAACCTGGTCGTGATGGGGAGGATGATGGATGAAAGTTTGCATCAGTATCTGCAAACAAATGAATGAACTGCTTAATTATTCCTTGTGGTTGTTGGTTTGAATTGATTGAGATGAGTAACGTGACATTAGGTATTCCTTGTGTCTAATGGTAGAACTGGTAGTAATGAGTGATGTGACATTAGGTATTCCTGTGTCGTGTAGCTAATGGTGGAACAGGTAGTAATGAGTGATGTGACATTAGGTATTCCTTGTGTTGTGTAGCTAATGGTGGAACTGCTAGTAATGAGAGACATGACATTTGGTCTTCCTAGTAGAACTAGTGCTAAAGCTACATTTTTGTGGTGGTACATAATGGCAGTCAATGATTAACATTTTTTTGAGAATAAAAATAAACACGTACAATAAATTCCAAATCAATAGCTGTGGCTCGGCCTTTGGGAGAAACTGAATGTTATTGACAATATTATTAGCTTTAATTGCAGTCTTTTAATGATGCATACATGGGTGTACAGCTTAAAATAGTCACTTGCACCTTCAGTGGCCTAAAGATTTTTGCTTTTGGGGTGAACTATCACTTTAAGGGCCATTCACACCAAAGACGAGAATGATGAATGCATACTTCTTTTCATTGACTGTATCCAAAATGATATATTAGATATTAAATTTGATTTAAAGCTATTTTTTGTGTGCATTTGTGTTATGATTGTATCCACTATTAATATAAATTGGACTGTATACTGTATAATACATTCACCATGTTGTCAATGACAGTGAAGTGATGCAACAGATGTGTATACTTTAGGTCGCGTGACAAATCTTTTCCCATCTAACATGTAAATCACATACAAACTTCTGAGTACATTTCACCTACTGTTTTATAATCACTGAAAATTCATACATATATTTTAGCATGCCCTAAATTATTAATATGTAAAATGTTTCAGCTTTTAGTATGGTTTGTGTTTTTGCAAGTGAGACAAGTGTGGTGCTAATCGACAGGAGGAAGCTCCAATAACGCTCCATACATTACACTAATCAAGCAATATCACTGGCACACAGAGCTGATATCAATTATCACAGTAATAGCCAATGATCATGAATAATACTCGTGAGCATCATTAATAAAAATACAACAAATGTGCATAAAAGTGAAATAACACATATAATGTGAAATAAGGAGGAGCAATAATGATTAAATGAATAAAAGACAGAAAATTAACAAATAAGAAAACCCCAAGCAATATGATATAAGCAAGGTGGAAAGAGTACTGAAAAATCATACTCAAGTAAAAGTACCATTACTTGCCAAAAAATGTAGTGCAAGTACAGTAAAAGTATCTGTAGTAAATATTACTCAAAGTATGAGTAAAAAGTAGATCTTTTAGAAGTACTCAAGAGTAGTGAGTATTACACTGTAGAAAAGTTGATGCGTTTACAGAATGTTACGTTTATACATCTCTGCACAAACTTCCATTTTTCCCTTCATTTGTTCGCTCATTCTTTCTTTCATATTTTTGTTCCTTTCTTCATTAGGTCCTTTGTTCGTTCATTTTTTCCTTTTTTAGTTTGTTCAGTCCTTCCTTGAATCAGTCCTTCATTTATTTGGTTCTTCGATCCTTCCTTCCATTCCTTGTTTGATCCTTCCTTCCATTCTTCATTCGTTCCATTAGTGATTGTTTATGGCTGTTTGGTGATTTTAGTCGTCATATAGTCGACAAAATTTTCAGTGACATGCAGTCTATAAACAGTCTCTGGATCATTGCGTGTAAAGATTTTGGACATCTTCTTGGACGTTTTTAAGATTTCCAATAGGTTTGCTGCATTTATAAAGCGCACATGCCCTGAGGTTGTTCAGTATGATATGATTTACTTTCTATGTGTGATTTAATTGGACAGGAATCACAGGACTGATTTTTCTACTTTAGACAATGACCATAGACAGGAAATAATAAAGTAGTGACTGCAGGTTGAAGGAAAGTAGTGGAGTAAAAGTACCGATACTGCACTAAAAATGTACTCAAGGGAAAGTAAAAGTATACATTTTTAAAACTACTCAGTAAAGTACAATTCCTGAGAAAAACTACTCAATTACTGTAGTTTGAGTATTTGTAATTAGTTTCTTTACACCACTGGATATAAGTATACACAAAACCAACATGTGTGTCTGAGAATGCCAGGCGATGCACACTAATCCCATGGCTGAGCTTCCAATGTTTCAACAAGCAACATTTATTGTCAAAGTGTGAATGCTGGCCAAAGGTCGGCTAATTAGGTAAGAGTGAAGAGTGAATTGATCAGACCCAGTCTCTCTCTCGCAACTAGGTGCACATTATTTCTGACTGCAAAGCACAATTTTGAGGTTTGTAGGTGTCAGCATGGCTATCTAGGGTCAATATTTTACCTCCTGAAATTTGGAGAAAAGTTGACCTTAAGGTCATGAGACCCTTCTCTGGTCATTTGGTCATTCTTAAGTGTATCAAAGAGTCACTATTTTACCTCCTGATATGTGGAGAAAAGTGTGAAGTTAACCTTAAGGTCATGAGACCCTCTTCTGGTTATTTGGCTGTTTGTAGAGTGTAACAGAGGAGAAAAACTGAAAAATAAACCATTTCTTACAGACATACAATGCTAGTCTTGTAGTAACATATAAAGGTAAAGTATGCAGTTTTTAATTTTTATTTTGGCACCACAATGCAGTTTCAGAATCCCAAGTGTGAAACTCTTAACTCTTAAAAGTAAAGAAAAGACCAGGGTTAAGTGCATTGAGAAAAGCCCAACAAATACTTTAAATCCAGTGTGGCCGGCCTGATGATTTCTAGTATTGTACTGTAATTTACTTCTTAGAGCTGATAGAAATCTGATCATGCAACATTGAGTCAGATGGAGTGATGAACTGGGCCTTGTATCAGCTCAAGAGGTCACATGACCCGAGGATTACAGTATCATGTCCTTAAACTCATCCTATGGCTATATGGCAAGCATTAACACTACACTCTAACTCTTGCCTTAAGAGCTTAATCCTACCTGACCTTACTTTCTATAAATGACTTGTGTTAGTGAAGTGTAAACAGTTTGACAGCGTTTTTATATTTACAATCGCTTCATTTAGATAAGTGAGATAGTACATGTTTTTTTATTGTTTACTGTGTATAATGTTTTCAAATTTAAAAACATATTTAATACCGGTCAAAAGTTTGGGGTCAGTTTTGTTTTGTTTAGTTTTGTTTTGTTTTGTTTTGTTTTGTTTTATCAATATGATTATTATTATTATTATTGTTATTATTATTATTATTATTATTATTATTTTCATTTATTACATGTAAAAAATGTAAAATTGTTAAATATATACTTAAATAAATACTTTATTATTGTATGTAGTATCAAATAAAATTATTACTACAGTCATTATTGCTTCTATTACCATTATTAATAATAACAGTAATAATAATAATTAGAATTAATATTAGAGTGATTTCTGAAAGATCATGTGACTCTGAAGACTGGAGAAAATAAGCTGAAGATTCACCATTAAAATCACTGAAATAAACGATTAAATTACATTTTAAACTACTTTGAAGAGTTATTTTATAGTGCAATAACATTCCACAATTTTACAATTTGTACTGTATTTTTAAATAAATGCAGCCTAGGTGAGCAGGAGAAGCTTATTTTAAAACATTTAAAAATCCTACAGACCCCAAACTTTTGACCGGTAGTGTACAATAAATCTGTTTTGGTAAATTCACATCACCATCCATTTGAAAATGTTTTTATAGTAACTGTATTTTCTGCCATACATATTGGTCAAAGATGAAAATGGGTTTTCAAGCATCAAAGCAATAATAGTTTGATACAGTTATACGGTAAATGTAATGTTTTTCATGCATTAGAGTATGTCTAATCATTAATTTTTACCATGAACAGGTACACCTAATAGTTTATGTACCTGAAAATTTTGTCAGGCATATTTAGTACCAGAATTGTTTGATGACATACAGTATTAAAATACAAAACACAAATTAACTTAATTGTCACTAAGAAGTTTTTAAAGATATGATATCATTTATTTAGCATCACTTATTGTATTATATTTTACAGGTCAATTACAGGTCAGTCCTACATATTTATACAGCTGAGGTCAGAATTATTATTAACCTCATGTAAAATGTTCATTTTTTAATATTGTTTCACCAATTTCTGTTTAACGGAGAGATTTTTTTTACACATTTCTAAACATAATAATTTTTAAAAAACAATTTCTAATTAATTATTTCTTTCATCTTTGCCTTGATGACAGTACATAATATTTAACCAGATATTTTTCAAGAGACTAGTATTCAGCTTAAAGTGTAATTTAAAAGCTTAACTATATTAATTATGTAAATAGGCAAGTTGGGGTAATTAGGCAAGTAATTGTACAACAGTGGTTTGTTGGAAAAAAAGATATTGCTTAAGGGGCTAACAATATTAACCTTAAAAAAAATAATAAATAAAACTTTCTCCAGAAGAGAAAATATTATAGAAACTAGTGTAAATTACTTGCTCTGTAAAATATCATTTGGAAAATATTTCAGAAACATTCACAGGAGAGCTATAAATTGTGACTTCATATATATGTACTTCCAATGTTTTGATGTTGTATTTTCACTTTAATTACATGTATTGTGTACTCAGTGGATATGAAACCACTTTTGTTAATGTTATTTTAATGCAGATCCAAAATGAGACGCCTTGTATTTTATTTCATCCTACTTCAGTTTCATTGCTGTCAAGTCAGAGGTGTTAGCAAAAATTTCCATGCAAACAATATGCTTTCATTGATAAGTGTCCTACTCAAAAATAGCATCTAGATACAGTAAGTGTGTTGTGGATTGCAGGCAGTGCAACTGAATAGAAGTGGATCAACACATTGAACTATACAAAATGAATATTAGAATTACTGTTTTTTTTCACTGGCTGTAAATTTCCAAAAGAAACTGACATTGAAGTCAATAAATAAGCCATGGCAGAGACAATCTTTGATTTACTGAACAATACCAACTTTACAGACACCCACCAAACCCACCCTGTCTTTGATCTAACATTTTGTCTGTTATTGTTTACAGTGTCTATCAAAGAGCATTTATTTAATCTTGAGGTACCAAAGTCAACAGAAAAATGCTCTCTTACGATAAGAAGACAATGAAAGCCAAGGTTTTTTTTTTTTTTTTGCTTACCATTTAACCGGACTCTTTCTTACTGTGACGAACAAAGGCCAAGGATATTGTGTCAGGATGAAATAACAAAGACAAAACACTACCATATCACCAAACTTGTTTATGACATTTATTATATTATTGTCAAATAATGAAACAGAATCTTTTTCTCCTTTTAAAATGACTTTTATTTAGTTTGGCTTGGCTTTAGTTTATTTAGACTTTTATTTTTTATGTGGCTTGTTTTTAATGTTGGTTATGATTAATTAATCTGTCACTTTTGGATTAGTTATATGTATTGTGTTAAATATTAGTTATCTATATTGTGTGATATATAATTAAATAATACAGTCATATACAATTATATATATAATTTCAATTATGAAACGTTTTGCTTGTGTGTGTCTTTAATAATTCTTTAGTGTTTATTGTACAAAAATACAAGAAAATCTTTGTAGTATCTCAGTTATGACCAGTTGCATGCATAACTGAATAATTAAAAGTAGGCTGCTTGTAGTATATTTAAATAATAAGAATAACTCTTTTTAGTTTTTTTAAGAAGCAACAACTTTCAATGCTTATATATTTCTAACCTTTATTATTATTTTGTTGATGTTGAGATGGAGACATTTATGTCATTTTGATTGTAATTCATTTATAAATCAACATATTTTGGATTAATTGATTATCAAATTTTGTTATATTAACGATAACAGGGTACAAAAAGGTATATAAAACGTTAATTATAGCGACACAGGGGCTCAATGGTTAGCACTGTCACCTCACAGCAAGAAGGTCACTGGTTCGAGTCCTGGCTGGGTCAGTTCTGTGTGGAGTTTGCATGTTCTCCTCGTGTTCGCATGAGTTTCCTCCGGGTGCTCTGGTTTCCCCCATAATCCAAAGACTTGCGGTATACTGTAGATGAATTGAATAAACTTAATTGTCTGTAGTGTATGTGTGTGCGTGAGTGTGTATAGGTGTTTCCCAGTACTGAGTTGCAGCTGGAAGGACATCCGCTGTGTAAAACAGATGCTTGATAAATTGGCTGTTTATTCTGCTGTGGCAACCCCTGATTAATAAAGAGACTGAGCTGAAAAGAAAATGAATGAATGAATGAATGAATGAATGTGTGTGAATGGCTGCATGGATGTTTCCTAGCTGGAAGGGCATCCGGTGCGTAAAATATATGCTGGATAAGTTGGAGGTTCATTCCGCTGTAATAATTGTGTTTCTGCTGTAATAATTGTGTTGTGTTTCATTTAGCCTATTGAAATGATTAATAGCTTAGAGTTTAGCATTGTCAGACGGGACAACTTTTAATGCATGTTTCTAGTTTTATCATCTGGATTCTCATCGTGTCATCCTTCATATTCCTTTATATTGACATGCATATTAAATCGTGATAATGCGTTTGTGTTCGCTCTGTTGCAAATCTATCAACACGCTGTCAGAATGGTCCAGATTACAACCATTGAATACGTGCAGCCAATCGAGGCGCTCATTTCTACCCATGCCTAAAAGTACACATCGCCACACGGTCCGAGGTAACCCGGCAACAGCCAATCAGAGGCGGCGTCGGAGAGTTTATATTAAGCGCTTTTACTCCGCTGATGGCAGTTCGCTGAACGCACCTGACAGACTGAGTGACAACATACGGTCGACTGAAGACTTCTTTCAAAATGGCAAATAGGAAGATACTTTCTGGATATTAAATGTCGATGTTTTCGTGTCGAGTGTAATATACGTTTTTTTGTTGTTGTTGAGGACTACAGTTTTACACTACAACGAGAAGAAGAACATAAGTAGTCTATAGTTTTTTTAAAGAACAATTTTTATCATCATGGAGTCTAATAAAAAGGTAATGTTACCCACTTTACAGCTAAAGTGTATTTCTAATATAAAGTACTATTTTAGTTATTAATGTATGTTTATATTAGCTATGTTTGTAATATATTACTTTTTGTCAATTAGCATAACCAAAAGAAGATACATACGTATTAGAGAAATGTGTTACTGCTTCAGAAATTTTGCTGCTTTGCACTACAAAAGAAGAACAGAATTTTTGTATAGTTTTTAAATTAATATTTTAACCTGCCACCATGGAGTCTAATAAAAATGCAATCTAATGTTGCCTACTTAACATTTTGTCAATAAAACCAGAGAAACAACTAGAGAAAGTGGTTACTGCTTCGGTAAATAGAGCAAAACTAGATTAACAACAATCAATGAATTGGTGAAGATAATTATAGCACACTTCATTTTGACTGACAGAACTTAAAATAACTTAGTTTTTTATGTTTAACTTTTGAGGTGCTTTGACAAATAATGAAACTGCACATGTGCAAAATTAAAATGCAAAATAAAAAAAAAAGCTGTACTGTTAAATAATGAACTAGATTTATGTCTACAGAAGCAAAGGTCTCATGTCATCAGGTTTAAACCCTAAGCAATGGAACTATGTGATAAAACCTCTTAATGAGAGCTCTACAGTATGTAAGACCCAGAGATTTAGAGGGAAAACAGATCAATTACATCATTGCTTTGTTTTACTTGCATATAGCTTGCTTGTTAGGGAAGTAAAGTCATGAAAGCAAGGAAGAGATAGTGGTTGAACATAAAGACAGTCGCGCTTCTTTTGAGTTACAGGAGAATTTGACAGCTGCAGGGTTAGTTGAGGTCACAAAGGAAGAACCAACACAATAAATCTAAAAAATTTAAAACCAGAAAAAAAGAGAAAACCAGGAATTTTAAGATAGATGTTTAGAGATTTTAGGTCTAGAAGGTAAACTTGTGTGTTAAAAAGAAAAAAAAAAGATTTGTACTGTTTACACTACATATTAATTCCATTTTCATCTAATTATTTATTAAGTTTATATAGAATCAACACTGAAAAAATTAAGAAGTAAATTAAATTTCATTAGAGCTTCATGTGCTACAAGTATATACTGTATTTCAACTTCAAAACTGTGAAAATGGATTCTATTCTGTACCTCATTATTCCATTGAATGAGTGCCTTTTACTTTAAAATAATGTGTATATTATTCTTAGGTTTTTGCAAATTAATCAAATTTGTATATTTATAGATTTTGTTGTAAATAAATGCAAGCATTTAACCCAGCCATTGGGTTGGTCAGTATTTTTCTCCAATTCATGTTAAAGCAGCCCAGCACAGTATTTCCAAACAGCATTTCTTTGTACATTTTTGTTTAAATATTTTATTTATTTTTGTTAAACATAAAATTTTGTTAAATATTATTTCTTTATTTATTAGCATTTTTACATTTTCATTTATTTTTAAAGTGTTAGGCAGTGCACTTATTACTAAATAAGACAAAAAGTGCTACTCTTTAAACCTAAACCCCTTTGCTTCAGTGGCATCACATTTTCTGTATGTCCAGAAACGCTAAGTCGTATCCAAGGACATGAGGCCAAAGTTACCCAGTGAACACTTCTAAATGCACTTCGTTTAGCCTATTTGTATTTTTACTGCACTCAATCACATGTAATAATAATCTGTGGTTATGTAATATTTAACAAGGTTTATGTCTTACATGTAAACACACGTGCTACGGTCTGACCAATACTGAGAATGACAGAAAGGGGGCGCCACAGGCCTACAGTCAACTTGTAAATGTTTACTAAAACACATTGGTCCTTTATTGGATAGATTAAAACACTATTAAAAGGCTGCTGATGTAACCTGCTTAAGCTTGAGAACAACTGCTTGCTACCTTTGATTGCGAACGAATCAGCATAGATAATATATCTAAAAAAAAAAAATATTTGCAACTTTTTAGTACATAAATATACAGTATTGCACTGGCTGAGATGGCTCTAAACATAGACTAAAGTGTTAAGCTGGCCAAGAATGCTAAGAAGCACGTATAAAACCACATGTCGGTGTTACTTAGGAGTGCTTTCTATACAGTTAATCTGACTGTACGTGCTGGTGCTCACGATCAGCTGGTTGTCTTTGAGGGCCTGTTGAGCGTGTTATGTAAAAGCCTGCAGTGGTTTGAATGGATTGGAATAAGAGGCTGCAGTGATGGTGGTATGAGTGCGTGCGCTGCTTCAGGTGCTGCTGGATCTCTAATAGGATAATACTTGATAATCAACAGGGTTTCCCTCATTCAGCATAATACACAACTGAACCATTGTTCACGTGGTGGTTTGAAAGCATTCTGGGTATAATTATAACAGTTCAAGCTATTTTATGTGTTTTTAAAAAAAAAAAACAAGCTGTAACAATTGCAGTGGCTATTTTGAAATGACTGTTATTACATACATCCATGTTGAAAACCACATTTAAACAGCACATTAATTCGTTTCAACTAATGCATTTAATGTCTTCATAAGTTCATATATTCTGTATTTCACATAGCATATAATGCTTTTACATATTACGCATGCATTAAAATTTTCTAAAATAGTCATTAAGAAAAAATGCCACATTGCCACAATTGTTGTGAAATATTTAAAAATTGTAGAGCTAATTAATTTGAGAATACAAGTAACTTAAACAAAGAAAACAAATTAAATGTACTACAGCTAAACACTGAGATTAATTTAGATACATTTTTGATGAGATTTTTTTGAAAACGTTTTAGAATACTGTAAGTGACATTCAAAAAAGGTTTCATTAGTTGACATTAGTTAACTACATTTGCATAACTACATTTACATTGACTTAAAATAAATACTTCTATACAGCATTTATTAATCTTAGTTAACATTAGTTTCCAGGCGCCACGGTGGCGTAGTGAGTAGCACATTTGCCTAACAGCAAGAAGGTCGCTGGTTCAAGCCTCAGCTGGGTCAGTTGGCATTTCTGTGTGGAGTTTGCATGTTCTCCCCGTGGTTGCGTGGGTTTCCTCCAGGTGCTCCGGTTTCCCCCACTAGTCCAAAGACATGTGGTGTAGGTGAATTGGGTAGGCTACTTTGTCCGTAGTGTATGAGTGCGAATGAGTGTGTATGGATGTTTCTCAGAGATGGGTTGCAGCTGGAAGGGCATCCGCTGCGTAAAACAAATGCTGGATAAATTGGCGGTTCATTCCACCGTGGCGACCCCGGATTAATAAAGGGACTTATAAAGGGAAAAGAATAAAGGGAAAAGAAAATGAATGAATGAATGAATGAACATTAGTTTCCTTTTAATAATGTATTAGTAAATGCAATTTAATGGATCTGAGCTAGCTTGGACTAACTTTGAATAGCTGTTGTTTAACCAATGTTACTATACATAAACGATATTGCTCATTGTTAATTAATGTTAATTATGTGCATTAATTAACATTAACTAGTGTATCTTAAAATTAAAGCATTCCAGAAAGTCATGGCTCATTTAAAGTGGAATCAGAATACTGTTTTGTTAACTACAAATCAACTTGAAGTATTTTAATAGTCCCATCAGGTAAGTTAATTTCTAAAATGCAAATTAATAGTCAGTTCATATTAACTCAGATCCAATAATAAAAAAGTATATTTATTTGTAAATGTTGAAATTGACATGACTTATACAGTATTAACATACAGAACATAGTAACAATTTCTTTTACAATATTTCTTCAGAATTAAACCCAATTGTTTTTTTTGTTTACAGCAATTGACTCCTCAGCTGATGATGGCTGTCGGGACAGCTGTGATTGGCTCTTTGCAGTTTGGATACAACACAGGAGTCATCAACGCCCCTCAGAAGGTGAACATTATAGACACCTGACACATAAAATATCATTTAATCTTTTATATATCGCATAATACTATTGCATTAAGTTAATTATTTAATGAATTATTTATTTAATTATTGAGCGTGGACATATGTTTGCCTCAATTTTTATGTTAGTGCTATTAGATGTATACTATGCTGTATTAATCCTCTTTCTAACTCAGCTTGTTAAGATATGCTGATTCACACGTGTAGAGCGTCTAGTAATACTGTAGAAAAAACACTGCTAAAACGCTTCAGAATACATTTTTTATTAGCTCTCCAGTGCTAATCTTACTGTCCATTAGGGCTGTGCAATTTGGACAAAATAATCATATTGCGATTTTTTGGTATGAATATTGCGATTGCGATTTTATTTGCGATTTTGACAACTGTTTTTGCTTCTTCACACAAGCTTACACACATTCTAAATGTATTCAGTGCACAAGAAGTGCATAACAAAACATTTCACAATGAAATAACATAGTATTAAGTTTAATAAATAAAACTGTAGTAAAATTGTCTTTAAAACAGATGACATAAAATAAATTAAAATAAACTAACCTCAACTCTAGTTAAACACATACTGTATACAGTAGTACTAACTGCTTCATAAACAAAACTGTAATAACTTGTCTTAAAAACAGACAACATGATAAAGATGAACTAACCTCAGTTCCAGCCATAACAATGAATAAAAACTAACGTAAATCAAAACCACCTAATCGGTTCTCCCGCTCAACTTTGTCTTGCACGGAGTGAGCTCTGATTGGTTAACATCTTTCTCCTACTCAGCTTAGCTGTAATTGCCAGGTGTGCTGTGTCAGCTCTGATTGGTTAACATATTAAAATCATGCACACAAGAACGTATTCTGAATAAAAATCTAAATAAATTGATAGATAAAATTGCAGCCTTACACGATTTAGAAATTGCATGTGCTTAAATCACATTTTTTTTGCAATTGCGATTAATTGCACAGCCCTACTGTCCATAAAAGGCAAATTATGAAATGGAACAAAGGTTGCAATGCTACTGTTATGGAAGTAAAAAAATAATTACCCAAAGATTAAAATGTACAAATTTGTTTTTTTATGTTAAACACAAAAAAAGCTATTTTGAAGAATGGTGGAAACATGTAGCCATTGATATCTATAGGACAAAATGGAAGAATATAATTGCCAGAAAATATTATTTTTGGGGTAAACAGAAGAACGAAATAGGACTGTAACAGGACTGTCCCTTTAAACTTGCCTGTAATCTGCAACTACTGTTAGTTGTTCACCATAAATAATGAATAACCTTGACCCTTTTATGGGGAACTGAGGGTTCTGGATAAATCCCACATAATATATTTGAGAGAACTCTATGAATAGAATAGAATCATGTGCCATCGTTACACTAGTCTTTTAACAGGATAAAGAGAAGAAGTCAAAAGTCAAGGAGCTGGTAAAGACACCATTACTATAAAGGGGATCTAAAGAATATACCTAAATTGTTGGGAGTAATTACACTGCCATTTAATAGTTTGAACTTTTTTGGGGCAAAATATTTTGAATACATTGAAAGAGTGCAGATTATCATGTCATTGATTATGTTGGGTTCGATATCACAATGCATTGACAATGTACTGTATCCTCAATTATAATTTTTGCTTCATCTATACAATTTCACCATTAAAAACAAGCAGTCAGATATATGGATTGAACCTTTAATTTTACCTGCTCGAAAGAAAACGTGCTTCTTGAACGTATCAATCAAATAAGTGATAACAGCATGTTTAGCATTGTGTTCTATTTTACAGTGTGTGAGGTGATTTTGGGTTATAGTGTACCTTTCCTGGTCAGTCTAGACTTGTCTAGGTCTATCAGAAATCAGATCTAATCATACAATGATGTAAAAAATACTTAATTTATTTGTTGCCGATAAATTACATTTGATTTCAAACATTAAATTTTACAGAAGTGTTTTAATTAATTGATATTATAGTTTTGACATACTCAAACCACTGTCGCAGTGTTGCATTTCTGTCATATACAGATAGTAATTGTAAATGTTGGAAGTCTTGTAACTGAGATTACCGCTTGTAAATCATTAATGTCTCCTAGCTTTCTTCATGGGCCATCGCTGCGTTTGAAATAGCATTAAATATATTGGGAGTGCACTTTGATGGAACACAATTGTCAGTATGCAATGAACTGTAATAAAAATAACTTTGAAAGCAAATTATATCAAATGTGAAGAAGACAACTTTAAACTTTCAAGTGGATGATAAAGTATTCAAAAGGAACAGGGCATAGTGAGGATAACACAGTCAGGAATTATGCTTATAACAACAGGTCTATGTAAAGTTGCAACATACAAGTTTGCGATGCTGTTTGCAAATGTTTGTTGGGACGATGGTGTTAGAAACACCAAATACTTAAATTATCTCGATAACTACGGAACTACAGAGTCTTAGTTGACTAACAATGATTTTAGAAAATGTGTTCTGTCCTGACAATGCATTTCTGCTCTGCAATGTGTTACTGCTAGAGCAAATGACTTGACTGAAGTTGGAGCATCATTAAGTGTAATGATATTGCAGTAGGTGAAAATTATCTGTATTAATTGTTAGTAAGTTAGAAGTTGGGTTAAGGTTTTGGGTAGGATTAGGGATGCAGAATAAGATCATACTTTATAACTACTAATGAGCAGTTAATATCTTAATAATATCATTATGTGTATTGATATTACTGTAAATCCCAATTCACTGTATTATCAACCCATTAACTAACACTACTAGCTTAATAAACTACTAATTAGCTGTTAACTAATAGTAAGTTATAAGTTGGGTTTAAGTTTTGCATTCTGTCCTGACAATGCATTTCTGTTCTCTCTGCTGTCTGCATGTGATACTGCCAGAACAAATGACTTGACTGAAGTTGGAACATCATTAAGTGTAATGATATTGCAGTAGGCGACAATTAGCTGTATATTAATTGTTAGTAAGTTAGAAGTTGGGCTTAGGTTTTGGGTAGGATTAGGGATGCAGAATAAGGTTTATATCTACTAATGAACAGTTAATATCTTAATAATATCATTAAGTGTAATGATATTACTGTAGGTCACAATTCACAGTACTAACAGCCCAATAAATAACTCTTCTAGCTTAATAAACTACTCATTAGCTGTTTATTAATAGTTAAGGTAGAGGTTGGGTTTAGAGTTTGGGTAGGATTAGAGTTGCAGAACAATATCATACTTTTAACTGTTAATGAACAGTTAATATCTTAATTATGTGCAGGTAATAAGCCAGTAGTTAATAGCACGAACCGTGACCGAAACTAAAGTGTATAAGTACTTTTAGAAGTTGAAATTACATAAACAATTTAGAAATTCCTTATAAATCTTATACCTACATAATAATGTTGATTTTCTTCTCTCATAGATCATTGAGGCCTTCTACAATGAGACGTGGACTAACAGATATTCAGAGTACATCCCGCCGACCACTTTAACCACACTCTGGTCTGTATCAGTGGCCATTTTCTCTGTGGGCGGCATTTTCGGCTCCTTCTCAGTGGGTCTCTTTGTAAACCGCTTTGGCAGGTAACTTCCACAGAAAATCTAAACAGTAGTCAGAACTTCACACTGTGCTCAACTTCTGGATTCTGAAACCTTTGTGATCTTTCAACAGGAGGAACTCAATGCTCATAGCTAACATTCTGGCCTTCATAGCTGCTGCTTTTATGGGCTTTTCAAAGCTGGCTGAATCCTGGGAGATGCTTATTATTGGACGGTTCATTGTGGGTCTTTACTCGGGCCTGTCCACAGGCTTTGTGCCGATGTATGTTGGAGAAATTGCCCCGACTTCATTACGTGGGGCGCTGGGAACACTTCATCAACTTGGCATTGTCGTTGGCATCCTCATGGCACAGGTAAATTGTGTTTAAGCATTTCCTTTGATTCAAGCCAGTCTTTAGTAAATATTTTTGAGGTCATGAAATGAAGTATCATGAGGTTAATTTGCAAGAAAATGGTACAAAGCTAAATCCCTGTTTCAGTCTTCCATTTTGAGAGGAGTTTTTATTGATGAGTGTTGATATCAGTAACAATGTAACTCTCCATTTCATGACCCCAAGACAGGGTGACTGGTATATGTTACACATTCATTTGTGTTTTATCTTGCTAGAGCAAATTGCTTTCCGACTTGATCTTCAGGTCTCTATCTTTGACAATGATTTACATTTACTCATTTAGCCAATGCTTTTATACAAAGCAGCTTACATGTTAGGATAAAAGACTTGCACTTCAAATCAGAACAGAGCGTAGCAGTATATAAATACTATGACAAGAAAAAAATGTATAGTAATTTAGTTCTTCAAAATATACCGAGTCACTGTTTCTCAACCATGTACCTTCAGGACCACCAGCTCTGCGCATTTTCCATGTCTTCTTAATCAAACTAATTTGATTCAGATCATCAGCTCATTAGCAGAGACTGAAAGACCTGAAATGGGTGTGACAGACAAAGGAGACATCCAAAACCTCCAGAATCATGGTTGAAAAACACTGTATCAATGGATGATTGGCTGATTAGGTTATTTTTGTGTAACAGAACATTACCCCTAGAGCCTAGCAGGATTTTTTTTTTAAGGAAAAGTCAAATATAGGACAAAACATTTGCATCTTTTTTTAATAATGAGTCAGGACACTAAAAATAGAGATGACACACACATCTTGTCATCCTCATCTTGTCGTCCAACCCCAACTGTTTAGACATAAATGATCTTTGTGTTTTTCTTTTCTATAGATTTTTGGTATTAAAGAAATCATGGGGAGCCCCACACTATGGCCCTTCATGCTTGGCTTCACCTTCATCCCAGCCGTACTCCAATGTGCCCTGCTGCCCTTCTGTCCTGAGAGCCCACGATACCTCCTCATCAACCAGAACGAGGAGGCTAAAGCCAAGAGCGGTAAGAACTGTATCTAAGACTCCACTTAAGATGTTGCCTGTGCCCTCAGCCTAACTAACTGATTTCCGCAGTGCTGAAGAAGCTGCGTGGCACTGATGATGTGGGCGCAGACATGCAGGAGATGCGGGACGAGAGCAGACAGATGATGAGAGAGAAGACGGTTACCATCCCCGAGCTCTTCCGCTCACCCCTCTACCGCCAGCCCATCTTCATCGCCATCATGCTGCAGCTCTCACAGCAGTTCTCCGGCATCAATGCTGTACGCTTTCCTGCTTATTTCTTATCTGTCAATCCCTCTGTTCATTTTCCAATCAAATCTAGTGCTCTGTGGAAAGACAAATTGAGGTTTGCCAACTAATACAAATAATTTGTAATATAAATTATTTTATAGATTATTATTATTAAAGTAAAAACAAAAACAAAACCTAAAGCCCCAAATTATCAAAATAGAATAGTTTATGAATTATAACACTGGATTCAGCTATTACAGATGAAAATAAAGGATAGATATTTTTTCGTTAACTGAAATAACAGCCTTTATATATTTTAACTTTTTCCGCATAATAATAAATTCATCTTTGGCAAACAGAAAAACTTTTAAAAAACTATAAAACTGTAATCTTATATAATTACAAACTATTTTTGTTTAAAGTCTAATGCCATTTATAGTTGTAAACGTGAAAGTTTTAAAATAGCTGTAAAATGTAATGGTTTTTGAGATGTGCATTTGTCAATCAATGCTAATCAAATGCTAATTAGTTAATCACAACAATAAGTATTTTTAATAAAATCATTATGTATTACAAAGCTTTTTACAAGGTCATTGATAAATAGTGCATAAATAGTGATTTTGCATGTAAAGTGAATGTTATTGTGTTTTTTACAGGTATTTTATTACTCTACTGGTATATTTGAAAAAGCGGGGGTGTCTGAGCCGGTTTATGCCACCATTGGTGCTGGAGCTGTGAACACAGCATTCACAGTGGTCTCTGTAAGTTAGTAAAAGAATATGCTCAGTATATGTCAACATAGACTCATTCTGAAAATGATCCGTATGCATTTCTGGAGATCGCAAATTATGTAGCCCAAGGAATATATGGCTGCCTTTCGTCTTTAAAATTAATGCTACAGGACGGTTATGATGCTGTTCCGTTTCGCGCTTACCAACTGACCGCTTACCTTTACCAATGTTACCAGTTTGTCCAGTGGCTTGCCACGGACATCAGAGGATTTGAGATTTTGCTGGTCAATCGCTACTTTTTAAAACAATATCAGTTAGGTTTAGGGAAGGAGGAGGGTAGGGGGATTAGTCAGTCAGTCAGTCAGTAAGTTGACAGTGGCCTCTAGTGGATTTACAAGATAAGAGCAGACTCGAATGGCACTCTTGAGAGAAATTTGAGATCTCAAAAAACGTACACAAAAGTCTCTGGTGGATTCATGAAAACAAAAACTGCAAATACTGTACCTCCTGGGATGTATTTGGCGCTCTCCAAAAATGTATATTGGGGTACGTAATCAGAATTAGCCTGGGTTTGTATTTGTATGCTTTGTTAACACTTATTAGTTGAAAATGATTGTATTCCTCTGTAATTTAGCTCTTCATAGTGGAGCGAGTAGGCCGAAGATCCCTACATCTTATTGGGCTGATGGGTATGGCTGTGTCTTCTGTTCTCATGACTATAGCGATGGCGCTACTGGTATGTAAACGCTTACATTTATGCGCAGTATTTAATTTTGTGTTTCGAGTGTATACTGAAATGCGTTTATCCTTTGTAGACAAAAGTGGAATGGATGTCATATGTCAGCATTGTAGCCATCTTTGGTTTTGTGGCATTTTTTGAGATTGGACCAGGCCCAATCCCATGGTTCATTGTGGCAGAGCTGTTTAGTCAAGGCCCTCGTCCTTCTGCCTTCGCTGTCGCTGGTTTCTCCAACTGGTTTGCCAACTTCTTGGTGGGAATGTGCTTCCAGTATGTCGAGGTACAGAAACATGAGCCCATTTATTCAGTCTTTTCTCAGTGTTTTCATGTTTGTTTAAATTCTCACCGTCTGTTTCTTCTGACAGGCACTGACCGGCCCGTACGTTTTCATCATCTTCACTGTCCTTCTACTGATATTCTTCGTCTTCACCTACTTCAAAGTTCCTGAGACCAAAGGCCGGTCGTTTGAAGAGATCACAGCCAGCTTCCGCACAGGGGCAGATAAATATAACCGAGATGATCTGAACACACTGGGGGCAGATTCACAACTCTGAGCTCTACGCACAGGTTTATACAGTAAAGCCCGTTCACACCAGGGATGATAACTATCACATTTTAACAATCATTCTAATTCGTTTAGATTCTCAAGGAATTTATAACAATTACATTATTGTTGGGATCACTTAAAAAAAGTTCTGACAGCCTAGCAGATTACACTCAGCATTAATGATTTGGAGTGTTTGGTTTTATGTGTCAGACCAATTCTGAAATATTGAGTCTTGAGTTGGACGGCATCTTTATTTTATCATTTTTGTTTATTTTGCTTATTCCAATCATGGCTAAACTAAAATTAATGTAATGTTTAAGTTCTTATTAAGCGACATTCATTTTAGCTGCTATTTTTGACACACCATATATAGAGGGATGCAGGAATGATGCTAGCACCGCCACAAAAATAATCTGTCATTGGTTCCTTTAATACTTTCCTATGGAGTTTTATAATGGAGAGATTCTGATGTCATTCCCACACCAATCAATTAAGGGATTGAAAACATTCATTGATTTGTTTACACTGATTTCTTCCTGAATGATTTAGCATTTTTGAAGGAATTGTGTGCATAAAGGATTCAGTAAGCCATTCATAAAGACAGCCACTTACCTTATTTCTGAATGAATCAGCAGTTTTTAAAAAAGAAGCAGTTGAAGTAACAATTGATTGACTGTAAAGAGAGTGAATTGCTTTGTTTCTGAGTGAATTGCTGTTTTTAAACAGATCAGTTCAATAAATGATTCACTGACTCATTAAAGGGGTGGTCCACTATTATATTTTAAACTGTTGTTGATGTGTAATGTAGCTGTGTGAACATAAACAACATCTCTGAATGTAATACTCTCAAAGTTCAATGCAAAGGGAGACATTTGCATTGAGACATATTACAGAGTTAGCTTAGCAAAGCCAAAAGCGAATGAAGCTTGAGGACTACATAAAAAAAACATCCTGGTTAATGATGTCATAAACCCTTCAGGTTACAAGTATACACCCCACGCAGTGAAGGGGCGTAGCCAGATGTGCTGTAATCTTATAGCAGGGCGCCTTCTGGTGACATGGAGTCGATCCACGAATCATATTATGTTAGCTGACCAATCAGAGCCTCTTGAGGGTGGGCCTTTCAGAGGAACTAGGAAATAGGACAGTCATTTTCATGTTAGCTGAGTAGCTGTATTTAATCAAAGTAAGATATATGAAAAAATAACGTGATTTTTCACAAATGAAGCATGAGCACACATTGCTTTGCACCCCATAAACACAATCAAGCTTTAAAAATACACCCTGGATCACCCCTTTAAGACAGTAATTTGGCATTCACCTGTTCAGGGTTTTTGTTTTATATTTAAAATATTATTTGATAGTTCTGCTCACAACATATTGGTGTTTCCTTTCCGAATGTTTAAGCATTTTTGAACAAACTGGGTGAGTGAACGATTAATAAACGATCCATTCAGAAATACAGGCATTATTTGGGCTGTTTGGAATAAAACATTAGACTTTGCTTATCAAGTGACTTGCCATTTACAAGAATTCTTTGGAATGAATAAATGGATGAACATGCAGCTTTTGTGTCACGGCTGCATTTTGTTGACATTTATTTAACTGCCATCTAACTACATTTATTGCATTAATGTAAAAACTTACTTGAAAGTTGATGTATACAATTAATTATATTAAATAATTTGCCATGTGAGAGTAAAAACTGCCCATAAAAACAATAGCGGATTAAGAATATCACATTTTTCAGTTTTTAATCTGGCTTCACTGAATCCTGCAAAAAAATTTTGGCGTTATAAAAATTGAAACAGAAAATGATTATGCTGGTGTGGATACTGATTTTTTTAATCATCTTTATAGTTATCATTCTTGGTGGGAATGTCCTGTAATGTTCATTGTCTGCTGTACACCAACCATGTACTACCTTATTACTCCAACAAGGAATGCAATAGGTTATGCATTGTTTACTATGCACTTTTTTCACATTAATTTGAACGCTCTAATGACTTTTGCCAAAATGTGCAGTTTTTGACCAGTACATACTACATACTTAATTACTAAATATTTCAATGGAAATATCAAAAGTGTCAGTATTTGTATACCACAAATAACAAAATAACCATTTTCCTGAGATCGTAAAACATGTCATGTCAAAAACTGAAAAATATTGCAGCAATCTGCATTCTGTATTTTTTACATACATAGCATATTTTTACATACAGTATTGTATATTATTATTAATATGCAGTATACAGTATGGCATGGTATGCAATATTTTAGTATTGCATATTGAACTTCCCATTTAAATGCAGTAGAGAAAAAATATAAAAGGAATTCCAACTTTTTACTCACAACTATGCATTCGCTCACTGTTTAAAAAAAAAGATCACACATTCTGCAAATGAAAAAGATTATTTATGTACTGCTAGATCATATGAGTATGATTCTATTCGCACAATCCATCTTAAAGATATATATTTCTTTATACTAGCACTATAGTCAAGTAAACGCATGAGCTTAAATATGTCAGGAATGCAACCTCAACATTATACTGTCAGATTATGAAACATGTTCATCAGTACTTGAGCTGTAAAACTATTTACAGTCCAGAATTGTGGATTAGGGACTCAAATTTCATCTAAAGTTTAATATCTTTCCAAAATTTCACCAATAAATGAACTTTTACTAATATATTTGGTATAGTATATGAAAAACTGGTATTTTTAGATCTGTGCGTGCTGTTTATGATGTCTGTGTGATGATGATAATTTAGTATGTTGTTCATTTTGCAAAAGTGCAATACTTGTTCACATCCTGTTTATTTCACATTTGCTATAGGCATTATGAAAGAAACAGGCTTCTAATATTTTCCTGTGTAAAATATATGTATTTTTATGTATAAGGGTATGTGTGCTATGTTGTTTTCAACTAACATGGCGTACAGTAGACTGATATTTTAGAATCATTCATCCAGAGAATGTAAATAAGTTCTGAAGCATATTTTTATAGATGTGCTTAGTATTTTAAATTGTTTTCTAAAATTGTTCTAAAAAAAAAAAATCACTTAAATTGCAATAGAAATCCAAAAAAACGTGCCAATACATGTACTTGCTTGGTATCCTTTTTTAAAAAGAAGTAATTTATAGTTGGACATACAATGAAATAAATACAACTGTAACAGCAAAAATGTGTCATTGCTTTCTTAGTTTCTGATTAGATCAGTGCTTGTTAGTATGTTTCGATTTTTTAAATAATAATAATAAAATTGGCGACACGGTGGTGCAGTAGGTAGTGATGTCACCTCAAAACAAGAAGGTCGCTGGTTCGAGCCTCGGCTGTGTCAGTTGGCATTTCTGTGTGGAGTTTGCATGTTTTCCCCGTGTTCACGTGGGTTTCCTCCGGGTGCTCCGGTTTCCCCCACAGTCGCGGTACAGGTGAATTGGGTAAGCTAAATTGTCCGTAGTGCATTGTAAAAAATCCAACTAACAAATCGTTAATTCAGTTTAAAATTGTAAGTTAGGTAGACATATTTTTGAGCTCAGAGTTGAATTTACTCACAAAAATGATTTAACTGCATGTTTGGAATTGTTTGTTCAATAAAAGTAAAAATTTCAGTTGAGAAGACTTAAAATTTTGATTTCTCCATATCTTCAAAAAATAAAAAGTTGAGTAAACTTAAATTTTTAAAGCAACCGGCTGCAAAGAAATTTTGAGTTTATTAAGCTTCAGTGGTTGAAGTTGTGCCAAATTGTTCCGTAAAGTATCCTTGACTTAAGCCAGCTTTTTTAGTCAACTTAAAAAATTAATTTGATTTAATTAAATCCACTGAAGCTTAATAAACTCAAAATGTCTTTGCAGCCAGTTGCTTTAAAATTGCAAGTTAACTCAACTTTGTATTTTTTACAGTGTGAATGTTTGTGAATGAGAATGTATGGATGTTTCCTAGAGATGGGTTGCAGCTGGAAGGGCATCCGCTGCATAAAACAAATGCTGGATAAGTTGGCAGTTTATTCTGCTATGGCGACCCTGGATTAATAAAGGGACTAAACCAAAAAGAAAACGAATGAATGAATGAATGAATAATAAAAATCATACATAAATCCCCACTTATTCCAAACTCCAACAGATGGCAGTATTTCTCTTTGCAAAAGCACTGGCTGTGAGTTCAGTTTTGGTTAGTGTTTAACTTTCTTTGAATGGGTGACATTTCTTTATATATGTCCATCCAAAAAAAAGAAAGAAAAAAAGGAAAAGAAAGTGGGTGAGTTAATGATGACAGAACTTTGTACTACTAGAAAAGGCCAGAAAAGTTTTCAATGTTTCATACTGTAATCACAAATACTGCATTTACAAGTCAGATTAGATGCCGGGTTATGAGACCATTAGGATGAACTGTACTTTTGCAGAAATTAAGCAGGGTTTTACTTTTTTGGTTTGGTTTTATTTGTAGGAACATTATAGCTAATCATCACAGCTCACTACTTTTATGGATTTTTTACTACAAATAATTAAAAGGCATGGTTATTAGTTAACCCATGGCAACTACAAATCAACCTATGACTGTAGTTATAGATCATTTAATCAATGTGCTGATGGTTATTACATTCATATATTTTCCTTCGGCTTAGTCCCTTTATTCATCAGGGGTCGCCACAGCAGAATGAACCGCCAACTTATCCAGAATGTTTAACACGGTAAATGCCCTTCCAGCCACAATCCTAGAAAACATCCATACACACTCATTCACACACATACATTACGGCCAATTTAGTTTATTGAATTCACATACTGTATGCTGCATGTCTTTGGACTGTGGGGGAAACCAGAGCACCCTGAGGAAACCCACGGGAACATGGGGAGAACATGTAAACTCCACACAGAAATGCCGAGTGACCCAGCCAGGACTCAAACCAGCAACCTAATGATGTGAGGTGACAATCCTAACCACTGAGCCATCGTTTAGCCCCATGGTTATTACATTCATTCATTCATTCATTCATTCATTTTCTTTTCGGCTTAGTCCCTTTACTAATCTGGGGTCACCACAGTGCAATGAACTGCCAACTTATCCAGCATATTTTTTACTCAGCAGTTGCCTCACTCAAACCAGCGACCTTTCTGTGAGGTGACAGCGCTACCCACTGCGCCACTGCATCGCCCCATGGCTATTACAAGTTCAGTTTAGTAAAACCATGGTTAATTTTTACACGAGGCTACCCTGACAAGGTGAATTTCTGTTTGTATTAGATTTATTAGACTGACTGTTCACAAATCAGCAAATAAAAAATGACATTGTGACATATGACAACAAAAAAAAGAGTCTTATATATTGTACTACGTGAGCACTATTATCTACCCTACGTAAAATTAAATAACATCCATCTTGACCTGTTGATAGTTTGCTGGGGAGACGGTTGATTGGCAGCAAAATACTCTCAATGTAATGGACAGAGCAGGGTCATAATGACTGTCATTACGACTGAACCACCGGCTGTCTTGTAATTTTTGCCATAAAGCAGCAGACTGCTGCATCCTGCCAGAATAAATGATGGGTTTTCTTATGTGCTGATAGGATATCTACAATTTCAGTGAAAAAAAAATACTGTAGGACTCAATACTTAATAATGTTTACACTATAAAATTCAGCTGATGTTTTTGCACCATAGATTTCATCAGGCACAAAAGTCAATAAGAGACAGAAAAACTAATATGCGTTCCATGACACATTGAAGGGATGGTTCACCCAAAATGAATAATTTCTTATTAATTTAGGATGTAGGTGTCTTTTTAAATATAATTTAAATGTAAAAAAATTAAAAGTTGTTTTCCTTTACATCCTCAGTGTGTCTTCAGGTACCACAGGTATTCATTTTGACTTGCCTGTATATGTTTGTTTGACTCAAAGTGGTAGTTGTCAGGCATTCACCACCATACCTGCCAGCATTAGGTTTTGAAATTCCGGGAGATTAAGTCTGTAAGGTATTGGATAATATTAATAATTTTAACATAATTTACAAGTTTAGTGCCGTTGTGATGTCACATGCTGAGTAATGCCGTTTTTCCCACCGTGTCAGACATTAAAATCAATACGACACACCTTGCAGAAAGCGTGGGTGTCGTCAAGGTGGCTTCTAGACAAAAACTTGAATTCTTCCGTCCAGCTGTTGGTACATTTACATGTATAGATTTTTTTGTTTGCCGAAGCACAACCTGACTCTCTTCCTTCCATCTTGTGTACTGCTACTGACGCATCTACCTCCTGCGCAGAAATCAACAGCACACCTGAGTTGTATCGTATGTTGCCAGATTGAGTAAAAATATGTTACAAGATTTGAATATTCCGTCAATTGTGTGAGGTAATGAACTTCATTCAAGATCTGGCAACTTGACAAATATGAACAAAAGTGCTTTTTTTGAAACTGCATTGGGACTTACAAATTACGGGAGTTTCCCGGGAGAAATAACAAACTGGTGGCGGGAGATGGATATGAAATACAGGAGACTCAGTGGAAAAACGGGAGTGTTGGCAGGTATGTTGACCACAGTCACCTTCCTCATCTGAACCCCAGCCTTCACGATAGAGAATCTCTTCTTACTTCAGGGGAGATGAAAATGTTTGTATCGCTTACCATTGAAAACCCATAACACTGATGTGGTCATGTGAAGCATGTCTTAGCCAATAATATATCGGCTTTTGGTGCCCTTTGCTGCTTACCTACTGCCATAGATGCAGCGTTAGCATTAGCCATTATGCTTTTTAGGTTTCAAGCTTGCCTTTAATACACTTTTCTCATGATAACTCTCCACATAAATGTCACTCACTTTCATTGCACCAGTGTCCAGTATACAGTCCACATCCCCGAGCAGATCTGACTCTCACTCAAAAAAATGATGTTTGATTGTTTTATGTTCAATCTGTTTAAATTTGTAAAAACTATTAAGTTCACTTATTTTTTTCATGTTGCCCCAACACAAATCGATTGTGTGGAACCCAGTGTTTTTTACAGTGCTACTTACAGTGCCTCAAAGATTGTTGTCCCTTTGTCTCATGGTCTCCTGGTGACTGTGTGTTTCACTGGATTTACTGCCAATGACTCAGATACTGTAAGCAAAGACTTAAAACTCTCACTCCTGTATTGCACGTCAACTACATCTGTTCATACCTGGTTTTGCACTACTCCTGCCTCTCATCCTTCTGTCGAGACATAAGACTGGACCACACCACTCTACCATGAATCCCCTACCACCTGCACCCCGAACTGATCAATCCCCGTAAGGCTTCCCTCCTCCCTGTACAACCTGAACCACCATCTGCCTCTGTCAGTGCCATGGCTCTACTATCAATTTACTTTGCTGTGGTTGCTGAGAGTAGCAGCTTTTTCCTTTAGGTAAACTTGTATACCAAAAAGAAACCCATTAAGATTCTCACTAAACAGTCCAAGGTGGCGTTCTTCTTCTCACTTCTCTCCGGAAAGGCTTTATTATGGGCTATGGCAATATGGATCATGAATAGTACAATAATCAGCACTTTTTACTGACCAATTCTCTGATGTTTTTAGCACAGCTAGCTGAGCACTCTCCACCTCGGATCAACTGCTTCACTTTTGGTAAGGATCATCCACAATGAGTATACCCTCATTTAGGACCCTGGAGGTTGCTAGCATGCGGAATGAAGCTTTGCTTTTTAAGCACCTTCGCACAGGAATTGAATTCGTAGATTCGAGCAGCTATGGCTTTGTATAATGGCACTCTCGGCCTGAAAAACTTCCTTCAGGAGGCACCCGGTCACCCACATCTCCCAGTGTTTAGCTGCTTTCCAGGTCCCTGAAGAGCCTCCTCACCTCCACCCTTGCACAAAATCTGGCAGAGGTAAACTGTGACACTAGGAACAGAGGACTTCTGGCCATAAAATTGGCTCTAGAGGATTGGTGGCACAGGCTAGAAGGTGCTGAACCCCCGATCAGCAATAACTGCTCACAAAAACTTAGAGCATCTTTGGCAATCCAATGTGCTTTATCCTCAAAAAATCTAGCCTTGGTTTTTTACTTCCTTCATTTATACCATAACCTACTTGCCATGATTCCAAAATTGCATGGTTGACACCCTTTCACAGAGGTTCTCCACTGAGCACTCAAATGAGCAATCATCCCCTCATCACAAGCCCTATCCAATGGGATTTTCAAGAGAATATACGTGCCACCCTCATGGAACCAGATCTGCTGGTGTGACCAGAAGGTAAGACTTATGTACCGTGTTCTCAACAACTAAATCTGGCCTCAGCTCACAATCTCCCAGGCTCTGGACATCGAGGCAGCAAAGGGACCCTCTTGCTCCTCCAGGCTCTGTATTGGGATGTCAACAGTTACATTTAGTGCTGCTCAGTTCAACCCAGGCTCATTGTGTATACATACCCAGGTCTACATTTCTGGGGACCATGAAATATTTACCCAGAGGTTGGGCTCGCTGCTTTTGTTTTCGCAAATCCACCAGATGCTGGTGTGTGCCTTTTTAATGATCTCAAATTTCTGTCATATGTGCCATTTGCGCATCCTCTTCTCGTCTAAATGCACCAGAGGCTACGATATACATTTCAGCCGATCAACTTGCTGTCATCTGACTGACCCACCCACCCGTTCCCTAAACCCAACCGATAGTGTTTTAAAGCAATCTAGAAAAGAAAAGTCATTGCGGTGGTGTGATTTTAGCACATTTTGAGATTTTACCACATTTTCAACCTGTTTTTTATTGTTATTTTCTTTTGCTTTTGTTTGGTTTCTGGAACTGCTCTTTTACACACTTGAACCCTGTCATGGTCCACTCTGCTCCACATCCCAAGTCTATCAGTGTACATGGCAAAGTACTGAGCAAATTTGTAACAACGGAAAACCCATCTATATGGAGGTAAGCTCGGCAGGGCAAAAGGAACAGAAGTTGTCGGCCGCGTCATACTGCCCCTAGTGTTTGTTTTACACACAAAATGCAGCCAGACAGAGCCCCGGGGTACATATTTGTGGTTTCCCACAAATGTAGACCTGTGTTGTATGTGCCATGTCAAAAGCACCCTGACATTTGCCTGCAGGTAAACTTATTCCACTACCCATCCCACAGTGGCCCAGGTCTCATCTGGGTGTTGATTTGGTCATGTACCTGCCCAGTTCAGAAGGTGACACTTGTGTGCTAGTAGATCAATTCTCCAAAGCCTGCAAAAACTACTGCGGAAGGTCTGTTTAATTATGTCTTCAGGAACATTGGTCACCAAGAAGATGATTGTACCCGACCGCTGCCCACAGTTTATATCACATGTCTTGAAGGGCTTCTTTCATCTGCTTGGCATCACTGTTAATCTTCCCTCTGGTTTTCACCTGCAGACAAATGGCCAGACTGATGCTGATTTCTGTCATGTGTTCACATGCAACTTTAATTAAATTTTAATTTATATACACAGATAGCATTCTGCTGTGGACGATATTTTGTGGTCAAACTTGGATATTCATTTGACGCGCAAACTCTCACAGTGCATTATGAGCATTTTGTTGCTGCTGAGTGTAGTGTTGTACACTTGAGTGCACTTAAAATGTCTACTATGGTTTCAACCACCACTAAAAATGACTGTTCCCTCAAATAGTTCACAGCCAGTAGCCAGAATGAAGATCCAGGAGTTCAGCCATTCTACCACAATGACCAGTACAGCTGAAGCCTACAGAAGAATTAAAATGTAACCTGCATCTTTGATGACCTGAAGATGAGTAAACTAATCTTTCTTATTGGACTGAACTACCCCTTTAAAGGCAAAACAGAGCATAAAAATGCAGACGATGCAGCTGGAATGCTGACCATGTATTCATAACCTGAACTGATTTTTTTCTAAATTAAAAATGGCCAAGAAGAAATCCATTATTTTGCAAGTGCAGTCATGCAGTCACAGTCTCCTGAAGAGATTATTAATTGCTTTCTCTCTCTCCAGTTCCTGTTCTCATTTCAGCTCCTCTTCATTTCGTAACCCAGCTCCCAGCGCATTATAATTTCATACAGCACCGGAAAATATTTTCTCAGCCCTTTTTAAGATTTAAGAGGAACAAACAAACAAAATCTACTAATTTACCTTAAGTGAAGCCTATGCCCCGAGGCAGAACTAGGCCAAAGAATGGTATAATCTGCATATAATGAATCTAGGGTTTCGGTATGACTTCTCTTCATAGCTCGCTAATTAAATTTGCTCCTTTAGTTGGATGTAGAGCTATAGAGACCCCGTCCTAGATTTAATGGGAGCTTGATCTTTTCCCCCTCTGTGCTTCTCACACTGGATCTGTCCTGTGACTCAGAGACGACAAGAGAAGAGTCTGAATCACATTCACAGACTGCACCGGTTGTATCTATCATTCATTTAAATATTCAGTTTGTTGTTTTTATCCTCAAATGTATTGCGCCTAAACATTTTTTTCGCATCTACATTACACAAATATCTACATTACATAAACTGAAATATTCATCAGTTATTTTTATTCAATAGCAGAGAGAATATTAAAGAGACCGTTCATCTCAAAACAAAAAAAATACTCACTATTTACTCCCCCCTCAGATGGTTCCAAACCTTTAGGTTTTTTTTTCTTTTGTTGAATACAAAAGAACATACAGTATTTTGAAGAATGTTAGAAACCGGTAAACATTTACACCCATAATAGGAAAAACAAATGGCGTCAATGGTGAGAGGTTTCCAAGATTTTTAAAAATAACTTCTTTTGTGTTCCATAGACAAAGCTCAAACATGTATAATAAATTACTGAATTATAGTAAATTAAGGCATTACTGCCTACAACACCTCAACACACTGCTGTTATTGTTTGTCAGATGTTGTATTTTATGACGTTTGTCAGGGTTCTCTCAAACAACTCTTGTGTACTAGACACCTCTTGTGTGCCCACCAGACACATCTATACACACTCATTCACACAAGTTTTTCTACGGTTACGCCATCCGTCCACACTACGCCGGAGTTTTCGAGCCCCGAAAACGGAGCGTTTTGGAAACGCTGGAGAGGCCATTTTCATTCTAAAATGCTGCTGCTCCGTTCCAGTGTGGATAGGGGGAAACGGAGATATCTGAAAACAAAGGTGTGGCTGCCGGACACAGAAATGGGAGCGTTGTTTGAACTATTGTCGGTTTTATGCGCTTTTGTGCAGCTATTGCGCTATTGCGCTACTCTGCCTTTTTTACTACAACAGCTGCATATATTCGCAAGAGGCAAGCTATTGTTCGAGCACTCGCTAATCGCTCGCGTTTCAAGCAGCGTAAGCCCTATTTAAAGTGCCGGTTTTGGGTTACACCAGTAAGAACCAGCGAGACACATGCTTCCTGTTTATACTTGAACGTGCATGCCCAGAGTGCGCGAATGGTCACGTGATATATGTTTTTGGTGGAGTAGTGTGGACGGAAATATGTTCAGAAACGCTGGGTGAAATGCTAGTGTGGACTCGAACCGTTTTCATGCTAAAATGCCGTTTTAAAACTAAAACGCGCTAGTGTAAACAGGGCCTTAGTTTATTCAATTCAGCTAGCGTATGTCTTTGGACTATGGGGGAAAACGGAACAAACTCCTTCTAGAAATGCCAACTGACTTGCTGTAAGCCGACAGTGCTAACCACTGAGCCATTGTGTCACCCATATATTGGAAGTGGGGCCAGCAGGGGGCGCTCAACCTGTGGTCTGTGTTAGTCCTAATGCTCTAGTAAAAGTGAAGGGGGAAGCTATACTGTCAGTGGGTTCCGTCTTTCAGGTGAGACAATTAACCAAGGTCCTGACTCTCTGTGGTCTTAAAAAATCCCATGGCACTACTCGTAAAGAGGTGTCCTGGCCAAATTCCCTCTCAGCCCTTAACCATTATGGCCTCCCAATCATCCCTATCAGCCCAAATTGGCTCTGTCCCTCTACTCCACCTATAGGTCGTGTGTAGTGAGCGCACTGGCGCCGTTGTGCTGTGGCTGTAGTCGCATCATCCAAGTGGATGCTGCACACTGGTGGTGGTTGTGAAGAGACCCCCCTCATGATTGTAAAGCACTTTGGGTGTATGGCCAGACACGATAAATGCGCCATACAAACACACATTACATTACATATATGTTTACAGTATATGTTTTAAATATTTTTGTACTAGAAAGATTGCTTTTAAAAATCATACTTATGGTTAATTTGTTTTTAACCAATTTTCTTTTACAATTTGCGCAGTGTTTTGTCATGCTTTTAAATATTATAGAACATTGATAGAAAACACAATGTAGCAAGCTAATAAGCTAATAAAATATTGATCAATTGCTTTCAACAACACGTATAAATATGTATTCATCAATTTACCATTGTGTCAGCAAGATGAGGAGATTAAACACTGGGTCTCATTGTGTTAAGCTGCAGAAAAGTAAAGTCTGAATATTAAAAGGCTTTTTGGTTGAAGTGCGTTTCATCAGACATCCTTCATCTCAGTGAAATATATCCAGAATCACTTCAGAGGCCATTTCATCTGATGCTTTTACTTTTAGATATGTGATATCACAGACCAGACTGATCTCCACCTAATCATTTGCATCAGAGTGAAATTACTGAAATACCCTACTAAAGTATGAGAATTGTCATCATAGAGCATATTGAATAAATCATTTCCCACTGAAGATTAGAGTGTTTCTGATGCATTAGTGCTTTTTGTACCACTAGAATCTGAATACAAAACTGAATGCGGAATTGTTCAGTGATTTAAACGAGATTAAAATGGCTTTATTTTAGGCACAGTGACTCACTTGAAACAGATCAACGGTAAATCTCATTCAATCCCTCTGAAAGAGAATGTGATTTACTTTGACAGAGCATAAAGATGCCGAAGAGATGCTAAAATACAACTGCAACCATGATTACAGATAAAAGCTGTCTTTTCTGATTGTACTCTGAGAGCTTCTTTTGCATATGAAGAGTGTTTTTGCATCAACACAGAGCTTGAAGGCAACCTTTTTTTTTAAGTTACTATATTATTAAAAAATAAAACCTCATTATAACGTTATGTATTAAATATTTGATTATGTGACACACACTGTTAGACATTTTATTGTAGCAACCGATACTTTACAGTAACTTACCTGTAAGTTCAAATGTAGAAATGTGTTTTACAGTAGAAGGACACTACCTCAATAATATATTATAGTGAAATAGCCTTACTGTAACTTCTTTTTAAGGTAAAATGCCCTGTACCACATTTGAATTTTACAGTATGTACATTTTTACAGCACTTTACTGTAATTAATTTACATTTTACACTAACAGTACAAAACCTTTATTATTAGTATTTATTATTGAATTTAACAAATTCAAAGCAAGTGACGAGATCATGTACAGCAGTATTTTTATAATTTATTGTTATTATATAATTTGAAATGGTTTACAACAGTAATTTTTTATTCATCAGTCTTTTTAAAATACATTTTGTGATAGATATTTTTTTATGAACTGTCTCATTTTTGTCTTCAACTACAGTAGTACTTGATTACTTTGATTACAGTAGAATACCACAAACTCCTTATGTGCAGTAAATGAATGTAAAAGTTTTAACATGACCTTAAACTCATTTACAGTAGTGAGATGTAAAGAATGTAAATGGTACTTTAGCGTTTTTACAGTAAAAACCTGTAATATTGCAGTGAAGTCTAACTAGCCCTAACTAGCCCAAATTACTAGCCCTCCTGAAAATGTTTGATTCTTTTTCAGATATTTCTCGTGTGATGGAGCAAAGATTTTTCAACATAGTTTTTATAAGAATCAATTTCTATCGAACTTCTTTTGTCTTAACTATGATGACAGTACATAATATTTTAATAGTTATTTTTCAAGATATTAATAATTAATTTTGGAGTTTTTAGGAGCTTAATTAGGCATGTTAGGTTAATCATGCAAGTGCTGTAATTGGCACACAGTGGTTTATTCTGTAGACAGTTAAATATTATTATTGACCTTAGCAGTTAAAAAAAAACAATTTTAAAAATATTTTTATTTTATTTTATTTTATTTTTTAATTATATTTTTCTGTTGGAAAAGTTCCAGCTTGACTGAAGAAAAAAAGTAAAAAACAAAAAGAAGACAATTTGTTTTTACCTCAGCCAAGCTGGAACTTCTCCAAAAAAACTAAAGAGAGATATATAGATAATATCGATAATAGAAATATAGATAATATAGATAGATAGATAGATAGATAGATAGATAGATAGATAGATAGATAGATAGATAGATAGATAGATAGATAGATAGATAGATAGATAGATAGATATATAGATAGATAGATAGATAGATAGATAGATAGATAGATAGATAGATAGATAGATAGATATTTTCAAAGTGTGGTGTACTCAATTATGCTGAGCACTGTATACGCACACACACACACATACATGAAATAGGAAACAGGGAAAGAAAAAGAAAGAAAAAAAAAAAATATATATATATATATATATATATATATATATATATATATATATATATATATATATTTCTTTCCCTGTTTTATATATATATATATATATATATATATAAATTCTTTTTTTTTCTTTCCCTGTTTCATGTGTGTGTGTGTGTGTGTGTGTGTGTGTATACAGTGCTCAGCATAATTGAGTACACCACACTTTGAGAATTTTTATAAACTTCTCAGTGAATATAGGCAATGTATTTTGGTACATTTAAACAAAAAAGATTTATCAAACAGATGTAACTATTAAAATAATATTTAATCACCAAACATATTTAGAAATTAAAAGAAGTACATTTAAATTCAAGCTAAATATCGCAAAAAATGTTTCAACCTACAAAATTTCAATAAAATCTCTTGATTTTCCTCTTTTTTTAAATTTGTATTTCTACTTATAACATGAATTTGGGTGTACTAACTGTAGTTTTTGGACTGTTTTTTGCACAAGTTTTTTGTTAGATAAGCTCCAGATTTGTCTTCAGTACTAAATAATCTAATGTATATGCATAAATACAATATTGTACAACAATAGCTTATACTATATATATAGTTGAAGACAAATTTATTAGCGCTCCTGTGAATTTTTATATATAACTGTCTCGTACTTTATTAATAATTTAGCTTTTAAATTAATCATTTAATTGATATTTTTAGACAGTATTTTGTCATTCTTTTAAATACTGTAGAACCTTATGTGTAATATTTTGTGTAAAACAAAAAGTGACAGCTTCATCAGCAATTAAATATGAATTTATGGGTTCATGATAATCATATATTTCCACAGTATGCATAAATATGAATGAGAGCTTTATTTGCATACAGTATGAACAGCGGCTGTTTGCATGGACAGAGGCCACATGTAGGCCACATGGATGCTGCGCTTTCAGTCAACCCGATGCCTTTTCTTTAAATGGAAGCCCATGTCAGATTGCAGAGATGCATTTGTGTGCATGTATGTGTATGTGTGTGTGTGTTTGTTGGCACATCTAAATATTTGATGGTGTTTTCAATATTTATGAAACAGGGCAAGAACAGTGTGTTCTTCCTGCTCTGGATTGCAGCTAAAGGAATTCATGCTAATTTGCTTTTGTTTATGTAATCATTGTCTCTCCAGCTGTTCACATCATTCACCGGGTGAATTTGTTCTCTATGATTTCACCCCATCGCAAAATCTCTGCAGAGCGGTACAGTTAACATGGCAGGAATACAAAACAGTGAGGAAAATGATGCTCGGGGTGTAAACAGAGAAGCAGTGATGATTATGCTTATTTTATGTGTATATTTAAGAATTGTGTCTATCTATCAGTTGGTCTTCATCTGTCAGTCTGTCGATTGGTCTTCCTTCGGTCCATTGGTTGGATGGTCTCAGTCAGTTGGTTGGTCGTCTGTCGGTCGGTTAATTATTTAGTTGATTAGATGATTGATTGACTGTCTGTCCATTGGTTTGTAAGTCATTCATTAAACAGATGATTAGTTGACTGGTCTTCTGTCAGTCGGTTATCCATCGGTCAGTTGATCGTACGTTCTGTTAGTTGGTCCTTTGGTCGTTCATTGCTCTGTTGGTTGACCATCAATCAATTTGTTGATCAGTTGGTGTAACGGACAATGGGTTGTAGTTTATAAAATTAATGCTTTCCACACATAGACCTTACTTGGTTGGGCATAAATCTTCTAAAATGCACAGGATTTGGCTTTTGCTTTCTAAAGTTATCACTAATTGTATGGGTTTTTGCATTATCTTTTTATTTAAGCCTACTTTTGCTTGGCTTCACATCTGACACAGCCATGAGAGTGAGAGAAACATTAGATAAGTCATTCTTTAATCTAAATGACTCTGAAAAATGTTACTATATACAATACACAGAGGATGAAAGAACTTCTAAACTGGCTGCAAAATATTTGTACACCATTAGAAATGGTTAATCTCATTTGCCTCATTTAAATAATCTACACGTTTTATTTTGGTCATTATTAAAATTTTTATAGACATTGTTTGTATTGTTTTATATTTTTATGTCTTTTATTTTTCATTTGCTGTATAATGTATTCATTTTAATTTAACCTTTCAACAGTCTATTTAAAAAACTTTAACCCATTGAAAAGAAACAGTGTATCGGTGTCATAATAAATAAAAAATATTGTTATTTATTTATTTATTTATTGTAGTTAACCATTTATGTGCTATGGACAAAAAGGTGTGTTTCAGGGTGCTTTCACACTTGGTTCAATTGCCTGGACCGTACCCAAGTTCGATTGTCCCCCCTTGCCACCTTCTCAGTTGGTTTGTGTTCAAACTGTCTTTTATCCTTCTGAACCCTGGTACGCTTGCGTCATCAAGCCACTGTTTTGTGTACGGCTGTTGCCAGGTGATGGACACGAAAGCAAAGCGGCAAAATGGAACTCTGCACTCCGCACATCGCGGTCGTTTCGCTTTTACTGAACCTTTTGGTTTTGGACATACAGAAAGCGACTCGCGTCTATCTGCCGCAAAATTATTATAAACGTTCAGAACATCACGCCATGTCTGCAGAAGCTGTTTTGGAGGAGACAAGCAGACATTATCACTGTTTGTACTGCGTCAGTCCAGACTGTCGTCAAGGTTGGTGACATGCACAGACATACACACACGAATGAACATTATGAAAACTAAAGTTTGTTGTACAGTTGGTGGTTCACTTCCAGCTTTTGGTACGATTGCATGCATACTACAAGTGAACCGTACCAGAGTTGACATGAACAGTACCCCAGACCACCTCTTTCAGGCGGACTCGGGTACGGTTCACAGGTGCGCACCCGAGTTCAGAAGACGTGCTTACACTAGCTAAACGTACCGTACTATGACATCAAACAAACCCGGGTGCGGACCAAAAGTGCTAGTGTGAAAGCACCCTCAATCCAACTACCATCGCAAGTATATTTCTAACCTGTGTTGGAAGCACTGAAAATATTTTGTATATTTGTTCAATATTCACATATAAATTGAATTAGTATATATAAATTATATAATGTGTATAGATTAAACAGTTATTACAAATTATTCAAAAATATCCATATGAAAACATTGTTTGCTATTTTTATTTAGTTACAATTATTAATTAATTAATTAATTTTTACTTGGGCTTAGTCCCTTTATTCATCAGGGTTCGCCACTGTGGAATGTACTACCAACTATTCCAGCATATGTGTTACGCAGGGGTGCCAATCCAGCCGCAACATCCCAGCTAACAGGGAACGTTCCCAGAACATTCACTAACGTTCTTTAAAAGTTGTGAAAATGTTAACACAAAACGTTATCAATAAAACAATTTTAGAATGTTCTCATAAAGTTGCTAAAGTCACAAAGTATTAATGTTGTTGAAAAACGTTCTTAGAACAAAGTTTTTTGAACGTTTTCAGGACGTTATTTGTACTTGATGAACGTTCTCATAATAATGATGGAAAACGTTCTTATAACAAAGTTTTTGGAATGTCTTTAGGACGTTATTTGTACTTGATGAACGTTTTCGAAATGTTGATGGAAAATGTTCTTATAACAAAGTTTTTGGAACGTCTTCAGGACGCTATTTGTACTTGATGAACGTTCTCATCGTAGGTTTTATGAACGATGTAAGAACGTTATGCTAACCATAAAGAAACATTCTAGCAACATTAAGCACCTGGACATTTCAATGTTAATGGAATGTTACAAATAAACGTTCTTAGAACATTATATTTTGGTGGAAATTTAGGTTTTAAAAACTTTGTAAGGACATTATGCTAACATTAAAAAAACGTTCTAGTAACATTAAGCAAACTGGACATTTCAACATTCTCGTAACATTACAGATAACATTATGAGAACGTTCTCACAACCTATATTTGTTAGCTGGGATAGCACTGGGAAACACCATGAACAATTAATTAAAAATAAAGAAAAAAACAAACAAACCACGTCAATGGACTTAATAACAACTACATTATACATATGCAGCAAAGATATTTAACAACTAATGTGCATGTAGAAGCGCCAGTCACCAAAGATGTGGTGCAAACCAGCTCGCTCTTCTTTTTAACCATCAACAATTCATAGCGCAATCGCCTTTTCCATCAAATATACATTAAAATAGGCCATCCAGTCTAACATTGCTTCCTTCCAGAGCAATCCAAGCTGAGGATGAGCCATTTCTAAAGTCAAGACTGAGAATCCTTAAAAAAAGCCTGCAAAATATATTAAAAACCCCAGCTATTCATGCAGCAGAAGTCAAATAAAGTCAGATTTGTTGGCCTCGCACAAGGAAGACAGTCTCGACACTGAAGACCCTGTTATTACTTCCTGATAATTACAGTGTACCGATAAAAAAAGAAAAACAAGGTGACTTTCCAGTGCTCTGGATGGCAACAATTATGAGAGTAATTTATATCACGTCCTCCAGTTTCTGCCATGCAACAAAGAGCTTTGACATTATTGTCTGCTCCTCCTCCGCTTCTCTGCTGCTCCGGCAAGAAGAGGAGCACTGCATTTCATTAAGGCCAAGATAATGACTATGTATTAGAGCGATTCGGGCCATGAGAGGTGTGATTAACGCTCTCTCTCCAAGTACTGAGCTGCAGGATGGGGATGAAGGAGACGAGGGAAGACCTGTGTGTTAGAAAGGCGGTCTGTTGTCTGTTGTGGGCTGGAAAGTGTTCCTGAGGACTCATGTTTGATGTGCATTGTGGACGTCAGAGAGTGTTGCAGGCTGATGTGAGCGGATTAGCATTGAGATAAACACATGAAAGATTCCATTACTTTCAGTCTAGAGGTCCAGTCCTGCTGTTGTGGTTAGAGTGCGGCTGTTATGTTGCTTCAGTGCCACAATAAAATAACAAATCACAAATTTCAAATACTCAAATTACTGTAATGGCACATGTCTTGTAAATGACGAAGATTGTGGCACATAGTCTTACTTTAAACAAAGGAAACGACAGCGTGGACAAGCCAAAAACTTCACTGGCTTGACTACACAGACCCCAGTGTTTGTGAATATCTTCACCCTGAGAGAAGTTTTAAAAAAGTTTAGGTTTCAGCAACCCAATACTGTGTTTGTGGGGACAACTGGCCAAAACGATTCCCATGTTTGTGTGGACAGGGACTAATTTTTTTGTCTGCAGTGATTGGCTAGGTAAAATAATGAGCCACATGTTTCCTATCCAATCAAATCACACAAAGAAAGGATGCATCAGACAGACCAACTGAAGAGAATGCTGTTTAAGTGCAGCTAACATACACAGTTTGTTGATGAGATTTTTAAAATAACTAAATTCAATAAAAAATGTTGACAGTGCTAACCACCTAGCCACCGTGCCACCCACTAAAGAATGTTACGTTTACAAATGCACAAATTGCATGTAGTCTATCAGTGCTGTGCCAACTAATGAAAAAATCTGATGTTATTTGTTGTGTCGTTCCTAACCTGGGGTGCGTTTCCCAAACATCAACGTAACTCTGTTGCAGATCTATTGTTTGAACCACATTGGTTATAATGTAAAATGCCCATAATGATGCTCTAAAGGGGGTGGAGTAACTACTTTTTTAGAGAAGAACCCCATAATTTCTTTGTGCAAATTATATTGTTTCACGCGCACACACACATTTAAAAAAATACAATATTAGTAAAAACACGCACTCGTTTTCTATATTAACTGAAATATATGTAAATGGTGCATATAGGCTGTTTCCTTTACAAATATTATTGAGAATATTACATTTTCTATTCTAAAGCATAGAATCACTTACAAAAGCTAGCACGTATTCTATTATCATATATAAATCATATAAATAAATAAATAATGAGGCTATTTATTAAAATATTACATTTAATATTTATTATTTATTAGAAAATGAAAAAAAATCCAACTTTAATATTAATAATAATAATGATGAGGATGATCATTATTATTAATTAGTAGAATATTGTTTATTTATTTTTTGAAAAGTCTTTTAAGTACTTTTACAATTTGACACATGCAAACCACTGCAGAAATGTTCTAACCAACAGGTCCACATTATATACAGTACAGATACATTTCTTAATTAATAACTTTTAAAATAAAAGCATTAACGTATGCTTTTTTGGTTAAGCTTTGGAGCAACGACTGTAAGAAATTTACTAGCTTTGAAGACGAAACATACATTTCGCTTGGCTGTGTTCAAAATGACGTCAATGCTTTCAAAGTGCACTGCGAAGAGAGCCCAATTGTAAACATGAAGATCGCTATAACTGAACTGTAAAAATGCTTTGAAAGCAAATTACACCTAAGAGTGATGACTTTAATGTTTTATTTAAAAAAAAAAATCATTCCAAGTTTAAATGTTAGAATGTTCTAAACGAATAGGGCATAGGGGGATAACTGGGAATAGAACACAGCCAGAAACTTTGTTTCTAACTACAGCGCCAGAGGTGTAGTTGCAAGTGCACAAGTTTGCGACACAGTTTGTGAATGTTCGTTGGAACGACGGATTTGGAAAAGGTCAAATCAACAAACTATGTTTGTAACAATGGAACTTGTGACCTTGGTTTTCAGAAACGCACCCGTTTGACCTAATGAGTGAGACAATATTGCCTATAAAGTGTTGTACTGAACCCCAGTGATAACTTTCTTTGTAAACAAAATATTTTCTTTTGTGTTCAACATAAAAACAGAAATTTGTAAAGAATTGAAACGACTTAAATGATAAAAATGTCACTGGCTCATTCTGCATATATATATTTGCCTTTTATTAGCCTTCTGTGTGTTCTATCAGCCACACTCAAATATTTCACACAATTTATATTAAAATATAGTTTATACCAAAACTTGACCCCACCATCCGAACGACCCATCAAATCAGGCAAGCGTTTTTCAGTCTTCTGTTGTCAAGTTTTGGATAGAAGTTGCTTTAAAGAAATAGCAAGACTTGTTGGTTTTAACCTTACAGTGTTTAAGTTTCAAGAAGGTTTAGAGTTTTGAAGTTCTCACTTTGAAGAAGTTTAGAACAATACTTTGGCGTGCTAACATGAATTACACATTTATTCAACAGAGAGATTTGGTTCTAAGTTGGCTCAACAAAGCATTATTTGTTTGAATAAAATATTGTAGTCATGTTGAAAGGACCTAAATCTAATTGTGTGGAAAGTTTTAATTTACTTTAATTGAGTTCACTGAGCGGGCGCCACGGTGGCCTAGTGGTTAGCACGTTCGCCTCACAGCAAGAAGGTCGCTGGTTCGATCCCCGGCTGGGCCAGTTGGCATTTCTGTGTGGAGTTTGCATGTTCTCCCCGTGGTTGCGTGGGTTTCCTCCGGGTGCTCCGGTTTCCCCCACAGTCCAAAGATATGCGGTACAGGTGAATTGGGTAAGCTAAATTGTCCATAGTGTATGTGTGTGAATGAGAATGTATGAATGTGTTTCCCAGAGATGGGTTGTGGCTGGAAGGGCATCCGCTGCGTAAAACAAATGCCGTATAAGTTGGCGGTTCATTCCGCTGTGGCGACCCCTGATTAATAAAGGGACTAAGCCGAAAAGAAAATGAATGAATGAATGAATGAGTTCACTGAGCAATTTTTGAGCAAGTGACTGAAACAGAAATCAGTTGGGTGGTCTAAGCTGTTAGCATGAATAAAACGCAGCAACAATCTTTCTAGAAATGAAACTGACCTTTTTATAAATATACTGTATGCATAAAACAGAGAGGCCTAAAGGTATTGCCTGCTTTTTAGAGGCAGAATAATTGCGCTTTATATATCTGCTTATTATGTTTCCATTGTATATCACATCTGCTGATGGCCTCTAATGTCCTTCAGCTGTCTTTTTAGCTGATGTATTCAGTCTCCTGCCGCCAGTCTGATCACATGTGTGATATGACAACATGTGAATTCCTTATTGACATATGTTTTTTTCAGATTTTTTCTTTTGTTGATTAAGCAGATAAACAATGCTTTCTGTCCCCTGCAGCTTTTTCAATTTTTCATGCATGTGTGCCATATCACAAATGAAAATAATATGATGCTTGTGCTTTTGAAATACTGTATGTGACTACACGCATAGACACACAGGCTTCTTTCTAATACATTGTGCAGACGTTTTCCCTGAGGGATGAGATCATGCTGCTTACAGTGTGCTGCTGCACTGAGGTGAGTCTGGAAGCTTCAGAATATAGTTTGATGTCTATTATGTGAGATTCTGGATGGATACAATCACTATGTTCCTATTCCTTGTTGGATTTAAAAACAAAGAAGTAATATATATTACAATTCTCAAACACTCCACAAAAGCAGACAAAAAAAAAAGATTTGTTTTGATCAAATGTGGGTATTGTAAACCATACTTTCCTTTTTAAAAAAAAAAAAAATATATGAATTTGTGTTCTTTCCTACTGTAGCTCAGTCAGTAGAGTGTGATGTTATCAACACCAAGATCACAGGTTTCTTTCCCAGCAAAATTCCCATGCCTAAAGGGGAAAGAATTTACAGCTTTACTGCATTTCTTCTTAGAAAACAGTCTGCAAATGCACAATTGTAAATACCCTTAGAGAAACTGAAAGGTTTGGAACCCATTTAATAATTGCCCTTCGTCTTATATGCTTATGTGCTTATATGTTTAACACAGCGGATAACACTCATTCACATACATACACTATGGGTAATTTATTTAATTCAACTATACCGCATGTCTTTGGGGGAAACCAGAGCACCCAGAGAAAACCCATGCCAACACGGGGAGAACATGCAAGCTCCACACAGAAATGCCAACTGGTCCAGCCCGGAATCGAAACAGCGACCTTCTTGCTGTGAGGTGACAGTGCAAAGCCCTGAGCCTCTGTGCCACCCAGTTTGGAACCCAGGGTGAGTAAATTGTGAAGTGTACATTATTGGATGAATTATCAAATAAAGTCTGCGTCCACCAACAGCTGTAGAGATTTTATTTCTGTTAGTTGATGTACTTGCAACTGAAACTGATTATTGAGTAGGGGCGGGGCTTTCTTTTTGCATATAATTATAGTGATTTAATGGTAAGAGGGACATGGGTAACAATGTTGTGGCTGAAGCTGTCAAACTGATATCAACAATCAAGGATCACTATACACCAAACACAGAAGCAAACGATTAGACTTTGATTGAAGATTACTAAAACATTTTTTTCAGCAAATTAATTTGCACAGATTCATTGTTGACCTAAAGAATAACAATGTGTGCTTACAAAATCAACATTGTTATTTTGCATGGACTTTATGCTGTTACATAACATTTGGAAATGAATACTTCACCTTTTCTCAATCCATTGTCAACAGCACCATCTTTAGTGTTTAAAAAAAACAAAACCAAAAAAAAACATTCTAGAACTTATAAATGAAACGTGTCTCAGCTGCTCCTTTTTACACAAAGAATTGTCTTTGATTCACAGTCAGAGAAAGTTACATTCAAGAGAATGACACTATTTTCCTGGAAAGGTAAAGCACATTTAAGAAATATTTAATGCTTGAACCCTTATCTTAAGTCTTATTAAGACGGATGCAGAATTAACTCTTCACCCTGTTTTGCTGGAAGATTTGTTCTTTCAGCAAAATGTCAGAGGTACTTGAGGCTTTAGTGGGTCATTTCTCCAACTTACCTCACCTCAAAATTGCAAGAAATACAACCCCTTGACATTTGAAATGTCATCAAGCATGGCAATGTCATGTTGCATCTTGGGTCTGGGAATTTTAGAATAACATATCTTGGGATTTTCAAATGAAAAGGGCAATCAAGGATTCAGTTCTACACTCATGGATAAAAATGGATTACATTTGACAGGCTAGACACAAATGAAGAGATTCAGAAATGTGCAATTCAAGAGCAAAAGCACTTTGTAGTGCAAACGAATGCCCCATTTTTAGAAGGGGTGGCTTATACATTTGATGTTGTTCCCATATTATTCTAAACTACAAAACAAAACAAAACAAAAAACACTGTAGTAAAACCAGTTCTTAAAGACCAGTTTCAGTAAACAGTATGTTGATAGAGAATAGCATTCAGCATATATTCATTCATTTTCTTTTCGGCTTAGTCCCTTTATTAATTCGGGATCGCCACAGCGGAATGAACCGCCAACTTATCCAGCATATGTTTTACTCATCAGATGCCCTTCCAGCTGCAACCCATAACTGGGAAACGTCCATACATTCATTCACACTGCGATGTTGTGAACCCAGAGGGGGCCCACTACGAGGCGTGGGATGGCCTGACACCACAAGTAAACTCTCAAAAAAAAAATCCAAATATAATGGCTGGACCCGGAAGTGTAAAAAAG
>CAIGQQ010006052.1:13191604-13206167 GCA_903798035.1 Danio albolineatus | reverse complement strand
TATATATATATATATATATATATATATATATATATATATATATATCTGTACAGTTTTGATGATGTTTTTATTTGACTTTTTATTTAAACCAAATTAAAACTATGTTGTCTATCTTTAATAAGTTTATTCATTTATTTATGAGAACATTTTACTTTAATTACTTTAAAGTTTATGGTTTTAATAATGCTGATATCTTAAATAAATAAGTCTCTTCTGCTCAGTATATGAATTTAAAAATGCATACAATTTCTATTTTAATATATCTTTAAAATGCAATTTATTTCTATATTGACAGTGCTGAAATTTGTACAGTTTTTATTTAAAAAAAATGAAAAGAAGACATTTATTTCAACTGGAATGCTTTTGTAACATTAATAATTATCTTTTTTGTATGGTTGTTCCAGTTTGTTCAATAAACAAACAAACAAACAAACAAACAAACAAATAAATAAATAAATATTGCTTTTAGTCCATCTTTGCTAAATAAAAGTATTTTATTTATAATATATTATATTATAGGCGCCACGGTGGCCTAGTGGGTAGCACGTTCGCCTCACAGCAAGAAGGTCGCTGGTTCGAGCCTCGGCTGGGTCAGTTGGCATTTCTGTGTGGAGTTTGCATGTTCTCCCCGTGGTTGCGTGGGTTTCCTCCGGGTGCTGTACAGGTGAATTGGGTAGGCTAAATTGTCCGTAGTGTATGAGTGTGAATGAGAATGTGTGGATGTTTCCCAGAGATGGGTTGTGGCTGGAAGGGCATCCGCTGCGTAAAAATATGCTGGATAAGTTGCGGATCATTCCGCTGTGGCGACCCCAGATTAATAAAGGGACTAAGCCGAAAAGAAAATGAATGAATATGTTATATTATTATATATAAAATAATGCTAACCCCAAACTTTTGTATTGTATCATTTATAATCTTGTAAATGCTGTTCCATTCATCCTAGAATCCCGGTGAAAAAAACTGCGCACTACCCTTTTCGACATTAGGAACAATAATACATTGTAACATTGTAAATATTTGATTTAACAAATATTTTTTTATTGCCACCATTCATTCTGTGGAATCTGCCAGATTTCCCTGAAAAGAGAGCTTGCCCGTGCCCCTGCTCTGCATGTCATCAGATAAAGGCCTGTCTGCCATCCAGTGCACTCAGCACTCTCTGCCATGTCTGCACACTCATCCAGAAGACAAGGGCTCCGTTTTGACAGCTGGATGAATAGTGCTGCTTTCGGTGAGCTATGAGTTCGCAGTCGCTTGCTCTTCATCAGAGTGGAGCTGTAAGTAGGAGCAGATCTGTCAACCTGGATCCAGTCAGGACGCCTCAGGGCTCCAGTATAATTGGATGCTGGCTCTCTCCTGTGGGACCTGAAGTGGTAGTGTGGTTCCTGGAAGAACTGCTTTAGAACCGCGCACACATTACTGTAGCCTTAACTGACTCTTATTTATTATTTAAGGATGGGGGAGATAATTCAAAACAACATCTCTGGTGATTTCATTTAGTAAAAGAACTCTTCTTTTTAAACGTTGAAAAATTAAGTACTCTCTCCAGCAGGCTGATGGGTAAAGCACAAGAAATAAGATATTTTTTCATTAATATATTCACAAGGGGCGTGAACAGTGTTTTATATATACATTATGCTAATTATATATTATGCCAAATGTTTTTAAAAGATGTTCAAATTTATAGATGTAAGTAGGGCCAGACAGAATCTGCTGACATTTTTTTGCTATTTCTGCTGAGAATTTTGGTAAAATCTGCGGATTTTTGCAGAATTATTTTGGGAATATTGTAACTAAAACCATAATATATTAAATCAAAAATAATACCTTTGAAACTTTTATTTCTTGTTTACAATGCAAATCTAATTAGATCCATTTTATTTGGTAAAAAAGCAAGCCTCTCATATAATTTATCTACCAAAAGGCAGAAAATATTACTTTACAAACTGTATTGTAAATAAATTATATGAACATTTTCATATTAGTCAATAATTATACTGAAATAATTTTTTTAAACTGAATAAATATAGATTTACACACAATTACACAAATAAACAGAATCAATGATGGGCTAAAATCTGTGTGCGCAGAATCAGTGTGGGCCTAGATATATGCAATATGTGAGATGGATCATGTCCATACTAAAGACTTCATGCACCCTTGATTTCTGAATTGGTTTTATAGAAAAAAGGGAAACATCAAAGACGCTTAAATTGTGGGTTTTATAAAATAAAATGCACAGAACAGCATTATAACAAAACCCTAAACAGCTTCAGGCTTGCTTTAAATGCGTTCAGCCTTACTCTGCTTAGAAGTACCATGATAATAAGTTTTGCATACTTAAGCTCACCCATGAACATGATTAGGATGCAACGAAGATGACAACACCCAAGATATCACACTCAGTCACGACGTCATCAGACTATACCTTTGTTTTCTTGTAGATGTACATGAACTATTGATATTTGGGTTTTAGTAGTTCTCTGTTTTCTTTTTTGTGTTGCAGTGATTGATTGTGTTTTTTGAAAGCGCCTGGTCTCTCTTTGATAAATGTTGTGTTTGTGGTCATGGCAACTTGCCAGTTTTTACTCAGTGTTTAACATCTGGAATGAGCCCCATGAATCAGTTTCTGATAAGACCTGCTATAGTTGTTATAGTCGAGTATTTTTTGCAGTTTACGTTTAAAAAAAAGAGGATTTAAACCCATTCACAGTAAATCATCATTCATTCATTCATTTTCTTGTCGGCTTGGTCCCTTTAATAATCTGGTTTCCTGAACCGCTAACTTATCAAACATATGTTTTACGCAGCGGATGTCTTTCCAGCTGCAACCCATCACTGGGAAACATCCATACACATTCATTCACACACATACACTAGGGCCAATTTAGCTTACCCAGTTCACCTATAGCGCATGTCTTTAGACTTATGGGGGAAACCGGAGCACCCGGAGGAAACCCACGCGACCACGAGAACATGCAAACTCCACACAGAAATACCAACTGACCCAGCCGAGGCTCGAACCAGTGACCTTCTTGCTGTGTTACCCACATTGTACTACCCACTGCGTCACCGTGAGGCCCGCAGTAAATCAATTTTTGTTTATTCTGATTTTATGTTAAACTGAGAGGGCTTTTTGTTTTCTTTTGATTTATCAGTGTGTTTCCATTTTAAAGGGAAGAGCGGTTGGTTTGTCATGAATTGGCAATGTGAGCTGCAATGCAACGATCAGGGTTTTTTTAGCACTTCAGATTGTTTTAACTATAAATGCAAGGCAAGCTTATTTATACAGCACATTTCCTACACAGTGGTAATTCAAAGTGCTTTACATAAACAACAATAAAAAAAGATAAAATCCATGAGTAAGAAAATGAAAACAAAAAAGAAGTTTAAAATTGATTCTAACAGATTAAAATGCGTTAAATCAGGGTTTAAAGAAGTGGAAAAAGAAAAGACATAATAGTGTGATCTGTCAAATGTAGTCATTCAGTTAAGGCACAGCTAAACAGAAGTGTTTTAGGTCTTGATTTGAATGTGCCTAATGTTGGAGCACATCTGATCATTTCTGGAAGCTGATTCCAGCAGCAGGGGTGGGGGCGTAGTTGCTGAAGGCGGATTTATCGTGCTTTGACTGGAACTCTTAGAATTTCTAATTTGCTTGATCTGAGTGATCTGGTTTGTATTCAATGGGCATATCTGTAATGTATTGAGGTCCTAGGCCATGTATGATAGATAAGTATATAATAAGTAATATTATTAGTGCTAAACTGTTCTTATTAGGGTTTAGTATTGTTATACAAGGTTTTTATAATTTATAATTGACAAATTTGTCTTCTGGCTCTTTTAGTCTTTACAATAGCAAAGGCCGTGTTTTTTCTCTACAACAGTGCAAAACAATTCCAATAAGTTGAAAACACAAACAGTGCTTAGCATAATTGAGTACACCCCGTTTTGAAAATTAATATTTTTATCAATTTCTCAGTGAATATAGGCAATGTATTTTGGTGCATTAAAATAATTATTTTTATGTAATTAAATATTAAAATAATAGAAACATAAAGATAATACATTAAAATTCAAGCAAAATATTGCAAAAATTTTTTTACAACCTACAAAATTTTAACAGCATTTTTCAATTTTTTGCATTTCTTGATTTTTTCCCTCTTTTTTAAAACTGTATTTAATCATTTTTCTATAACATAAGTTTTGTTAGAAAAGCTCCAGATTTGGCTTCAGTGCCTAATCTAATGTATATGCACAAATACAGTATTGTATCGCTTCCTATTAATAATACGAAATTAAAGATTTGTGAGGGGTGTACTCATATATGTTGAGCACTGTATAATAAAAAGAGCCACACACAGATCTGGGGATGAATAAAGGGTTGCTTTAACAAATTTATGGACTTTTGTAGTGAAAAAAATACATTTAAAACTTTACAAAGCATTTTGTGTAACCTCCGCTAATTCTTGTAACTGTCTTTCTGGCAGATGACATAGTACATATTGTATAGTAGCAAATGTGCCACTGAGTACAAACAACATGCAAATAACACAATAAACTGAAAAATCAAACATGCCTTTCACCCATAAACACTAAGCAAATGTGAGCCTGCAGAGCGAACAGGATGTGGCTCAACAGCAAGATTAACTTGCTGTTGGTTGATAGAGAATTGATTTTGTGGAAGTGTTTGTAATAGATGTTTTAAAACACACTGGCTCATTCAAGCTCAGAATGGAATACTGCAGCCCAATCATCTTTCCGCATGCTGTCATTTTGATCGATGTTAGCAATTCTGATCTTTGAGTACACTACATTTCAAAGGTTTAGAGTCTGTAAGAAATGTTCCCTAAACTCTGAATCAGTAAATTGGAATTATTTTGTGAAGGATGACACTCTAGACTAAAGTTATGCTGAAATTCAGCTTTAAATCACAGGAATTAATGATTAAACAATTACTGTAGAAACCTTTCTAAAGTGTGAATCATTTTTTTAATGTTTACAAAACAATCTTTTGTGCCCATGGGAAACTTCTTTTTGAAATTTAAAACCAATCTTACCCAATAAATGACCGTGATATGAAATTCTGGACGCATCTAGTTTGCAGAATGATTTTTATAACCTCATTATAACCGAATAATCTAAGGATTCATCACTTTTCCTTCACAGATAAATGTAATAAAATATACTACCTCTATTGATGAGATGTCTTTAAAAAATAAGCCAAAGTCATTTACTGTGTTGATTTGCATACCGACACAATCCATCAGAGCATGTTTATTATGTTCTTGATTATGAAGTGTGGAGTCTTCATCTGTATTCAGTGACATGCTGCCAATCTCAGTTAGCAGCTTGGCTCAGTGCGGATCCCCACCGTAATGTCATTAGTGTAAGCGCTGCCATTTGCACTTCATTTCTTCAGCTCTTTTGGAAAAAAAAGTTGGCATTAGTATCGTCTCCGTCTGCCGCATCATTCGAGATTGGGGTCTATTATCACGGGTAGTGTTTAATTTTCAATATTTGGTTTGCAGAGCACATGTGCTTTACATTCTGATTAAAGTCTGGTTTTATCCAGCCGCATAAATCTGACTTGGCTGTTGTGATTTTAAATGAGGCAAGGAGGTTTGAATCAGTGTCACAGGAGCAAAGGTCTTTGTCCTTCACCCTCAGAGATGTTCACTTCTGCTTAAGTGGAAGATTTCGTTTTTTTTTTTTTTTTTTACTCTGCAGGTTGGCATATAGATAGGCGGCTTTATGTAGTGTTGGCATTTTAAGAAATTAAATCGGCAATCTAATTGCCAGCAAAGCACTTTACTGTTTGGGATGTGCTGCTGTTCAAGTGGTTAAAAATGCCAAAGGCTTCATTAATGGAATGGGTTTGTTGGCTGCAGAAAGCCTGTTGACATATGCTCAATGCAAAGAATTGTGGGAAAGCTTATTCTGTTTATTCGCTGAAGTGACTATTGGAGCTACTTGTTCAGCACTGATGTCATCTTCGCTTTTGTGCGTGATGGGACAATCTGCTTGTCCATTTTGAGGAATATTCACACCATTTGTTTTCACTGCTTGCCTGCTGTCGTCTGTTATATTTAAAGCCAGCAGGAAACTATTTCAATTGAATTATTTGAGGTTTTTCTGAGAGGAGCAGGTGTTGGAAAAGATGAAAAGACATATGCTGAAATGAATAACTTTGAACATATGCTCCATATTTATGAGGAATAACAAAAGATTTACCTGCATGTAATCCTCACTTACTACAGGGACAAATGTATGATTAATATCAATATCTATTTTTACTGTTTCGCTGATGTCATTCAAAGTTTAAAACACAATAACATATAGCATTGAAACCAATTTTATGTGCAATATCCAGTGTTTTTTTTTTTTGGGTGAAGCAGGTGTTTGAATCAAATGGAATTATCATGCACCAGTGAACCAATAAGACCCAAAACAAAAATGTGTAACGCATGCAGCATATTCATGATAGGTAACCAAATTTGTGCACTTTTTGAAGATTATTTGCCAGCAATAAAGTCACTCTGTTTATCTCCACAGTTAGTTTATACGTTTTCTAAAGAAAAAGTCAAACTTATTTCACTGAGTTCCTAAAAGTTAAATACCTGATGAATTCTTAATGAATTATTGCTAGATCAGTATGTTTAATGATTGATGTTTCTCTTGCAGCAGCTTGAACCTGAAATGTCAAGCTGTATGTTTTTTGTTCATTTTTGTAACGTTGGATAACAATCAGAATTTTATTTACAAAATTGTGATTCATCAGTTTAAAAAAATAAATAAAGCTGTATTTGCATGTTTTATTTTGCATGCTTTCTGCCATCTAATGTATATACAAAAACATAAAAAACAGCATTGTAACCCATTTTGTGTTATTTAGTGTTATTTTGGATGTTTGAAAGGGGAAATAAAGAACTTTTGAATTAGTTTTGAAACATTCAAAGAATATATAAGAAACATATAAAATATGCTAAAAATAGCATTATAGGAGTAACACTCTGTGTAGGATTTAGAAACTCTTGTTTAATTCATGACCAGATTTAAGATTAATTAGCATAATCATTTGTGACCCTGGACCTCAAAACCTTGGACCTCAAAAAAATGATACAAATTTTGGTAACACTTTATTTAGATGGTTCATTTGAGCATTAGTAGACTGTCTACTTAATATCTGTTGATACTGACATTCAACAGGCATTTAACTGATTATAAGAAACTTTGCAAGCACAACTTACACCAACCCTAACCCCAACACTAACCCCAACCTAACAGTCTACTTATAATCTAATGAGAATTAGTTACAATGTACCTTAAATTCAACAAACGGACCATCAAAATAAAGTGTGACCCATTTTTTTATGCCAAAAATCATTGAATTATTAAGTAATGGTCATGTTTCAAGCATGCATTTTGTAAATTTCCTACTGTAAACGTGTTCATTCTTAGCATTTAATTTGGACAACTTTAAGGACAATTTTCTCAATGTTTAGATTTGTTTTGAACCCTCAGAATAAATATTTATAGATAGTTCTTTCAGCCAAATTTTGTCCTATCTTAACAAACCATGCATCAATAGAAAGACTATTTCAGTATACATTTCAATATCAAAAATATGTTCTTGTGATTTTGGGTCACATTTAGTGCTTTCAAATTCATTTGAGTGAAGTCCTGCATGGAGTGACAAATATCTGTGTTCTCTAAAGCCAGGAACACACCGAACCAACTGTCCCAATGTCCTGACATTTTATCCTACCCATCAGATTATGCTACCAGCACTGTATTTAAATTGTTCAGTATCACATATCACACTTCTTTACATTAAAATTTACACTGGTAGCAAATTCTGACGAATAGCATATTGCGTTACCAAAATGTGCTACCTACTTTTTGAATGTGAGGTAGGACAATCTGGCAAGGTTGGACAAATCGACAGAACACCGGCCTAGTCATAAGATGAATAGAACGTTGCTTTCATCTTCTTGACATTATGAAAATACAGCAGAAGAACAGTCCTCCAAGTCTTCTGTGAGAAATGTTGTCAATTTATGTTGGCAAGCTTCCCAGACAAGAGAAGTCGCAGTAGGTGAAGAGAAAGATGGGAAACTGGATGGCCTTCAGAGAGTGACGGCCTGACTGAAACTCAGATGGACAGGCAGTGTCTGCGGCTGACAGATACTCCTACTTAATGCCCTGTCCTCTTGCTGAGCTGAATATCCTGCTTTTACTGCAGTATTCATTACGATGACACTTACAACAGAGCCAAAATCCTACTGGCAATGATGGACAGTCCAGTTTGATGAGTCCTCTCTGATTATTCAACCGCGCTGGCTCTTTACCCCTGTCTATATCCTAAGCCTCACACACTTATGTATTTTCTGTCTCTCTTTCTTTAAGTTATGCACTTTCACAGAGCCAGTGGAGTCTCGGATCCTTCAAAGTAGAGCACAAAAATACTGAATTTATTGAGGACAAATTAGGATATGCTTTCAGAGGAGAAGTATGTGAAGGCTTTTCAGTTTTGAGAGTTGGTGGCATACATTTTCCAAGGAGATTCTCCTTGATGTTTGTTTGTTTGCTTTCTTACAGTCCCTGTCATTTAACTCAAAAATGCTCGTTTTCAAATGCTGTCCTTTGCAGTACTGTATTATATTGGACACAGGCAAGCAGTCTTATATATATTGGTTTATATTTGTTGAATCTTTTCTTTTTATCTTGATTTCTTTGTTATAATGACAGTTCTATGTTCTTTCGACATTTAAATATGACCTTTATATAAGGACATCTATATGGGCAAAATATACTGTATAACAAATAAAGTTATTATAAATAGAGCAATTTTTTACATTTATAATTTGTGTACAGTACTTTAACAGCATAAAAACGGTGGACCAATTGGAGCGGTTTCGAGACCGACCGCAACTTTACGTAGAAGTGTGGTCCCCCCGCCCATCGAATTGATTGACAGCTGCGTGTTAACATGTCTCCTTAGTAACGCGTATAATCATATCAACAAGACAGGACGTGCGCAAAGCAACCGGGAATAAAAGGTCTGTTCAGTTCGCGAAGGTCATCAATCATCATCAAATGTGATCAAGAGTGAGTTTCACAAGTTTAACACGTGTTTAAAACAGTGCATGTTTGTAATGAACTACAGCCATTCACTTCAGCTTTACTTCATCACCACAGCCGTGTGCCAGCAAAAAAGACGCTTCAATCTCGGTTTGTTGACATTAAATCAGGTTTATTTTGTACATTAACATAACAGATATCCATACAGCAGAGGATATTAACCTGTATACTTTCACATTTGCTTGCAAAAGCAGTGCAAAGCTCAACTATCGCTGTCTGTCTGTCTGTGTGCGTACGTGCGTGAAGGAACTTTGTAACGACATAGTGTGTGACTCATCGTTGCAACTCCTCAACAAACACATCAAACAGTCATTGGTAAAGTTCTTACTTTTTCTCACAAACGTAATGAGATCTGTACCCTTTACATCTGTTCCTGTTGCGTCTGTCTGTCTGACGCAGCCGAGGGCGGAGATTGAGGCATGCTGACGGGCACGTAGGAACAGGGGGCGGGGAACGAGGGAACAGGGGAAGGGGAACTTTACAGACAAATTCTGCTGACATAAAAGACTTATTCATTCATTCATTCATTTTCTTGTCGGCTTAGTCCCTTTATTAATCCGGGGTCGCCACAGCGGAATGAACCGCCAACTTATTCAGCATTTGTTTTACGCAGCGGATGCCCTTCCAGCCACAACCCATCTCTGGGAAACACATCCATACATTCTCATTCACACACATACACTATGGACAATTTAGCTTACCCAATTCACCTGTACCGCATATCTTTGGACTGTGGGGGAAACCAGAGTACCCGGAGGAAACCCACGCAACCACGGGGAGAACATGCAAACTCCACACAGACATGCCAACTGGCCCAGCCGGGGATCGAACCTGCGACCTTCTTGCTGTGAGGCGATCGTGCTACCCACTAGGCCACCGTGGCGTCCATAAAAGACTTATATTAAATATAAAAAAGGGTAAAATATGTGCTCTTTAAAGTAAAAAAAAAAACAGATTATTTAATAGTAAAATAAATAATAAATCAATGAAATCCTTTCTATTAATCTTTGAGCGTTTAAAAATGTATGTTTTATTATAATATTATAATATGTATATTATAATATTGTGATTTTTTAATTTGTATTTAAAATTTACTGTATTATTTTTATTATTTTTATTGGAGTGTAAAGTTTTAATTACTATTAAAAAAGAAAAATCATTGTATGTTGTCAGACATAAAATAACAATCGGCTTTTGGTTGATCTGAATTAAAGTGATACTGACCTAATTTTGTGTCAATTCTACACACAAATCTATCCTATGACTTGCATCTGTGTAGTTAAATATTATAGCAGTATTATCGCCATTAATCACATTTTATTTTTCACATGCTCTCAGGGCTGAATGCTCATCTGTTATTGAACCTTTGGCTCCTACTGAATATATCAGAAAATACATGCTTTTTGTCCATGCACACACAGTGTAGTGTTCGTCAGTCGTTGTAGTGTGAGTGTGCACAGTGAGCTATGAATGAATGTGCGCTGAAATGTTGAGTTATATAGGGCACTCCTGTAAGCACCAGGTGTATTGCTGCATCACACAGATAAGAAAGTCATTTAGCTCTGCTGTGATGCAGAAGTACTTCACTCTCCCTGAAATACTGCGCACACAACTGTCTGAATGGCCTCACTGGACAGGAAAGATTCTATTTTCGCTGTTTGCTCGCTATCATCCAGCTGTGTACACCATGACAATATCAACGATAGCAGGTTATAAAGGCATGAAACCTTTTTTGCCCTTTTGTCAGGGGTTTGATTGACAAGCAAATTATGAATTTATGTTTTGATAATGTGCTATTGTGATTATACACAAATAAAAGTATACCCTATACAGTTTAGAATTTATACATACTATTTTTTAATTCTTTCCACTGTTCTAGATGACTATGAATTGGTTTTGTTCACCAGGTAGTGCGGTAATTTAGTTTTACCCCATGAGCTGTAGGCTAAAACCATAGACTGTAAAAAATATGGACATAGAGTCCGTGGCGTCACTCATAGGTTTCTAAAGAGTGCAAATGAAGCTAGAAGTGGGCGTGGCCAATTGTCACCATTTTGCTCACACGTCATCGCAACGAACATGGATAACCAAAAGAGGCGAGCGAAGCTACAGATGCCTGCTAGCGTTTTGCTTAGACAGGTGTTTCTTTTGGAAGAAATACTTGATACCTTTATACACCTGAATGCCTAATGCTTAATACACATTACCTGTGATTCATTTGTGTTCTGACCACATGTGCTTGGTTGTGTACTATAGTAATAAAGTGTTTAGTCTTTTAAAATCACTGTCGTAATACATTGTATCTTAAATAAATGTTATGATGTTTTTTTACAGGAGGAAAACGCTAATTACTTCCAAATACTTCAAATATAGTCTGTGTTAACAAATTGAAGTGTATTTATGAAATCCAGACATAACACTGTATGACAACATTTCAGATGAAGCCTACAGTGAGATTCAGATTCTGGAGTGCATTCGACTTCTGAAGAGAATTATAAATGATAATGATATATAAAACTTATAGCTATGGCATATCAGCTGGGAAATGGAGGCTATCTGAATGGTTTGTGAGCACAATTAATTTGCATATTATCTGATAATTGTAAGAAATTATTCCAAAAGGCAATTGACTTTGTAAAGCCACACTAAACAAAACAAAAATACGATGTATTTGCCCAGTTCAGCAGCTAATCAGCAGGAATGATGTGATGGCAGCGAGACCTAGCTGTCGCTCAAGTGGCCGCAGACTTACTTATGCAGACTTAATATAACTTAAAATAAATTAAATGGATGAGCTTTAAAAAAAATTACCCCCCTCACAGTTGTCATGAAATGGAATACACTAAAATCGTTTTCTTGTACCAGGTTGTAAACACCTTTTTATTCTGCTAAGTTTGCCATTTCAACATTGGGCTCATTAGAAATGTGCTATATTATGGAGCCAGCCCTAGCAGAAATGAGATGAATTGCAGTTTCAGTTACTTCCATATTAGCTTCATGAGAGAGAGCAGGATGTTGCCGCTTGACTAAAACTTTGTGTTTACTTCTTTTCAAGTCTCTTATACCTCCTAAAAAATTATTTCATGCGCATTGCATCACTCAGCAGATGCTTTTAACCAGAGCAACTTACAAAAAATGAGGACAAAAGAAGTAATCAACAAAAGAACAACAAAATGTAAATACGACTTCCAGCTATATTCTGAATAAAATTGCTGTTTTAAACTCTTCGTGTATTGGATACATATTTTTATTGGATTTTTGTTTATTTATTTGTTTGTTTATTTACTTTTTCCAAATGGTTTTAAACACTTGTTTCTCACACTCGTCTATTCTTCTCTCACGTTTTCCCCGACCTATTTTTTATCATTGTATTATTTATTTCCCTTTAAGCCTATTGTTAAATTAAATGCCTTATAAACATTACATTCGTCCTCAAAAGTGCTTGTTATAAGCCAGACAGATTAGTCAGATTACTGCTTGAGCACAGATTGAGAAAGTACTTGTGTGTAAAATTCATCAGATGGTCAGAAAACAGACTGTGGACAGTTCATGGATGTGTTAAAGCTCAGTCTGAGACGATAATTCAACTCACACCCTCAACACTTTTGCATTTTCATGATCTGCCGTTAGGTGTCAGTGTTGTTCTCAAAAGTCCCTGCAGCTTTGATTTCTTCAGGATGTTTACAGGCGCAAATGCATTGGTATAGAAAGTACACATTTGTGTAAAAGAGAGATTGAGCTCTCCGCTTCAGAAGAGAGAGATAAAGTTCCCCCTGTGGCAGTAGATACCCTTTGTAGTACTTCACGCAGGTGTATTATGGCACCATGCATCCATTATTACTATAATAGATCTTCCCTCTGTGGCACTGAGATCGATGGGCACAGAAGATGCCCATAAACAGTCACTTAGTCAGTTCATTGATCCAGCACAGAGTTTTCTGGAAGAAGATAAATCTACTCTTTGCTGAGAAAGTGAATCTGATCTTCAGTTAATTTACTGTAATGAATTGATTTTAGCCAGTTTTTCAGCATTTTTCTGACAGTAAATATGAAACTGAATAATTAAAGACAATTTCATTTTAAAAATAGAAAAAAAGTACTTTCATACATTCATATTTGCATGCACTGGATCTCATTTTGTACCTAAGATGATTTGACAAGCTATTCGTTTTAAATATGGTAAATGTATGCTAAATGTTTGAAGATGTTGTTATGTGCATTTCTGCTGGCTTGTTTAATTTCCTGTTATAGACTTTATTAGAGACTTGAGTGTGTTCAGTTTTCAGTCAGTGTCTCTGTCGTTATTTTGCAGTAATGTTGTTAGAGATGCACAGATATGTGTATTTCACCAATATTTATTATTATTTTATCTATCGTCAGCTTAAGGCAGATATAGCAATGGAAATATAACCAAACTTAAGTAATTTATTTTTAAAAATGGTATATAATATAATGTAATGTAACGTAATGTAACGTAACATAACATAACGTAACGTAACGTAACGTAACGTAACGTAACGTAACGTAACGTAACATAACATAACATAACATAACATAACATAATAACATAATGCATTCATTAATTCTTTTTTTTCCAGCTTAGTCCCTTTATTAATCTGGGGTCGCCACAGTGGAATGAGCCACCAACTTATCCAGCATGTGTTTTATGCAGTGAATGCCCTTTCAGCTGCAACCTATCACTGGGAAACATCTATACACACTCATTCACACACATACACTACGGACAACTTAGATTACCCAATTCACCTATAGTGCATGTCTTTAGACTTATGGGGGAAACCAGAGCACCCGGAAGAAACACACGCGAACACAGGGAGAACATGCAAACTCCACACAGAAATGGCAACTGACCCAGCCGAGGCTTGAACCAGTGACCTACAGTACTTGCTGTGAGGCGATTGTGCTACCCACTGTGCCTCCGTGATGCCTATATTATATTATATTATATTATATTATATTATATTATATTATATTATATTATATTATATTATATTATATTTAGGGCTGTCCAAAAATTAATCGTGATTAATCACATCCAAAATAAAAGTTTAACATAATATTTGTGTGTGCTCTGTCTATATTTATATTATGAATATATAAATACACAAATGCATATACTTAATAAAATGTTGGTTTATATTTAGATATATAAAAAATATATGTGGATGACACAAATTTTACATTTGAATATGATGTAACTACTTTGATGTAACTTTTTATATATAGTTTTGGCTTCTATGAATGTGTTTATCACATATACATAATAAATATATATAACACACACACATATTATGTCAAAACAAACTTTCATTTTGGATGTGATTAATCACGATTAATTTTTGGACAGCCCTAATTATATTATATTATATTATATTATATTATATTATATTATATTATA
>CAIGQQ010006052.1:13173871-13186465 GCA_903798035.1 Danio albolineatus | reverse complement strand
TGTCCATAGTGTATGTGTGTGAATGAGAATGTATGAATGTGTTTCCCAGAGATGGGTTGTGGCTGGAAAGGCATCCGCTGCGTAAAACAAATGCTGGATAGGTTGGCGGTTCATTCCGCTGTGGCGACCCCGGATTAATAAAGGGACTAAGCCGAAAAGAAATGAATGAATGAATTGTTCTTAATAATAATAATGCATAATAATAACAATAAAAATAATAATTAAAATATTAATACTAATAATAATGCTAATAATAATGCATAATAATAATTATAATCATAATGCATGTCAACTTTAAGTCAAAAAACACTTAAGAGTTTTTATTTAAACTTATTTAAATTTTATTTTAAGTAAAATTTTAATAATTATTGGTTATTGTCAAACTTTTATTTTGCATGGAATTGTTAGTAAATGTAGTGGGTTTTTTTTGTGCTAATTTCTTTTTGCCACAGTATATGCAGACAAAAATAACATAAACAGACAAAAAAATTGAATGTGGTACAATTCTACCCTCCAGCACCATGCACAATGACGAACAAATTATAATCGTAAACAATCTAATGTGTTGATGTGGATGCATGGACATAAACGTGTGGTTTAGCTGCTTACGTGTATGTGTAAAACAAGCTATTTGCTGAATGTCTTTGTGTGCATAAGATTTGCCCTACAGATTATTTGAATCAATGGAGAAATGCCAAAGAACCATTTCATTGAACGTGCTGTCATAAAGCAGGATTTCAGCCATGAATCAGCAGTTTTACACTCTTGTCATTGTGGTTTGGATTTGTCGGACCGTCTGACTTTGAGAGCAGCACATCAGGGCCGATAAGCACGATCTCTGAGCAGATCTAAGCTTTCACCTTCTTTTGGCAGCCTATTTGTCTTCCTCTCCTGATAAAAGACAAAAACAAGCAGTAGTGAAGAAGACTCTGTACTGATTAAACCAGTACTGATAATCCTAAAAAGTGTGTCCTGCTCAGTAAACAGAGAGCATTACTGTCAGACTCTGAGTTCCCTGTCACTTAATGACTGAGCTACACATTCACTCCTGCTTTGACTGCGTCTCATTCATTATACATGCTCACGACAGAGGAGCAGTTATGCACTGTTAGGTAAATAGTTAAATGACTTTGAAAAAGAATACAACTCTGTGTCAACAGTGGACAAAAGCCTTTGTTTGGGCAGCTGTTATTCGGAGCGCCGTGATCCCTGAAGTGTGCATATGCTGTTTTTCATTATATCGTCACTAATGATAAGTTAATGGGTAGATTGAGACATTATTAGTTGATATTGTCATAGTTTTTCCCCATCATTAATCTTATTATCATTCATTATTTAGATTTTATTGAATTTATTTTAATTAAATTAATAACTTTTTTGTTTTTAGTTTATCAATTTAGCACAATCGCCTCACAGCAAGAAGGTCGCTGGTTCAAGCCCCTGCTGGGTCAGTTGGCATTTCTGTGTGGAGTTTGCATGTTCTCCTCCTGTTCACATGGGGTTCCTCTGGGTGCTTCAGTTTCCCACACAGTACAAAGACTTTCGGTATAGGTGAATTGAATAGGCTAAATTGGTTGTAGTGTATGTGTGTGAATGTAAGAGTGTATGGGTGTTTCCCAGTCTTGGGTTTCAGCTGGAAAGGCATCCGCTGCGTATAACATATGGTGGATATGTTGGCAGTTCATTCTGCTGTGGCGACACCTGAGCCCGGAGAGTGATACAGCCATTTCTTTTATTAAAAAGAAATATCAGCATATTTATTTGCAAAAGCTGGGGTCTTTGCACATTTACAATGTCCCTTGCTGAAAAAAACTCTCAGAATGCTGGTTTGGAAAGGTAAGTCTTTCCTAAACCAGAGAGCAGTGCTGTCAGAGGTGGTCAGTAGGCCCTCTGCTCCTGGGCACTCGCCACTAGCGTAAAACATTCATTCATTCATTTTCTTTTCGGCTTAGTCCCTTTATTAATCCGGGGTCGCCACAGCGGAATGAACCGCCAACTTATCCAGCATTTGTTTGACGCAGCGGATGCCCTTCCAGCCACAACCCATCTCTGGGAAACACATCCATACATTGTCATTCACACACACTACGGACAATTTAGCTTACCCAATTCACCTGTACCGCATGTCTTTGGACTGTGTGGGAAACCGGAGCACCCGGAGGAAACCCACGCAACCACGTGGAGAACATGCAAACTCCACGAAATGCCAACTGGCCCAGCCGGGGATCGAACCAGCAACCTTCTTGCTGTGAGGCGAACGTGCTAACCACTAGGCCACCGTGGCGCCCCAGCGTAAAACACTGATTATAAATTTACTAATTATACTGTATAGTACGATACAGACAGGAGTTTGATTATGAAGGTGAATAATTAATATTACTTATATTACACACCACACACCAGCTGATTGATGGAGAGGAGACAGAGTGATGAAGCCAATTATTATATGGGGATGGTTAGAAAGCCATGATGGACAGAGGCCAATGGGCAGATTTGGCCAGGATGGCGGGGTTAAACCCCTACTCTTTTTTTTTTAAGAACATCCTGGGATTTTTAACGACCACAGAGAGTCAGGACCTCAGTTTAACGTCTCATCCTAAAGACGGCACTCACTGAGCAGTACAGACTCCCCGTCACTATACTGGGGCATTAGGACCCACACAGACCGCAGGTTAGGCACCCCCTGCTGGCCTCACTAACACCACTTCGGGCAGCAACCGAGCTTTCCCATGTGGACTCCCATCCAGGTACTGACCGGGCGCAGCCCTGCTTAGCTTCTACAGCTAGCTGCCGGCTGTATCAGTGTGATACACTTATGAAGAGATGATCTTGAACATTTTTAAACATTCAATAATTATAAGCAAATTATTAAAATATGCAAAAACTAATTTGAAAAGGAGAGGGTAAAATAATCTAATACCTGCAGCTGGAACAGAACAACTTTCTCTTTCAGTCTGAAAAACATCTTCACACTTTAGGATCTCCGCAGCACTTGTCAAAGCAAGCGGAGCTGCAATTCATCTGGTCCGCATGGTTTGGCTTATTAATAGTTTTTTGCATATAGACATTTGTGAAAGTAGTTTTTCACTGTGCTGACTGTTTATGTGCTGCGTCACATTGGTTGTCAGAGGTGCTCAACCTTGTTCCTGGAGATCTACCTTCCTGCAGATTTCAGCTCCAACCCTTGTCAAACACGTCTGAATTAATTAGGACCTGAACATTACTTGATAATTACAGGCAGGTGTGTTTGATCAGGGTTGGAGCTGAAATCTGCTGGAAGGTAGATCTCCAGGAACAGGGTTGAGCACCCCTGGTTTAAGTAAACATCTTTTTGCAGTATTTGCAGTTTGTGTTTTGTTTGGCGCACTTCACTGCTGTCATTTTACTCTGCTGCCCCACCTCTTGCTCGCTGCTGATGTGCAGGTAAAGTAAGTTTATGCCTGTAAGCACAGCGTTAACAAAAAAAGTATCATGATTCGTTTAACATTTTTATCCAACCCAGGCTCATATTCAGAACGTAGTCCTGAGTATGTTTCTAGAGGCTGCGGATATGTCCCGTGAGGTACGTCTTTTCGCACTTTTTGTTTTCACAAGTCCACGAGAGGGCGCTGCAGATGCTTTTTGAGATCTCAAATGTCTCTTGCGAGTGCCGTTCACACCTGCTGTTCTCGCGTAAACCCACCAGAGGCTGCTGTTTGCTGACTAAATGACTGACTGACCATGCAATCAACTGACCCACCCTCCCCCTTCCCTAAACCCAACCAAAATTTTGTTGATTGACCCACCCACACACTTCCCTAAACCCTACCAACAACTTTCAAAAAAGCAATCCAGAATAAAATAAAAGCCTTGTCTCATTTTTACCACATTTTCAGACTTTACCACATCCTGTTATTTACTGGTTTATTTCATTATTTGGATGTTGTGTTTTACCTGCTTTCTGAAAGCACTCCTCACTGGACTCGAAACCGGTCATCATGGTCAACTCTTCTCTGCGTCTTAAGTCCGCTAACGAACACAGCGAGCTAATGGGACAAACTGGTTGCAGCGGAAAAGTCGACCACATGAGGTGAGCGGTCAGCTGGTAAGTGCGAAAATAAATGGCATCACACCAGCCGGTAGCATTCGTTTAAAAAAAAATTTAACGCAGCCATACGTACCTCCGACCACAAAATGTGCGGTCTCCAGAAACGCTCGTGGGACTACGTGTTCACAATGAGCCTGTGTTGTTTTTATCGGTTTGAATTGTCACATATTTAATGGATATTCAACCGGCTCATGGTGAATCGTGTGGTATTTTATATCGTATGATCGCATAATTATATATTATAACTAAACATTTGGGGCGCCACGGTGGCCTAGTGGGTAGCACGTTCGCCTCACAGCAAGAAGGTCGCTGGATCGAGCCTCGGCTGGGTCAGTTGGCATTTCTGTGTGGAGTTTGCATGTTCTCCCCGTGGTTGCGTGGGTTTCCTCCGGGTGCTCCGGTTTCCCCCACAAGTCCAAAGACATGCGGTACAGGTGAATTGGGTAGGCTAAATTGTCCGTAGTGTATGAGTGTGAGTGAGTGTGTGTGAATGTTTCCCAGAGATGGGTTGCGGCTGGAAGGGCACCTGCTGCGTAAAAAATATGCTGGATAAGTTGGCGGATCATTCTGCTGTGGCAACCCCGGATTAATAAAGGGACTAAGCCGAAAATAAAATGAATGAATGAATGAACTAAGCATTTAGTTTTGTCTTTTTTGTCCATACAAACATAATTCTTGTATTAAATTTTTTTTATGTAAACAAATTATTAAATAAAATACTTTTCATATAAACAAATAAACAGACATGAAACTGTTAGTTTATATAACAATTCATTTAAAATATCAAGTAGCTCAAATTTATTTAAGTGACTCATTATTTTTATATATTTTTTGTTGTACTTGCCAACGTCTTGCTATTCTGGCACCTATTTCCCTTTTTTGAATTCCATTCTCATTTTAATAAAAAAAATAAGGACCCTGTCCCCCATCCGCATTCATTTGGGATTGCTATGGCAATATTATTCGCGGTATATTAGATGTCTACCTGAAACCTCATTCGTTTCTAATGACTGCATTTCACAAGTCATTAGAGAGCATTATGAACACATTCAATTCTGCTCCTGTTCTGCCTGTTTACAGTAGCAATAACAGTATATATGAATGACAAGTAGTGGCCAGTTACCAGAGAGACTGAAAGTGGACATATTCAGCCTCACTCAGTCCTTATTTGCCAAGGAGGAGTAAAAGAGCAAGAGAGAGAGAGAGCTAGGGGAGTGGAAAGAAGGACAGCGTGCTGCATGTGTACAGTTACACACCAAAACACACACTCACACACACACATACACAGACAGTCAGAGGCAGTCAGTCCAGGGAGACTGAGGCAGTGCTGGAGTCTCTAGAGTTTGTCTCTGTTTTCCTCACCATCATCCAAGATGCCGCAGAGAAAGAGGAGTTTTACTTTTGGAGCGTATGGCGGGTAAGACGCGCGCTGTTTACCAATAATATTTCACTTTTCCTACTATGTGCCATGGAGTGTAATTGTAAAAAATGTGTGGGGATATCAGCCACTGTGGAAGGGTGATATGATAGCACTGTGTTCGAAAGCTAATGCATTGTAAAAGCGGTGTTATCGCATATGAGCAGACCTGATTTCATCGCCGGGTTGTATTTTTGAATGACAGGACTGCGGCTCGGGTGAACTGCTTCTCCTGCAAGTAAGCCCTGTAATTAAAGGCCATTACAGCGGAGAAGGTAATTGAGATTGGATTGAATTAGACACCGCGGTTGACTGAAGCAGACACACATGTGAAGCTCTGAGTCTGTGAAGCGGGCCAGAGAGGTTAACAGAATCACAAGCTGTTTACTCTGAGGATTCGATTAAGTCCTTTTTAAAGTGATCTGTTGATTCAGGATTTTCAACTAGGGTTGTGTCGGTCTGAATAGCTGCCGGCTCCAGCGAGGGAGATTCCTCTGTGTGTTAAAGGATCTGGTCTGCTCAACAGGTGCAAGGCTGCCATATTTCACTCCTGTGTTGTGAAGGACGAGTGTTATCTGTGCATGCGTGGCTGATTTGATCACTGGAATGCTGAAGAGGACACTTTACCTGTCCTGCAAGATCTGACTTTAAATACTGTAGATGGATTTCTGGTTTGGATACACGTGACTGAGTTTGTTTTCATGAGTGATTAAGGTGCGCTTAAATGCTTGAACATTAATTTTTACTTGTTCCAAATATGTTTGAGCTTCTGTCTTCTGTTAAACACAAATGTTGTTTTGAGGAAAGGTTAACCTGTAACCACTGACTTCCATATATTTTTGTTCCTACTATGGAAGTCAATGGTTGCAGATTTTCAGCATTCTTCAAAATACCTACTTTGGTGTAGTAGGTATGGAATAATCTTACAAAGGTTTGAAACCATTTAAGTAGTGAGTAAATGTTTATTTTTGATTGAACTATCCTTTTAAATCACCCTTCCACACTCAAAAGCCTTTAAATGTCTCAAATCAAAGCAGCGCATTTTAAATTCATAAAGTTTAACTTTTAAATATATAAAAATCACAATTAATTATTATTTTGGGGCTGCACTGTGATCTTTAAATTGAATTCTTGTTCAAAATATGTCTCTCATAAATAACATATTGATACACAAAGTGACATTTGGAAGGTATCAACTATGAATCATGGTAAAAAAAAATTTTTTTGGTGCAGACAATAAAATATGGTTAAATATGTTGATCATTTGCGTTCATGATATGTTCATCATACATTTTGTAAAACTAATAGAGTTTGACTGGTGATGTATGCAGTGCAATAAAGGGTAGTGTGTACTTTTAAGAGCTTGCTTCACTGACTTTGTTGATAGAAGGAAATTATCCATATCGTTCCGGTTTCTCATTACACTCTGTAAATTGTCTCTGGATGTGTTTTGACATTTGCTTGGTCTTTAAGATTGTGAAATTTAAAAGTCATCATCAAAAATTGCTCCAGGTATACAGTTTATGTACTGTATAACAAGTGAACAGATTTGCTTGCGTGGGATTGGTATTAACACGACCTTGTGCAAATTCACCTGTTTACAGAACCAAATCTAACACAGTTTGATGTAGCTTTGAGATCTTAATGCATTTGTCATTGAGGGGAGTAACGTTTATAGCTACATTTTGGAAGAAGCTTTTATCCAAATTACACTTCTCTGTCCTTATCAATTCTCAGGGACATCATTAATAGTGACTTAAAATTCCAGCCCAGATATTAAAGCCACAGTCATCTCTATTCCAAAACCTCCCCCCTGATTTCTAAATTGTACAAATGGCACTTCAAAATGAAAACAATATCGGCCACCATATAGACAGCTTGTTCCAATTCAAAGGATGTAAAAGTGGCTACTTCAAAGGGTGTCATGTACTGAAAGATTTCAAAGAGTAAAAGGGATGGATAATTTTTGTCCCAATATTTGCCCAATAAAAATCACATTATTATAACACAAGGTGCAGAAGTAGTCCCCCTTACTTCCATTCCTTTGTAGCTCCCACTTTGGAGGGAAGGGCTGGGCAATTAATTGCAGGTAATATTCATGCGCATTTTTTCAGTAAAACCGGTTCTAGTAAACTTAGTAGATTGCGTTCAGATAAAGCAGCATTGACTACAGAGAGTCCTACTGTACTGACAAGCTGAAAGTCTTTATTGTGAAATCTTTTTTTTTATTTTGTGGAGGAAACTTGCTTCAATATACAGTATATTTTATTTTCTGCCAAAATAAATGTAATGTTATAGTAATTCAAAAATGCATCTAAAATGTTTTGTTTAGGTAAAATTTGGACATTGTCAGTCATTGTGTTAAATTTTCAAACTACTTTTAAAGAGCCCCTATTATGGGTTTTTGAAAATGAGCTTGCATGCAGTGTATAACACAGCTCTAATTGAAGTGAAATGTCCAGCTAAGGCTTAAATCTGAAAGTGCACAGTGTTTAAAACTATTGATTCATCCATAAAAGAGTCGACTCAGTTCCTCAAACGAATCGCCGTGCTTTAGAGTCTTTAGCCGTTTCGGCATGACGTGAACACGAAACATAAGCTCCACCCATTTGTGCACGCCCAGCCCTGGGAGATTCGAAACCCCCAACCCCGCCCACAAACAACAGCAGCGAGCAAAGGTTGCCATATTAGGCAGTTTTGAATTTGATCGTGCAGGTAAAAACCTTTTAGATAGGGGTTGGACTGGAATGAGTCAGCTACATCTGGCAACACAGAGAAGAGCACTGTGCTTAGCTGGATATTATTGGAAGTGTGCAAGTGAACCACAGACGAGACTATTTCCTCTGAGGAGTGCTTCTAAAATCTACATGTTACAACGGAGGATTCGTCGATCGTTCGTTAAATGAAGGATCAGCAAAGACTTGATGTTTGCAGGGGCGGACTAGCCATAGGGAACAGCGGGACATTTCCCTGGCCTGCTATCCAACAAGTGTTGAGTAAGTGCGATTAAAACGATTAGCTCATTGTTTTTTCTAGCTTGTAAATGATGCATTTAATTGTGTTTTGTAACTTTTAACTGCTTGTAGTGTATCTGGTTAACTTGTATTCTCATATCGCGTCTAAAAGCACGTTGTAAACGCGACACGTGTCACTTTGTTTACGGATTAAAATGCGTTTGTGAGCTGCATTTCACTGCTGTTTGTCGTTGCTATGGCTACATCAGCTCTCGCACACGTGCGGCTGTCCTGTTTCATAATGGTTCAGCTTTTGCTGCTGTGTGCACTAATACTGAATGTGTGTCGCTGTTTTTACTTCTGGTTAAGAATAGAGCAATGTGCTGGGAGACCGGGGGGTTAGTTTCAGGTGTCTGAAATACGGGCGACTCCCGGAAGCAGATATGCTCACACACACACTATGACTACTTCAATATTGATAAGCCATGGTGGGCATTCTCTCGCGCTGAATGATGTTGACCAATTGCAACAGACTGGGTCATCGGTCCAATCAGCGCAGTTTAGCATCGCGCTAAGGAGGAGTTTTGGAACAAATGAATCACTGAACGATTCATATAGGAGTCGCTGGGATAATTAGGTAAAAATAAATGCAAATTATAAGACGATGAAAGTGTTTTTTGACTATGCATGCATACCAACTGCTGTTGGAGACGCCCAAAATCAAAATATGACCCTTTTTAACGTATAATAGGGGCTCTTTAAACTAAGCTAAGTATTTGCTTTTTTATGCTTTACTCAAGTTTGTGTTCAAATAACCCAGTGTTTTTAAGATTGTAATGTAATTTATAAAAATATTATATTTCAATAATAATAATAATAATAAAACTGTAAAAGAGCATAAAAATGTGTTCATTTGAATGATCAAAAATAGTTTACATTTTCAATCGATTTCAAAGTAATTAATACTTTTTATTTTATTAAAGCTGGTTCTAGTAAACTTCCAGCACGTGCTTTCAGATGTACTGCAGCAGCATGTACACAGGGTCATGGTTTATTGATAAGCTACGCAAAATTGTGTTCAAAATTCAATTGAACAATTATTATTTTGAGATAATTATTCTATGATAATTCTATGTAATATGTTTATAGTACATCCATTTGTAAATATCACCAACGTTTTTCTAAAACTGCACTTTATAATTTATACCTGTATTCTGCACTCATGGTTAGACCTAAACTGCGTTTCATTGCCTTGTATTTGTACATGTGTAATGACAATAAAGTTGAATCTAATCTAATCTAATAACTTATCAGTAGACCACAGTTCTGTGTGGTAAATGCTGCGTGTAAAAAATATCACAAGTGATAATGTTTTTACTCCAAACTCACTTCATAACTTCAATCAAGTGTTTGAAATGGTTCCTTATGCTAGATGATTCCATAGTTTTTTACGCTCATTAATGAATGCAGTTACATTTTCTGTTTATAATGCAATAGGGGGATTTCCTGGGTTTCTTCTTTGTGGGTGTTTAGAGCTTTTTCACAAGAGCGCCCTCTGGCTTTTGGAGGAGATTTATTACTGATCACACAGCCATGCTTCCTTGGCTAGATGTGCATGATGATTTCAGGTTTGCTCAAACATTTCAATGAATTTCTCAATCCTACTGGAGGGCAAACCCTTTGAAGGGATTAGGGCATAGTGATGAGCCCTTCAGAATGAAACACAGCGAGGGTAAGGGTTGCAGAACTTGTTCATTTTGCCTCTAGAGGTAGGCTTTTATGGATGTTGATCTGCATGTTTCCGATGTCTTCAGGTGACCTCAGAATGACAGATCAAGAGTCATTTTCTAAATAAAGCTTGGTGATGCTGCTCTATGTTAGCCCTTTTCTCTGGCCTCATGAACTCTTAATGGAGCCTAATAAAATAAACAACAGACGCAGACTTTGTCCCAGATCTTAAAGTGCTTTTTTCGTTCTGCCTCTCTTCGGCTCCTGGGTTGAGACATAGGGTTTGACAGCAGACTTCTGAAAAAACACCAGACAAGTGGATCCTGTTTAGAAACAGCCATGTGGAAAAGCTACTTGTTTTGCAACCACTGGTGCTGATCACTGGTTCTTGATGTCAGCAGATTCTTTGTGCCCAACCTCAGTGTTCCAGTGGACAAAAAATGGATGAAATGGAGGAATGACTTGAGAGCAGAAAAATGACAGGTATTGCAAGATATTTACAAGAGTGGAGTAGTGAGACTTTGTTTTTCTGTGAGAAATACTGCAGTGTTAAACTGATTTCGCCAGATTAATGAAATAGCTTTATTATAACATACGGAATTATTTTCCAATGATTGGTGTTTTGTTTTGTAGGGTCATGCATGTGCATAAAATATAATAAACAAATTAAATACAAAAAGAACGGAAATAGAAAATGCTTTTTTAGGGGGATTTAACTTTACAGAAATCAAGAAATGTTTGTGTAAAATAACATTGCATAGTCTTCACTAGGTACATTTTATAAATGTAGTCTTTGTAATTTCTTACACCTACAGTACAGTACATGCATTAGAAGGTGTACACAATAACATGCAAAAGAAAACCTTTCACTCTTTTACAGTAAAAGCATTGGATATGTGCACATTGCAGTGTATATTTTACTGCATCAATATTAAAGTTATTAATATATATAAGGTTATATAAATTAATATTATTGTTAATATATTAATTGGTTATTGTTGTGTTTGTTTGCATTTTTGTGTTAGTGATATGATGATAGTTTTATAAAAAGGAACTGTAAAATGCTTGTGAATGACTCCCAGAACAGCTCTGAAATATTGATAGCAGATGAGCATTGGGGTTGAGCTGTAATGATGGTGTTGTTTACACAACAGTGATTTTGCCGACTGACAACAATTATGTCAAAACAATTTCTGTTCACATGGATCAACAAAAATATCTATAACAATATTTTATGCAATCAAGGCCAGTTGTTAGCAATGTAAACATTGTATTTTTTTGTATTGTGTTTTTATTTTAATGACTAAATTAAAATGTTCATTGAATTCATTGAAATCATTGAAATCATGAGAAATCAAAATTAATATGTTTCGAAAAAAATACAGGGAGTGCAGAATTATTAGGCAAATTAGTATTTTGACCACATCATCCTCTTTATGCATGTTTTCTTACTCCAAGCTGTATAGGCTCGAAAGCCTACTACCAATTAAGTATATTAGGTGATGTGCATCTCTTAAATGAGAAGGGGTGTGGTGTAATGACATCAACACTCTATATCAGGTGTGCATAATTATTATGGAACTTCCTTTCCTTTGGCAAAATGAGTTAAAAGAAGGACTTGACAGGATCCGAAAAGTCAAAAATAGTGAGATATCTTGCAGAGGGATGCAGCACTCTTAAAATTGACAAGCTTCTGAAGCGTGATCATCCAACAATCAAGCGTTTCATTCAAAATAGTCAACAGGGTCGCAAGAAGCGTGTGAAAAAACCAAGGCGCAAAATTACTGCCCATGAACTGAGAAAAGTCAAGCGTGCAGCTGCCAAGATGCCACTTGCCACCAGTTTTGCTATATTTCAGAGCTGCAACATCACTGGAGTGCCCAAAAGCACAAGGTGTGCAATACTCGGACACATGGCCAAGGTAAGAAAGGCTGAAAAACCACCACCACTGAACAAGACACACAAGCTGAAACGTCAAGACTGGGCCATGAAATATCTCAAGACTGATTTTTCTAAGGTTTTATGGTCTGATGAAATGAGAGTGAGTCTTGATGGGCCAGATGGATGGGCCCGTGGCTGGATCGTTAAAGGGAAGAGAGCTCCATCCGACTCAGACACCAGCAAGGTGGAGGTGGAGTACTGGTTTGGGCTGGTATCATCAAAGATGAGCTTGTTGGGCTTTTTCAGGTTGAGGATGGAGACAAGCTCAATTCCCAGTCCTACTGCCAGTTTCTGGAAGACACCTTCTTCAAGCAGTGGTACAGGAAGAAGTCTTCATCCTTCAAGAAAAACATGATTTTCATGCAGGACAATGCTCCATCATAGCGTCCAAGTACTCCACAGCGTGGCTGGCAAGAAAGGGTCTAAAAGAAGAAAAACTAATGACATGGCCTCCTTGTTCACCTGAT
>CAIGQQ010006052.1:13149554-13166559 GCA_903798035.1 Danio albolineatus | reverse complement strand
TTTCTTTCTTTCTTTCTTTCTTTCTTTCTTTCTTTCTTTCTTTCTTTAAATTAAAGTAGTTATTTTGTTTGACTGTTTAATAAATTATCACTTCTCCTAAACCCTTGCCTTCAGTATTAATGTGATGATAAATCTTTGCCATCATCTTGGACCACTGATGGGAGAAATGATACTCATTATATTTTCATGTATTGATTATTTTTTAGAGATGAATTGAAGCATAAGCGGAGGATGCTCGTGAATGTACATTTCTAAATTATAAATGACATCCAGCAGGATTGTTGTGCTCTGCTTGAGACATGATTTATGACGCCCTACCAGAGGGATCAGATGCTTAGACAGGCTTGTGTTAGAGCCAAGTCAGCTTTGACATCTGAGTCACAAAGTCGTTTTCAATAAAGCATCCTCTCTAGTCTCAAATATTGACAGTCTCCTCTGTATCTCAGACTGTACCCGTTTTATTGCAGCGTGATAAATCTGAGCTAACACAACCTGTGCATTTCATATTGTATGTGCCTGCATGTTTCAGGGCAGCAATAGTACATTATCACATTAAATCAGAGGATACTGACAGTAAAGGCCACAGGCTCTCCATCAAGCTCAGAAAACCCTCTGGTTTATGCTCTGAATCTAAATGATGAATAATACATACTTACTCTAGGGCCCTATAAAATTGTAATGCTATGTTTTTGTTTTTCCTTTTTCCCTTTTATTCTAATTATGTATATAATGTTTTATGGACTTAGTTTTGATGGTTATATAACATTTTGGAAATTCTTTACAGTTAAAGTTAATTATTGTTGTTTTGTACATATCTTTTAACAATTTTAGCAAAATTAAACAAAAATTTGTTTATTATTATTTATTTTCTTTATTAATTTGAAATCGAATTCAGTGTTAACCATTTAAACTTTTTCAGTTGAATATCAATATATTTATATGCTAGCCTTTATTGAAATTTAATTAAGTACACCACTGCTTTTGATTTCCTATAATAAAATAAAAATATATTAGATATAATAAGGGCTTGACATTAACTTTTTTGATCCCCAGCTACTGTGGCTAGCAGTTCTCCAATGTTACTAGCCACTCGCCATTTTCACTAGCCACAATTTTGTTGTTGGGAAAATATATTTTAAATGCATACATTTGACTTTGGAATGCTAAAATTACTTGATTTCGATTTTGTGCCATGTCTATTTGCCACCTCATTCATTTAACTTTTTTGTGTGTTGTGTATGATCTTGCTCCATGTGCATGAGCAAATGGGTTGTAGTTTTGTCACATTGCAATTAGTTTTATTTCACATGACTTTTTCAGAGCTCACTACTAAGGATTTACCTTTTTTTCTCTGTCCACACTAAACTAACTATTTCCTTGCCACAAATTTTAACTAATGTGTCAAAACAAGCTAAATATAGCTGTATACATACACTTTTTATAAAAAAAAAAAAACAAACACAAAAAAACAATAGACATTTAAGAAAGTATTGTCATGTATCTAAAGTTCACAGTCGTCTGTCCTGGCAAAAGGTCCCAGATCACCAGTTGAATAACACATGAATCACATGAATAAAGAATTATTCTCCTATTAAAGCAATTTTATTGTAAAGGATGATAATTAAGGGGCGCCACGGTGGCCTAGTGGTTAGCATGTTCGCCTCACAGCAAGAAGGTCGCTGGTTCGATCCCCGGCTGGGCCAGTTGGCATTTCTGTGTGGAGTTTGCATGTTCTCCCCGTGGTTGCGTGGGTTTTCTCCGGGTGCTCCGGTTTCCCCCACAAGTCCAAAGATATGCGGTACAGGTGAATTGGGTAAGCTAAATTGTCCGTAGTGTATGTGTGTGAATGAGAATGTATGGATGTGTTTCCCAGAGATGGGTTGTGGCTGGAAGGGCATCCGCTGCATAAAACAAATGCTGGATAAGTTGGCAGGTTATTCCGCTGTGGCGACCCTGTTTTCATAAAGGGACTAAGCGGAAAAGAAAATGAATGAAAGGATGATAATTAAACAACAAAAGTAACTGTAGGCTAAAAAAGCCGGTGAAAAGCATGCCATGTGCGAAAATGAAAAGATGATTGCTTGCACACGGTTAACTTAGGCCCATTAATAATCTGTTCAGAGAATGGTTAAAGCGAAAGCAGCAACTGCTGCTGCTTACAAAGAATCTCAAGTTCTCAAAAGTAGCAGGACTGTGGGTGCACGAGCATCATATGTTTTCCAGTCTATTTCAAATTGAACAAATAGCACAAGCTGCATTTCCAGGCACAGTTACTTCACGCAAGGAAATAAGAGCGTGCAAGCTTTTGGAACAGGTACGCACATCACATCACATCAGCTGTGCGCGTGACATAAAAGCTCTGGTCAGTGAGCGAGGATCACCTGTGTCTCACTGTGTGCCTGATCCTCTCATTTGTTATTCACCTGCTTTCTTTTGCTCATGGAAACAGTTATTTTTGTCAGTCATGCTGCTTTTCGATTCTAAGATAACATTTGCATGCATATTAAGAAACGGTCTTAAACTAAAGTTTTAATATTTAGTGAAAACTATTTTTCAACCAGCCAAAGTGGCTAGTGGGAGTGGCTGTTAATGTCAAGCCCTGGATATAATCATATACTGTATAAAATATGTCCATTTATACACACAAATAAAGTTCATATGTTTGTGTACATATTTGTAATTCTAACGGTTGAAAAAAATGTAAACAAACATTTTAGCAATATTTTAAAATATATATTGCATATGACGTATATCTATATATATGAAATCCAAATATGAACTTCTATGTCATATGTAATTTGCATATATTGCCAATATCAGATTCCTATATGTGTTATTTATACAAAATTACCAAAATTATTTAACGTTCCGCTTTAATAAATTAAGTAAAAAATTATGATTTGATTCAGCATTTTTTCCATTATGGAAATCACAGGGCCTGCTACTCCAATATAATATGTCCAGTATGGATGTATTTTTGCTGCTGTTGGTGTGCATGCAGTTCAAAAGCAATCTTATTAACCTCTATAACCTACAATATTGAATAACAGACATTTATTAAATTTAGTACAAACTGCTGACTCGCATTTAATTAAATAATATACACAGATAACTGATTCAGAATATTTGCACTAATTTAAATGACTGTTCTGTCAAATGATCATTCACGTATTCAGGCAAATAATTGGCTTAGAGTGCCTTTAATACCTCTGTTAATTTTAGCCAGCTAATTACTTAAGTCTATCACTCATGCTTGTAAACCGTAATCTCCTGTGGTTAATTTTGTTCAGTCGAGGCTGTGCTTTTGAGTTTTACCACACCTAGCTTCAATTTCTCCTTCGTGAGGAATAACAAAGGAGGTGAATGTAAGTCCAAGGATGAAAACTATCCATTTTTATGATTCTCCTGTGGGCCATTCTGATATATCATCATCCCTTTATTGTCAGCCATGATTTGATGTTTACAATGAACATTGCACACAGTCAAATATTATGGATCTATCATGGCATTGTTTACATACGAGTTGATGGCACCAGTGCTTCCCTGCAGGATTGGGTAGTTTGAATCTCATGTGGCCGTTTGAGTGATGTGCCGTTTATTTGTTAGAGCAACTGGGGCTTTTACTGTTTATTTGCGGATATGAGGCGAAGCTAATTAAACTGGAGAGACTACGAGTCCCCACAGCACAAACGTCAGGACTGACAGTAATTATGTTTTGTAATCTGTACATAGGAAGTCTGTGTCCTTTGTCAGACAGATTGTTTGGATTTGTTGAGGTTTGTGGATAAAAGCAAAAATAAAAAGCTAGCAGCAAGATAATGAAATCAATAGAACACTTAGTGGGTTCATTAGTTGCTCAAGGGCAGTGGAGAATTCTTGTGTGTGCTTGAAATAACTTAATACACAAGTAATTAAGACATAACTGAAATTAGAGTCATGTTTTGGTTCTCATACTTGACTGTAGATTTTCAGTTAGTCATTTGTCATGAATAATTTCTGATTATACAATATGATATTTTCACACATAAATATTGTAAATACATATTCTGAACGCAGTAGTAAACAGCACTAAAAAATTAGTAGAAAGTGTACAGGCCCTTGCTCGGAGTGACTCACAGGACGTAACTAGTCTCTCATAGTACGCCACTAGTTCACTGACTGCACTGAGTTTCCTAGCTAGAACTATTTCAGCAAGGATTTTTAATCAGGTTTAGATCAGGACTCTAGACTGGCCTTTTCAATATTTCAGTGTTTCAGCTAAAGGATGAGTTTAATCTGTTTTCATGTGTGGTAAGGACCTTCATGTAAAATGCTTGCTGATTGGGTAATGAATACCCTCTTTTGGTAAACATTTGCATAAACTCGCATACGTACTGTAGCTGCATAACAGGACCAGCTTCTGCTTCACTCTCTTTGGTGCAGCTTACTATCCTGCAAAGTGTGTGAAAACTGGAAAGAGTTAAGTATGGTTTGTCAAATAATTCATGAAATGACCAGCCATAGCCATGATTGTGCTTCAGAATGCATAGTATACCGTAACCCATGAAATATGCTCTTTTACTACTGTTAGGACAATTTCGAATAGCATTAAGCAGTGACCTATATAATTTGGGACATTTTAGGTTGTTCTCTAATTTTAATCTCCACTTTATGAGGAGTATTGCATCAAAGTTTTCCATATTGCAAACTTTCGATATAGCCTCATACAGGTTTAGACCAACAGTAAAGAAAAAAATATGATATTAACTAGCCTTAATGAAGTGTGAACAGAAGGTGCATACTGCATACCTTAGGCTTGGTGCCTAAAGGCAACAGACATTTGAGTCAAGGTCTTTACTGTACTTTGGGTCACCTACATTCCGTGGAAAAAAATTAGACAGTGTTTCAGTGGGTTAATTGCTGAACCTACTGAACTGTTATCAGCCTTCACTTTTGTTCTAATAACGAATCTGTGAAACAAAGCTTCTCTTCAACTGAGTGATGGATCTTTTATAAGACTGTGCAAATGACTTGGATTAAGAAAGCTGTCTTTTGTCTCTCTTTGTAATACACAAAGAATACCAGACAAAAAAAAAAACAAGCTATGAGTCAGAGTGAAGCTGTGAATGAACTGAAGCTGTGAGACATTATTGGTGCGAGTCTCTTTCTCATTAACAAAACACTGCTGTTTTTAGATCGCCTGGCATCATGAAAACTGCAACTACTATCTTGTGACTGACTATTATTCATTTTGAATGGTAAATCACGAGTACAGATTTGTGACACCCTGTACAATATAACAAGTAAATGTTTTAAATGAACTATAAGTGAACCTCCTTTATTAAATGTATGGCTGAATTATAACCTTAAGTAATCTTATACTGAGAAAAAAAGTCAAAGTATATTTATCTTATACATGTTCTTGAAAGTGGATTGAGATATATTTGGCTTGTCATTTTGTTTACTCTTTTGATTTAGTAGCTTTTTAAATAGTAAATAAAAAATGTGTGGGACAGAAACATATTTTCTTTGGAAATGTTCTTAGTATAGTTGCAGTACAAATGAATAATGTTACACTTAAAGTTTACTGAAATTTACTTTAAGTATATTTTAATTTATTCCATGGTCTGTTGAAATTCTTGATTCTGATTGGCTGGAGGGTGTGGTATATTTTGTTGAAACGAACAGGCAGTTCCAGTCAGTTTTGATCACAGTTCGAAATAAAAGCGCTTCTCCCAAACGTTTACAGTTACTATAGCAACTCACATGTGCTGTGCATGAAACCGATAAGGGCTATTAATGGCGGACGGGAAATCCGCAAAATTAGGAAAATACTCATCAACTATACCACAAAATCAAGTTTTAAGAGTTTTTCAAGCGAGAATGTAGTTATTTCAAAGTCAAATCGGCAGTTTGTGTGTAAGGAAAGTGCGTTTTAAAAAATGTTGGAAGCTCCAGGCTAATCTTTGGTGTATCTAACGGTCAGTCATTTAAACCTTTTTTTTTTTTCAGGTGTATTTTTTTATCAGATGACAAAAATAAGTTTCATAATTAATCTATGAGCGTAAATAATGTAATATTCCACTGATCCTGCGTGTTTGGCTGATTGCTTTTGTTTTAAAGAAGATAAATGAAGCAGAATGTTCTCCTACCTGTCCTGATATGTTGTTCATTATGCAAAATGTACCTATATTTAACAGCAGAGATTTCTGAAATAGACTTTTTTGCTTCAAAGACTCTAGAATACACTTGAAAATGCGTATTTAATAGATATGGTACATTTTATAAGATTTGTATGTTTATTATGAAATATAAATCACTGAATTTTTGCTATACTGTAGGTACTGTATGCCAGATTTCACAGTATTAAAGGTAATGTTAAGGGAAAAAAACGATTATACAGATCCTCCCTCGTCACAGAAGTGGTAGAAAGACAAAAAAAACATGTGACTGGGAATGTCTTATTGTCCACTTGTGATCAGACTGATGAAATCGCATCTTAATAATATTAGCAGGTATAAACAGCTCGCACATGCTCTCTGTGTCTCTCTGTCTGCCTGCCTGCCTGTCAGCCTGTCACAGCTGATTCAGCGGAGGGACTAGAAAATCTAACATGTAAAAAAAAATGACCAAAAATAAATAAATATTGCTCTGCAAACAGCAAAACTATTTTAAACTTAGGCCTACCTTGGCAAATGACCATGGAATAAGCGGGATAATCAACGCCGTGCGTTAAAGGATTTTAATGCACGACGTGGAAGCAAAGCACCACACGACGCGCAGCAGTTGATTATCCTTTATGTATACAACTATAAACAAAAAGTTTATTAAAATTTGTATTGGAATAGTACACATATATACTATTACTACAACACTGATATACTGTAGTATATACATAAATATATATAATAAAGACTTTAGTGAAATACATTTATTTTATTCTGTTCACCAAAGTCAGACAGTAGTAATAAAAAAGCAAACCAGAGATTTGCTTAATAATTGATATTAAAGTTGTAAATGTAATTAAATATAATACTATAATGCTGCAGTAAATCTAATAAATTGTCATATGTTTAGGTGCTAGTGTAGCAATGTTTTAATACATTCACAATGACAGCCACACATTCACAAAGAAAATAAATACTTGGAAAAAATGACCCCCTCCTTTTGAAACCCCACATTGTTTCTGCTTTCTCAGTAACATCGAACATGTATAGACCTGAGGTGAGGATATACTATAAATAACCTGGTAATATAATTTATTTTAGTACTGTACCTTTGTGGAAATATGTACTTGACTATGGGTGTCGCATTTGACATCAGCTGTTTTATTTGAAACGAAAGGCTGTCAAAAGAAAATCAACATCGGTGACACCAATTGTCCTCTTATGAGGAGGTGAGGATAGTGAATTTAAAGTCCAGCTGCCAGCAAAACACACAGACACAGCAGTGATGCTTTCAGTCCATTTACATTCTGTTGGTGCTTTAGTGGCGAAGAGCAACATCGCTGAGTCTATTTCTGGCTCTAGGTCAGGAATACCGCAGATGTTAGTCTGTAGTTTGAATCCTGATAGTATGCTGCTTGATCCATGACAGACAGGTTCCTGGAAAGATGGATTGCCATAAAGCTGCAGACTGTCTGACTGAACTTAAAACTCTCTGGAAATATGAGAGTATCCAAACAGCAGCAGGGGAAACATGTAAAGAACGACTGAGAGGAGTAATAACTGAGATGTTTGAGATTGTTTTTATTGCACAACTGCTCTTTTCACTTTACTGTTGTACAGTACACTAAGTGTGTGTAATCATCTGTGTATCTGTAAGAAATAGTATAATTCTTAGGTTGAGAAGTGAGTGTTGAATCACAACTCCATCTGCTGGTGGCCAGGATTATTTCTAAATCAACATTTTCCCCACGCAGATTTGTGTTGGCATGTTTGTTATAGTGTAAGGCCAAAATGTATTTATTGAAATATTAATATGTTTCAGTCACTGCTCGCTTTTATAATGTGATTTTCATGCCATTTGATGTTAGTGTCAAATGTTGACTTGAGAAAAATGGCCCACTTCAGAAACAAATTACTTACATCATTTATTTATTCATGTGAAAAAGGAAATCAATAAATGCCGATTTATTCTACATAGAAATGGTGGACAGAAATGAATAAAACATCAGTCATACATATGCTTCTAAATAGGATATTGCTAATGGGAAATCTAAAAAGTTTTCCTTATGGAGAATTCTTTCTTTCTTTCTTTCTTTCTTTCTTTCTTTCTTTCTTTCTTTCTTTCTTTCTTTCTTTCTTTCTTTCTTTCTTTCTTTCTTTCTTTCTTTCTTTCTTTCTTTCTTTCTTTCTTTCTTCCTTTCTTTCTGTTTTGCAACATAATAAAAATGCAGACTATTAACTATTAACTATTTTTAGGTATGACACATACATACCATGTGTGTGTGTGTGTGTGTGTGTGTGTATTAGAGCTAGGTGATTAATCAAAAAGTAATTGAAATTGACTTTTAAAACCTATAATCGATCTAATTTTTCCAGGTCAAATTTTTTTTTTTTAACTTTCCCTACCACGTGTGGAGTCACGTGTCTCCACTGTCTATTAAGTCTTTTTTTTTTTTTAGATAGCTAATTTATACTTCTACGTCCGCTTTGCAGCCACATCTGCTCTCTGGTCAAGTAGGATGATTGACCTATTCTTGAGCCTTAAGTTGCACTACATTGACGCTGATTGGAAGCTGCACCAGAGATGCCTTGAGGATTTTTTTACAGGATATGCAAGTGTTATTTTTAGAAAAAGTTGTATTTTAGAAAAGATACTGCTTATTTTCTTCTTTTAATATAAAAAAACACTGAAAATATATATTTTTCAAGTTGGTAATTTTGCTTTAATTTCAGGTGTTTAACGTTGGTGTTTAATAAATAATCACAGTTAGTAGATAGTGTGTTCATTCATTCATTTTCCTGTCGGCTTAGTCCCTTTATTAATCCGGGGTTGCCACAGCGGAGTCAACCGCCAACTTATCCAGCATATTTTTTACACAGCGGATGCCCTTCCGGCCGCAACCAATCTCTGGGAAACATCCATACACACACATTCACACTCATACACTACGGACAATTTAGCTTACCCAATTCACCTATACCACATGTCTTTGGACTTGTGGGGGAAACCGGAGCACCCGGAGGAAACCCACGCAACCACGGGGAGAACATGCAAACTCCACACAGAAATGCCAACTGACCCAGCCGGGGCTCGAACCAGCGACCTTCTTGCTGTGAGGCGAGCGTGCTACTTACTACGCCATCTTGGGGCCCTCTAGATAGTGTGTGTTTTCTTAAATTATTTTAAATTCATTCAAAAATCTCTCACTTGTAATATGTGTGCATATTTACTGTACAAAACTTGTCTGTGATCTATGAGGGCAAAATTTTTAAAAAATCGTTCATTAATCATAATCGAATTAAAATGTTCAATTGATTGCCCAGCCTTAGTGTGTATTTTTAGTAACATACAGTATTCACAATGCTGAACTGCATTGTTAGATCTGTATTTTTAGCATAGCTCTTAAAAGGTTTTCAGCTAAACATGAACCAAACATACTGTAGGTGATGTGGACCACCAGCTGTTCTATGTAAAGAGAAGACAGGTGCAAGATATGGTCTTTAACTAAAATTGTATTTTTGTCCTTTCAGAGTTGACAAGACATTTTCCAGAGCCAGGAGTTTGTGGTAAGCACTGTCTTTTTCATTTAACTTAGCCACAGCCTGAAAGAGCTGTTCCAGAAACCACAAGCTTTTATGCTGTTTTGCTCAAGGGTATCAGCCTGGACACAGCTACAGAAGAAAGACAATTTTCTGTCTGCTGTAAGTGACTTGGAAGGAAACCATTCAAAGGCACTTTAGTGTTGCAGCCGGGTTTTCCTTCCTAGCTCATATCTAGCTCATTGGCAATTTTATGCTGCTGATTTAAATAACTCTCCTGTTCACTGCTGCGGGGTTGCAGCATTCAGATTTAAAATTATGATGCATTTTAAATTGGTCTTATTACAGAGTTTGAACCAATATTAAAAAGTGTTGGTATACTAATTAAAGGAATAATTTTAAAAAAAATCATTTAAATAACTTTTATTTTCAAGATGTTAATATTACTTTTGAAAGTTCCTAAATTAAAATGTAAAGATTTTACAGATTGACAGACAGATTGACAGACATACGCTTGTATAGAAGGTGACAGGGAGGAAAAACAGATTGATAGACAGACATCTAGATGGATAAACAGGCATTTAGAAATGTTGATGAATAGATAGATCGACTATATAGTTTAAGGCAAAATTATTGGCCCTCCTTTTAATTTTGATTAACAGATGTATTCCCAATAGATGTTTAACACAGCAAGAAAAAATCCTTTTATTTCATTTACTTTTTTTATTCTGGAGAAATATTATTTATTCAGCTTTATTAGAATAAAAAAAAAATATATATATATTATTTGCCTTGTGAGAAATTGTTGTTGTTGTTGATTTGGATTGGCTACAGATCAAACCCCTGTAGCCCAGTGACATGCCTAATTAACCTTAATTGCACTTTAAGCTGAATATCCGTATCTTGCAAAGTAACTATTAAAAATAGTTTGTACAGCCCTCATGGCAAAGACAAAACAAATTAGAAATTACTTATTAAAACTATTATGTTAAAAAATATGTTTTAACCAAAATCGTCTCTCTGTTAAACAGCACAGCAAAAACTAAAATAAAATCACATGAACATTAATAATATAGTATAGTATGAGCACTGTGCTATGTCCAACAGATCACACTACTGAGTATTTATTTATATCTATTTTTTTTACACTTTTATCACATTTTAACACATTTTAATCTGTTTTTAATCACTTTTATTATTTGTTTTCATTTTCTTATACTTGTCTCTTTCATCCTGTTTATGTAAAGCACGTTGAATTGCCAATTTGTATGAAATGTGCTATATAAATAAACTTGTCTTGCCTTAAAACAGTATATAATACAGTATAATACAGTATATAGTGATATATTTTAAGAATAACTGTATATTTAAATGGATTACCGAAGAGATGGAAAGACAGCAGGAGAGATGTAGATAATGAGATGGAGTGATGGAAAACTTGATAGACTAACACAGACAGACAGAAGACAGATAGATAGATCGATCAATCGATAGGTAGACAGAAAGACAAATGGACAGACTGACAGACAGAAGGATAGGGTAGGTTTGTTTGACTCTGCTCATGCATGGAGTGTCACAAAGCGGTCCAGAGTTTGGACAGGCAGATGAAATGTTTTGGATCTGGGCAGTGGTTTTGGGATGAGAGCAGTCCAGATCACAGAGGACACGCCGCAGCCCTGCTGCCTTGTTGCCACAGCGACGGCAGACAGCTCTGCAGTGCTGGCAGGACAGAGAGGCTGAGGTGCACTTGCGACACTCTTACGCCCCTGTCTGTGAGACTGAGTCTGTGTGTGTGTGTGTTAGTAAAGGCCTGCTCGGGATGCCAGGCACAGATGGACAGCAGCCTGAAGGTCAGTCCTAACCAAACCACAGGATAATCCAGATTCCCAGCTCCGACGGCATCAGTCCCTCAATGTGTAACCTCAGGACCGGCCTGCATCAGTCTCGACCTCTTCAGCAACCAGCCTGCTGGAACAGAGAGTTACTGCGTCCATCCTTCTTCACCGCAAGGCACAGAGCAATTGAAGATAGATTTTCAGATTTGTGGAACAGAGTTTTGATGGTGATTGCAGCAGTTAGCATCATGCTTTGGTCATGTTTTTGTGATGGGACTCGGACAATCAATGCATTGCTGGAGTTACAGTTTGTTTATGTTTTTCTGACCTTGTACATACAGGATTCAAAACATGTTCTCTTTCAACAGCTGATCTTATAGGTATAGAAAAAGTATGAGGATATAGTGATAATTAATCGGAAAGATATGCAAGATATCAGCATATGATTCATATTTGGATTCTTTGTTTGAGTCTGAGAGGAAGAAGATACTTCAGGATTAAAGACTCAGAGGAAAACAGGACCTACACTGTGATCCAGAATTAGACCATAATCGTGTCTGTAGGCCCTTGCCAAGTGACTATCTAAGGCCTTCTGTAAGGAAAACAGATTTCAATTAGTCTGGCAGCTCCACAATGCCTTGCTCTCCCTTTCGAATCAGGAGGCCGAAGAAGTTCTGGTGAGTTTGAATTCAGGATGGTCTTTCAATAGCCGATCTGAATATGAAAAGGATGTAAATTTTCCGGCAGCGGTGCAGCGAGTGTTTGTTTAGTGTTCATTACGTGTGGATTGTGCTCTTGGACGTGGCATACATTAGCATGAAAGGATTTAGATTGGTTTGCTTTAATGAAGGCACCTTGCTTAGCGTCAGAAAGTAATCTGTGAGCCGATCCGGCAGGAATGCTTCAATATTCTGCAATAATGCTGCATTAGAGCAATGGTGCTGCCTACTGAGTGTGAATCAAGACACTTTTATCTGTTGATAAGGCATCTTTATCTCCCTGTCTCTTTTACTCGTGCGTTTGCCTATCTCTCACATTCTCACATTTCTCTCTCTTTGGAGCATATGAGCAATCTAGGTCACTGTCATTATGTGCATATAGCAGCATTAGCTTAAAGATGGAATGAAATTGTTTGACTGCCATAGTTTTCATTGATGTATTTTCTAAGTGTGGACCAGACATATTAAAGAACTTCTCTTTTCTTTAAAGCCAGATGCCTTAATTTGGTCACAATCTTGATAATTGCTAGGTGCTAAGCATGTGGTGTTGGGTCAGGGGCATTTTTTGGGTCAGAGGATCTGATTGGATGAATAGCTGAATAGTGCAGGATGAGTCATCAATGTTTTGTTTTCCCAAAAGGGATCATGTACATTTTAGATGTGCATCGTTTGTGTTTTCCTGTGATTAACAATCAGTTACAGAACTGAAACAACTGAAAATCAATTCAGTTGAAACTTATTTTAACTGATGTAAAGCTGAAATACAATATTTCCATTAGATTAGATTAGCACTATGAAAAGAAAATATGTATTAAATTAAAATAACATATTAAATAAAAATGACATGAAATAACATAATAATTACTCCTTTAACTGAATATATTTAAAGCTAAAAAGGCAGACGAGCATATCAAAAGCCGAAACAAATTGAAAACAGTGTAATAAATGATAAACAGCAAGTAAGGCTATAGTACATTGTATTTACACAGTTACACATAATAACTACTAACGACATTGTCCCCTTCCATCCGGGGGTTGTCCCCCCCCTCCCAAAAAATATGTATATGTATATATGTATGTATATGTATCTATACCTAAAATAATTGTATTTGTAGAAGAAAAAAAAACACATTTCGCATTTAAAATGCGTTTAGAAACTGTTGAGTTCCCCCTCCCTTCCTCACAGTGGTTTGGTCCACTTCCTGCTTTCCAGGGTTCATCTTTCTGACTATGCGCACACACACAAGTCAGGTGTGTGGCTGCGGCTCGGTTATAGATAAGCGCCAGTAAGGAGGGTACTTTATTCACTGTAAATAAAGCAATTATCTTTAATGTTGTTGATACAGACTCGTTCATAAATTATTTTCGGTAAAAATGCTGATTACCAAAGTATTTTCCATGTGTCTGCTATTGAAATATTACCTATCTAGTTAACGTTAGCGTTAGCTTGTTGCAAAGTGCAACATACTAATGTCACAATGATAAAATACTAATAATACTAATAATAAAATACTAATGTCACAATGATAAAATACTAATACTAATAATAAAATACTAATGTTAATCACAGGCAAAGGAGGAGGAAAATATTGAGGGACAGCAGAGCAGGGTCATTCAGATGTACAGTGCAGGTAAGGGAGTGAAGGGATAATGACAGAGTTTTTTATTTGGATGAGCAGTTTCTTTAATGTTTTTAGTGTTGTGGCTATTCAGCAGATGAACCTCACAAGCTCACCTATTTACAGTATGATCTGTCCATTTAACAAGTGTAATGTAAACAAGTGAGTGATTATGAGTTTAGAAAAAATCTTCTCCTGCATTTCTTCCGCTTCAGGAGTCAGTCTGTTGACCGTGCACAAGATAATCAATCTGAAGAAAAATCTGCTGTCTTTGGACCTGAGAAAAACTTTGAAAACAACCATAATGACGCAGTCTCCATGCTGCAATAATAATGATAGAGCCAAAGTGTTTAACTGTGGGGACATATCTTTATAAGTACAATTTGACTGTATTATTTGTGTCCCCTTCAAAAGAAATCGCTCAAGGGAAATTTTATATCTATTGTCCCCCCCTTGTGTTAAATGAGATTTACGCCCTTGGTTTGTACACTGGGATTTACAGTGTATCCCAACGGACACAAAAACATGTCGAACATGTAAATCGAGTTAATGCAAAACCTTGACGTCCATTTGTCATCCACACTTTGATGCCCCTTTAATCATCAAAATAATGGCACAAAAATGATTATAATACAAAGAAAGTTTTATTCATCTGAAAGCTTAAATTACAAGTTTGATGGTTTTGTAATCGTAATTTTTGATGTGTTTTTTTGACACCAATGTTAAATGACAATTTAATGTTGTTTTAACAACAAGGTAGTCAAGTGACATCAAATCGATTAGCATTTTTGTTGTGGATTTTGCAATGTTTTTTTTTTTTGTTTTTTTTGGATGATGTTTTGATATTAAGGTGTCCACTGGGATGGCATCAGACTCCAAGCCTTCCAGAATCCAAGGCTCCCTTCTCTAAATAAATGCTCCAGCTGCATGTTTTGCAACTCTGTATGATATTGTCCTCCCCTCCTCAACCGTATCCTGGCCTAATACCTGACCAGCGCTAAATCCGGAAGCACTTAGCAAACAATACAGCACTCAGATTACAGGCTGCTGGTTACACACTATATCTAACCCCATCTCAGGTCAGCAAAACCCATTCAAGGTCCAGAGAGACTCTCCTCTCTTCCTGCAGCGGAAATCATACACATGCTGTATATTTTCCCCATTAACTCAGTGGACTTTAGCTACTTGCTTTCATTAATCTCCGAATGACCTGAGGGTATGAGAAGGCGGCTGACATTCAGAGTAGATGTTTGAAAGCAATCAAATGTCTTTCCTGTTGGCCTTTTTTTTAACTTCCCTAACATCAAAGAGACATCCCTGGCTTTGATAATGTATCTCTGAAAAAAAGTGCAGAAATATGTCAGTACGGAGTGGCAATGGTTGTTCATTTTACTCCTCTTTCATCACAGAGTGCAGGTGTTACGGCAAGGAGAGAGACGTTTTACTCTGACTTTTCACTTTTAACCGCTAGTCAATCCTTTCCTTAAGGAAGTGTGCTATCATCTCCTTCTGTTTTACTTTATGTAATTGAACATGTTTGTCGACAAATGTAGATCTGAATGCTGTCTGCCGTTGGTAAATGAGACAAAGTATACAGTATGGGGTCTGGTTTAAAAATAAACACGTCATCATTGGGAGCAGGTATTGTAAAAGCATGTCCACCAGTGCAAAGGGCCACACATAATCATACAGACGCATGACCGGATTGTTATTAGTACACTGTAAAAAGCAATTAGTTGCTTTTGTTGTTGGCTTTACGTAAAAAATGAGTAAACCTGTTGTAACTTTGAGCTGTTAATGACTTGCCTTTATTTGGTAACACTTTACTTGAAGGGGTGTTTATTAAACTCTCACGACACCTTTATAATCAAGACATATCATGACACATGTTGTGAATATAAAGTATACTTTATGCATGTCATCATTAGCTCAGTTATGTCATTTTGTAATACAACGATGGCGTTGTTAGAGATGTCTTTATGACAACTTGCTTATATACATCATAAGCCGACTTTGTTTTTGTCATGACAACTCGACATTACAAAGACAAAATAACTTAAATCTGTCATAAACACGATATTGTGTAAAGCCATTATAAATGTGTAATGAATATTTTTCTCATTACTTTTCAGTGGAACAAAATGACAAATAATGTTTAATTAACATTAACATCTTAATGACAAATTCAGTTTATTCCACCAGTTAAGTTGAGTTCAGGAAAAATGTAAATGGCACTTATATAAAATGAAACAGGCTTATGATATGACAGTCATGTTTATGACAGATGTATGACAGATTACGTTGTCTTGGTAGTGTCAAGTTGCTATGAAAAAGACAAATACAGGTTATTATGTTTTTGCTTATGTCAAGTTGTCATAACAAAGGCATCTCAGGCAACGTCACCTTCAAAATGTGATAACTGAATGAATGAAATTTGTCATAAGCTTGCATGAAATCCTATTCAAATTCATGATGTTTCCTGCTGTGGTTATAAAAGGTTCCATGACAATATCTTGAACAACCTCTTCAAGTTAAGTGTTTTCGTAAATCGAACAAATACATTTTTGCTCAGATATATACAAATAAATTCCATATATAGATATTATATACAGTTGAAGTATATTATATACAGTTATTAGCCCCCTGAATTATTAGCCCCCGTTTATTTTTTTTCCCCAATATTTGTTTAACAGAGAGAAGATTTTTTCAACACATTTTTAAACATAATAGTTTAATAACTTATTTCTAATCACTGATTTATTTTATCTTTGACATGATGACAGTAAATAATATTTCACTAGATATTTTTCAAGACACGTCTATACAGCTTTAAGTGACTTTTAAAGGCTTAACAAGGTTAATTAGGTTAACTAGGCAGGATAGGGTAATTAGTCAAGTTATTGTATATTGATAATTTGTTCTGTACACTATTGAAAAAAAAAATAGGTTAAAGGGGCTAATAATATTGACCTTAAAATGTTTTTTTAAAAATTTAGATTTTGAAAAATCTGCTTTTGCTCTAGCCGAAAATAAAACGAATAAGACTTTCTCTAGAAGACCAAATATTATCAGACATACTGTGAAAATTTCCTTGCTCTGTTAAACATAATTTGGGAAATATTTAAAAAAGAAAAAAATTCAAAGGG
>CAIGQQ010006052.1:13131548-13142613 GCA_903798035.1 Danio albolineatus | reverse complement strand
AAAAAAATATTAAAATGTGAATTTTACTGATAGCATTATTTATTTGTATTTTAGATATTGCCATATACAGTATTGCCATTGTGAATCCATTGGGCCACAATTATCGTCTGATATCATAAAATCCCTAGTTATAATGAATGTTTTAATACCCCAGTCATAAAGAACTGTGGATGAATCCGTGTGTTTGAACAAACAATTCAATTAATTATATTTCTTTTATCACTTGATGGTGTAACAATATAATCTTAATTTTAATGTCAAGATACTTTCAAAATGAGATTTGCTCCTAATTGATCGGTATTGCATTATTGTATTACTGTTATCTCAGTGCATTTGTGATTGAAACTGGCTTTTTGTACCATAGAAATAATGATACTGTGTGATTGAAAAGATTATAGACTGAAACAGTTTTATAATGCATGACATCTGTTCTCTCTGGGTCAGCAGCAGAATGTGATCATGTTTGTCAAAGGTTTAATAGACAGACTTGAACTGAATCATTTAGAATTAAGATTGTGTGGGTGTTTGAATCAAGATTGCGATCTTTTAAGAATTAATCGTGCAGCTTTTGACCTTTCCTTACAAACTGGAGAGACTCTAATAACACAATTGCAACCACTACATGTCAGAAAGAAGGATTTTCCCAGATATAGATCTTCAGCCAAGTCTTTTTGCCGGAAGCATTACAAGTACTACACAGGTCTTAAGAGGCACATTCAGCCAAGATATGTACCATTTTACAAGATACAGTACCTAGAAACAGCATAAACACTCCTAAAATCTATTTAAAATATTCGCAGGTTGCACCTCAGTCACACAGTCATTAACTATATTAATTATGTAAACATATAACATTACTTTTACTTACACTGCACAAATTGTATTCAGCAAATTTTATTTGCATATGTGCTCAGTTATGTGATTTGCATAATTCCCTTAGTGGTGCTGTAGCAGGGATTCTTATTCAAATCTTTCTTTAACTTTTTCTACTTTTTGCAAATGCAGCATTTCAGTAGTCTACAAGCATACTATTCCATTTAAATAGACTCAAGATTTTGTAGCTTTCCATTTCCTAAATTACCATGGAGGATATGCATCACCGCAGTGGCAGTTATCTCTGATTTTCTGGTTGGGAGTCAGTCAGGGTAAATTTTTATGAAAACATTTAGCAAAGAATAAATTCACCAGTTGTCTCATTACGGAGCATTCAGGGTCATTCTTTAGATCACTTACATCGCCCTGAACTGTTTTTAGCTCGCAGTGTAATACAATCTGTTTCTCCTCAACTAAAGTATAATGGGAAATCTAATCATGCCCTCATGTCAAAACAATAGGAGTCTGAAAAAAATGAGATTATACCAGCCCCCACATATTGCACATCACCTCTTCAGCTCCATGGAGCATTGAACAAATGGAGAAACCTGCTAATCTAAATGCAAAGCCTGCTCACAGGTGCTGTACGGCTGTTTGGGGGTGGTCAATTGTCATTGTTCAGGCTTTCATAAAGCTAAAGCGTCCTCTGCTGCGACCCGTGTGGCATTTGGTCATTTAGAATGCTATATCTCAACTGGTTTTGCTTCAGGTTCCATAATGGACATCAAGTTGTCAATTGACACAATATAAACATTTTCGCCCTAAGGGTCAGGGGTCAGGACGCACTTTGTCAGTGGATTAATTGAAAGGGTTAAACACTATCTGCATCTAAAATCCAATTTCAGCCAGAACTGTGTTTGTAAATTTAAAAATTGCAATGCAACAAGCAACAGTTTTCTGTGAGTATGTGTAAATAAATAAATACATAAATAGCATACATACATACATACATATGTGTAATTATGTAAATTAAGTAAACAAATGTGAAATTAAGTATTTTTTCAACACCTTTCTTAGTGTAATAGTTTGTTCTGTTGACAATCGGAAAAAAATTGCTTTAGGGGGGTAATGATACAGATTTTTTTTTTAAATAAAAACTTTATGATGCTTAAAGCTTTTATTCTACAGTAGGTCAAATAAAACACTTTCTCCAGAAGAAAAACATTATCGGGATTCGGGAATACTGTGACAATTTTCCTTGCTCTGTTAAAAAAACAATTTGTGTAGTATTTGAAAAACTAAACAAAACTTACAGGAGGGCTAAAAACTTTGACTACAGTATAACTATATGCATATTTTGTTTTTATATAAAATAACAAAAGGTACCATGTTTTCAGACTTGCTTGTATTCATGTTTTACAACTGAGTTTGGTGGAATAGACCTGATTTTCAATCACAGCAACAAAAAATAAAAAATAAAAAAATAAAATAAAAATTCTGACCAGTTGTCATTTTCTGAAAACAATTGCTGTAAATTATTTGAAATTAGGAAGCAACATTATCAGACCTTAAAGCTATTGTTACCCCCAAATGGGAATTAATCATTTATTTTCCTTCATGGTCTTAAATGTATTTGAGTTTAAAACTCAAATAGATTTAAGTTTTTAAACTCAAATTCAAGTTATTTTGAAGAATGCTGGTTACTTGGCTTCGACGTCCACAATAAAATAAAATACACTACGGAAGCTAACGGGTCCCAGCAACCAGCAATCTTTAACCCCCGACCCCCTCTCCTTTATTTAATGTAAAATATAATTTCCCTCCTTAATAGGCCTAAATTTATACAAGGCTGTCAAGTTACCATTAATTTATTGTGCATGTTAATTATTTTTTTTAAAACAAGGTGAAGTGAAAGCCATTAATCACTGTCTGACAGACCTGACTTATTTGCATTTTGTATTGTTTTCTGCACTTTGACCCTTTGAGCAGGTTGAGAAGCGGAGGTCTAGAGTGTGTATTGTAGTGTAAATTTGTGTATGTGTATCGCTGGACTGAAATGTGCGTCTCATTTCAGGAAACAGGATGGAGGAGAGCCTTGCATCTCTAACACACTAGATCCATCACTGTTCCAGCCTTCACTGCTCCACACCGGCCCTGCTTTACTCAAGGTACCACAAAACCCCTGCCCTCCAGCATGCTGAGCACCTTCCCATCCTGCCAAAGCTTGACTTCTGCTTGCTGAGTCTGTCTCACCTCTGCTGACCCTCCTGCTCCCAATACTGCTAAAGCTGAAGCTGATCTGCACGAGGCCAGTGTTTGGTATTAATACAAGTGATTGACATGCCATGCAGCCAAATGAGAGTGATGTAATTAAATGCCAGATGCTGTTAATGAGCAAATGTCAGGCCGGTTTCTCAGTCACACCTCTTATTCAGTAAGACAAACTAATGCCTGTTAAAATAGCATTGATTCGGAATGGCCATTTAACCAGTGACAGCTGGTCAATGAGTTATAACTGCAGGAATTCAGCTTTCAGAACTAAAACTGCTTTTGTGATGCTTAAAGGGACAGTTTAGCACTGGAACCACTGAGGCAGTCATTTTGGCAATTTTTAAATGTTGTAGTTTAATGACTTAATGTAATGTAGTTTAATGTTAAATAAAACCCATATACAGTAGCTCTAATACCCTGAACTTTCCCTGAAAATGTCAAAATACAAAAGTTTTTAATTTTTCTACCTTGAATTATCATTGCTTTTCCAGAGATGGGTTGCGGCTGGAAGGGCATCCGCTGCATAAAATAAATGCTGGATAAGTTGGCGGATCATTCCGCTGTGGCGACCCCGGATTAATAAAAGGGACTAAGTCGACAAGAAAATGAATGAATGAATTATCATTGCCATCAAATTGTTTACATGCATTTCAGAGGGTTTGTTATATAATCACTTGCCTTTCAATATGCGTGGCTCTGTTGGCTAGCAATTTACTGCTAGCAAAAACATAACTTTCTGATTAGCGCTGCACAATACTGGAAAAATCTGACATTGTGATATTTAGTTTTTCGACAATATATATTGTGATATGAACACACTTTCACCAGATGGCTTGAATAGCTCTGTTTGGAAAGAAATCTTGAATTTAGATTGATTGGAGTGATCTTGTAAGGGTGTGAATCATGTATAAATATAATAAACTAATTGCAAGCAAGAATAATTACAATAGAGCAACTCAAGAAGTAAAAGAAATGGTTTCCGGAGAGTCAAACAGTATTCATGTACAGTAATTGAATAATGAAATGTAGAATAACACTGTATAGAACTCAGTGTAGTAATTCAGTAAAATAATTCTTCATTAAATTAACTAATGTTGTACAGCCCAAATGCTGTAAACTCTCTTAAAAATGCCTTTAAGACACATGTAAATTATAAAGTTTCACTCTGTTATGGCTATACTTTGCAACGACTTCACAAATTTGATGTATTCTCACTTGTTGGTCAACTATAAACCCTTCTTAACATTGCAGATCCTGCGATGTGACTATTGTGAACACGCACATTGTGATATTGATGTTAAAACGATATATTGTGCAGCCCTATTTCTGATAACAAAAACAAAACTTTACTTGATACATTGCATGTCTTACAAAACAACACATTAAGTTCTATGAAAAAAAAAATTGCTCTCCTGTTTGCTGGACAACGTGAGGTGCATACCTTCGTGGACAGACTAGTAAATTATACACATTTATTTTTAGGGTATAGACTTCATCCATTTTGATGACAGATACTCAAATCTTAATTTTAATATCTCAGTAGATACTTTGAATGAAAAATTGTCGTGACAGTATGAAGTTGCAAATGAGAATGATCAGAATAATCACTATAGAAACTCTTGTAGTTTTAATTGCCCCTGACATGCTATTTTAAACGTCTCTTCTTTGTTTTGGTCTCCTACAGTAGATTTACCTGCATCCAAGGTCATAAACACTTATTATCTTTTCTGAATTTCAGTTTCGGACACTACCTCAAGTCCTTAGAGATTGTAAACCACTGTCGAACAGTAACAGATTGTTTCGACAATATGGTAAAAGCAGTTGATCAGGCCAAACCTCCACTGCAAGCACATACTGTATGTGACCCTGGACCACAAGCCAGTCTAATGTTGCATGGCTATATTTTAGCAATAGCCAAAAGTACGCTGTATGGATCAGATCACACAATTTCATGTCAAAATCATTAAAGACCATGTTCCATGAAGATATTTTGTAAATTTCTTACCATAATTTTATCAAAACCCAATATTTTAGTAGTGATATGCATTGATAAGAGCTTACTTTGAGCGACCTCACAGTTTGAGTCACAGTTTGAGTCCCGGCTGGGTCAGTTGGCATTTCTGTGTGGAGTTTGCATGTTCTCCCCATGTTGGTGTGGGTTTTCTCCGGGTGCTCTGATTTCCCCTACAGTCCAAAGACCTGCGCTGTAGGTAAATTGAGTAAACTAAATTGGCCGTATGGTATGAGTGTGTGTATGAATGAAAGTGTATGGGGTTTTCCCTGTACTGGGTTGTAGCTGGAAGGGCATCCGTTGCATAAAACATATGCCGGAATAGTTGGTGGTTCATTCCGCTGTGGCGACCCCTGATAAGTAAGGGACTAAGCCGAAGGAAAATGAATGTATGAATAAATTAAGGAAAAAGCTTATTTTGGATAACCTTTAAAGGTGATTTTCTCAGTATATTTAGGTTTTTCGAGCTTATTTAAGGTTTTTTGAAAGCTTATTTATTCGACTTTCAAATAATGCATACATCTCAATTTCCAAAAATGTACACTTATGACTGTTTTTTTGGTCTGGGGTCACATATATAAAATGTCACATATATAATTCACAAAAAAGCAACACTTGCCCAACATATAAAGAATGGTGATATATTTTTGCTTTTTGTGTGCACTGACTCATTCACTAAAATGAACATCAAGTCAGAGATTTCTCTCTCACCAATAGTCCTAGTAGTGACTCAACATGTTGAATTTGGCAAATGTGTGCCCAACTATCGTTGGCGTATTGAACATGCTGGCAAAAGTACCTTGACAGATGCTCACAGACTGCTGTTGATTTGGTGTGCAAGCCTTAGCTTTTACCAGCAACGGCTTATTCAAAATGTGTGCCTCAGACTGCATTTTAGCGAAACCTGAAATATGTTACTCTGAGTATGTTTCGTTGCACATTTCAGATGGCAAATTTACTGGAGGGAGCTGTATACATTTATGCGAATCTGAAATAGATTACTTAGGCTGTGTTTCATTGCATGTTTCATTTGAAACATTCACTAGAAGGCGCTGTGTACATTTTTTTCAAATCTGAAATATGTGTTTTAACGTATGATTCATTGCACGTTCAGGATGACGAATCTGATGTTACTGTGTCTATTTTGTTGTACCTTTCAGATACACGTCCTTCTTGCACACATTCATAAGAAAGCAATTATGCCACCAAAAATACACATACTCAAGATTGCAAAAAATGCTTCAGAATAATTAACGCTATTATGGCAGTCGAGATAAAAAAGTAATGTGAAAAATGAAACAAAAATTAATTTACAGCATTGCATTTAGATCTGTGCACATTCCATCTGATTTCTTTGTACTTGTTGCAGTGCTGTAAGTAATAACCAATCACACACATTTCTGTAAAGCTTATGAACACTGTGTCAGAGGTGTTAATATTGTAACCACTGAAATCACTGGTGTTTTGTTGAATGTATGTGCGCTCACTCGCTGACTAAATTCGGACCTCTTGTGAATTCATAAACAACAAAGTACAGATGCGATGTACAGTTGAATGCAAAATGATTATAAAATGTGTATTATTTAAAAATATGTGCCCAGTTAAATGGAGAGTTTATTTTTCAACAGTAGACAGTTTATTGACTAATTTCTAATAACAAAAATCTTTGTTTTTGCCATAATGACAGTACATAATATTTTACTAGGGTTTTTTTTGTTTTGTAAGATACTCAGTATTCAGCTTGAAGAGCAATTTAAATGTACTACAAGGCTAATTAGGTTAACTAGGCAACTTTGGTTAATTAGGCATGTTATTAGACAACAGTGGTGCAATCATTCAGGGAGGCAAGGCAAGGCAAGTTTATTTATATAGCACATTTCATACACAGTGGCAATTCAAAGTGCTTTACATAAACAGAAATAAAATTGAAGTATAAGAAAATAAAAACAAATAATAAAAACAGATAAAAACAGATTAAAATGAGTTAAAACAAGTTATAAAAGAATTAAAAGAAAAGAAAGGGAAAAGGGAAAGAAAGGGAAAAGGGAAAGAAAATCTTAAGGGGGCTAATAATATTGACCTTATAAACATGAAAACTGCTTTTATTCCAGATAAACTAGATAACTTCTCTATTAGAAAGAATAATAGGAGATACTGTGGAAATGTTCTTGTTCTTGGAAAATATTTGAAAATAATTAAAACTTCACAAGCGGGCTAATAGTTTTGCCTTCAGCTGTATGTTAAGTCAGAGATTTATTTAAAATTCAGAGATTAGAATGAGAGTTAGTGAAAGTGTACAAGCCGCACTAGAATAAATGCATCTGCCCTACATGATGTCAAAGCATTCATCAGATTGGGCATTAATTATAATGTTATTTAAATGTTTTAACTAAACTAACCCTTAATCTATGCCTTTAGAACATTTAAGCTGCATCATCAGTTCATCAAACTTCTTCCATGACAGACAGGACATGCAATTACATAAAAACAATACATTCAAGCATTGAAGCTCATGACGTGCACACACAAACTTGTGACTCATGACTCATTCAGCTGCATGGTTGAATTTAAGCTGATGAAAATCTCAGAATCTCATTTTTTTATAACAAAAAATAAAAATCATATTGAGCTACTGCACAAATCAAATGTATTGCATTTAATATCCTCTAAAGCACAGATCATGTAACACTCATGTAACAGGGGCCTGCAAAAGACAATACACAGGCCCTTTAAACCCCTCTTTAAGTCAAATCTTGTTAGTTTCATTGTTGAAGCTTTGTTTAAAAATCGGTTGATGATGTTGGTGATTGTGACCAACAAAGTTAGAACTTAGGGTCACGTTCTGAATGTGAGGAGCTCGAGAATAAGATCCTTTGTGTATTGTGTGTAGTGTGTTTAAGTAGTTCGAGTGATCTCTCTGTGTTGGAGATTTTAAAGCTATTAAACTCTGCGAGCTGAGCCTGCGATTAAGAGGATAAAGTTAGGGTGATGTCAGAGAGCTCTAACTGCATCCACAATTCTGCAGGATAGCTTATCTAAAACCTAATAAAGGCTAATATCATCTGTATAAAATGGGAGGAAGAATGTGAAATGAAGAAAAGTCTGTGTCAGTCTTTTATTAAATGTACAAAAAAACAGTCTGTCTTTGCATACAGCAATAGTTTTTGGCAACTAAGCAACATTGACTTCATTCCATATATTTCAGAAAACAGTTTTACTTCTGAGAATGTTTTATTAACTGGTATGGTATATAAACAAAAAGTACTACTAGCTGCTCTTTATTACACCCATTCTCATAAACATAAGTGACATCTGGGTCATAGCAAAAGTAACATACAATGTAACCCTTTCAGCCATGAAATAATACTATAGTCATTTATAGTAAATACTGTTGTGGTAATTTTATTGTTGCTATGTTAATACATCAACTAATATAAACAAATTACCCAATAATCTACTACATTTTCTAGAATAATAGGTTGTCTTATGCTAAATTTATTCACAGAGAGGCTATAAGTCACTTTTCCAAACCTTTGCATTCAATGGTCCATGCACAGTGGAATGATCTTCCCATTCCCACTCAGATTGCGGATACAATGGTATCTTTTAGACGACAACTAAAAATCCTTCTCTTCTGAGAAAACCTGAACCCCGGTTAATAATACTAAAAGCACCTATTGAAGCACTTTCTCTCTCTCTCTCCCTCTCTATAAAAAACTCCTCTTACTCTAGCACTAAATTCTCTGAGCACAAACAAGTTACTTTGAATAAATAGCACTTCTCGTACGTATTTCATCATCCTGTTGAAGCCCTGAATACCTTCTCAATTGTAAGTCGCTTTGGACAAAATGCCTGCTAAATGCCTAAATGTTAATGTAAAATACACTAAAGTTAACTGTAATAAAACGAAAGTATACTATAGTCTTTATTATTGTTTATCAGATCACTATTCGTTATGATGTAGCATCCATTAATTGTATATTGTAAATACTATAATATATACAATATTATTCATTTTACTATAATATGGTTGAAAACACTTTAGTGTGTACTATCAATTACCATAGTATTTTTGTTTTCATTGGAGATCCCATAAGTCCCTATAGATGGCCTGGTAGATACTAATAAATTATAATGGACGTCAGAAGAAAGTGATAGAGGTTGAGAACAACATACTGTAAGTAAATGATTTTACCCATGAGTAATAATTGGCTCATTATTAGGTCTGAGAATCTGATGAGAAATGTTTGAATTCATACAGTATAGTCATCATTTTAACTGGCAGATCTTTTGTGAATCTAAACAAAATGACACTGTTGAGATCCTTTCCGAAGCTCTGATAAGGGCATATCTGAAGAGGATCAATTTCTCAAGAGATGGCTCCGTTTGCTCTCCATTTCATTGCTGTCTAGGATAACATTTGAGTTTATAAATATTTTAGTTGTGCTTATTCTGTTGGACATGGGTATCATTTGTTGTTGTTTTTTGTCAAACATTTGTAGAAATACTTTGGTTATGGATTGTTTTCATGATTATTGATTGTTTGTTATAAATCTGTTGATAATGGCTTTTGTTCGTGGTTATCTGTCAAGCATTAGTGAAAAATCATTTGATTGTTGATTATTATTAGTGATTATTTCTGACCAATTTGTGATTACTACGTATGTAGGGTATGCACTTATTATGTGTGTGTAAAATATTGTACACACAAATAATGTACAATATAATGAGTCTCTCATTCATTCATTCATTCATTTTCTTTTCGGCTTAGTCCCTTTATTAATCCGGGGTCGCCACAGCGGAATGAACCGCCAACTTATCCAGCATTTGTTTTACGCAGCGGATGCCCTTCCAGCCACAACCCATCTCTGGGAAACACATCCATTCTCATTCACACTCATACACTACGGACAATTTAGCTTAACCAATTCACCTGTACCGCATGTCTTTGGACTGTGGGGGAAACCGGAGCACCCGGAGGAAACCCACGCAACCACGGGGAGAACATGCAAACTCCACACAGAAATGCCAACTGGCCCAGCCGGGGATCGAACCAGCGACCTTCTTGCTGTGAGGCGAACGTGCTAACCACTCGACCACCGTGGCGCCCTATGAGTCTCTCATTTGTGATAATTTGCTATGTTTTGGGTTTTGTTGTGGCTGCTAAACATATCTTTACATTATGTTAAACTTAACATCACCTTTAGGAACTATTTTAAAACAAACAAATGGTCTAAAGTAGATTTTTAGTGAATGTACAAAGCTTATTCTGAGCTCATTCTATTGATTAATTGTATTATTCTCAACTCATCTACTGTTGAAATACATATCAAAAAGCATATTTTAGCCCCTGTGCACAAATATGTTGATTTGAATAATTTTACTGAAGTTCACAAGGAGACCTGTTTGTTCAAATATACATAGTTGCAGTTCTAGATAGTTCTCTGCTGGATTGTGCTTTGAGAAGTTTGATGTCATTTACATTAGAGACTGCCAAGTCAGAGAAGATTTAAGTTTTACTCACTGTCTAATTTTGACCCACTCTGAGTCTTTTGTTTTCACCTCTGACGTACATGCTGCAGGCTTGAGACGCCCTTCTGAGAGCCACTGCTGTTAGACGGCTAATGGGAATGTCACACCATTCGTTTTTAATTGTTTCAAAAGCACAAAAAGCCAAAGTTACACACAGTAGCAACAATGGCCTGCGGTGTTGACGTGTCTGACCAACTGGAAAACAAGGAGCATATGGGGCTGCCTGCCTCCACATGAGTCCGCTGTGACGAGAATGGACACCAGCAACTTATAACTGAGACAATGTGCAGCGTCTGCGAAGATCTAAATTAAAAGAAATGCGATGTCACAAGCTCATTATGAGTAAGAGCTAGGGGCACTCTGGCCTGTGTCACATTCCCTTTCTCCCTACAATAATTTCCTGTTGCTGTCCTCTATCTGATCTCATAAAAATGTCTA
>CAIGQQ010006052.1:13082739-13094862 GCA_903798035.1 Danio albolineatus | reverse complement strand
TTATTATTATTATTATTATTATTATTATTATTATTATTATTATTATTGTATTAGTGTTTATTCACTGGAAATTGCTTGCAAATACATAGATTTATTGTAGCAGTGTGTGAACAAGTATAGTCTTATCTAAACTGCCTTTTACAGCCGTTTTAATTGTTTTAGTTAAATATTGTCGCAGACCTTCTGTTTGTCTGTCATTCTAATGACATCTTTTTAATTTATACACTGTACAAAATGTAGGGTTCCACACAATTCATTCATGTTGTCCCAATCGATTAAGTTACTTAACTTTTCTAACAAATATATGTGGATTGAACATTAAAAAAAATAAGTTGTCCCAATGAAATCTCAAGAAATGTGTTGTTTCAGCTCATTTCAAATAAGTAGTTTCAACAAGCAAAATAAATAAACAAACTTTTTGCAAGGGTAAATAATTTTTAATTTATGAATGTAGTTAGTTTTTGAAATATTTATACTAGTATTTTTTTATTTATATTAGTATTTTAAAGATGAATTTTAACTGACCTGTACATAGCCGCAAAGATTATTTAAATGTAAAAGCAGAGGAAATGAGTATCCAGAATATAACTTCTAATAGCAGCCATTAAAAATAATTTATCAGCATTTTTATAAGCTAAAAGTGAATTTGCACTGTCAAAAATAAGGGTTTGAGAGCTGTTACTGGGGTGGTACCTTTTCATAGGATACACTTTTGTAACTAAAGGGTCCTTATTAATATCTCAAGGGTACATATTAGTACCTAAAGAGTACAATAGGGTACCTCTTGGAATTTTTAGGCACTAATATATCTTTGAGGAACCAATATGGAGCCTTTAAGTACAAATATGTTCCTTTTGAAAAGGTACCACCCCAGTGACACTTCTCGTACCTTTATTTTTGATAGTGTCGGAAATAACACAATTATATGAAAATAGATGTTGACTTGTGATTTACCAAACATTAAATTTAAAGTGTTATTGTATTATTGTGTTAATTATTATTATTATTATTTAGAAGATATTGAGTGTTTTTAATGTGCATTTATGGCAAATGTAAAAGAAGGGAAAACATGCATTCATTATTTTGTTTTGACCAATATGGACCGTTAACAATATACTATAAAAAACATTATTAAATAAATTAAATACATCTGATGACCAATAAGAAAGGAATATACTGTGCATCCTTCATTTTAAGTTATCCCATGCCATATTATCCAGTCATAACTGATCACGCTACATCCGTACTGCAAGCTACTGACAGTAAGCATTGTTCAGTCAAGATATTGCATATTTTTATGGCTTATGTAATTTTGACTCTCATATTGCATATTTTATGGGTTATATTTACATTTTAGCCCTTACGTGCATCTATATTTAGTATTTCAGTGTTTATTGTTCACCAATTTCATCATAGCTTTCCCTTCAGCAAAACTTCCTGCATTTAATGTATTCACCCTGCTATGTTTTTAAATGTCTGATGTCACTTTTTGTCATGTACTATGTATTTCTATCCCCTCGTCTGATAATTGTACACTCTTAGCAAGCTAAAAGCGTAGAAACACAAAAGAAAAAAAAGCAACAGAGTCTTTCCGAAGCCTTTGAAGCCGTTTTAGATAAAAGCCTTTTTTGAAGGCCTTTCATTTGAAGTCATAAAGCAGTGGTTGTAAAAGTCCCAGCGCTCAGCCTTGAAGAGAACAAAGTGTCCCCGGCGAGAGCACAGCCGGTCCGTGAAGCTCAGGAGATCCCGCGTCCATCTTTCATCTTTCTCTGTTCAGGCCCAAACCCTCAAACACACACTTGACATCCACCCTGACAGTCAAGCTGCGAAACAGCATCTTTTGTTCTCCAAAACACTGGAGTGCGGGACAGATAGAAGAAATAACAGACCATGATTGCGAGTGCGGTAAATTAGACCTGACCTATACTGGGTTTCTCTTTTGAGATCACACCGTGACCCTCACAGTATCCATAGGTTGGAATACTGAGCTCACTGACCTTCTTGTTTCCTCCTGCAGTCTTTGATCATTCCTGGAAAAAGCCCGACGAGAAAAAAGTCAGGACCCTTCAGCTCTCGACGTAGCAGTGCCATCGGCATTGAGAACATCCAGGAGGTCCAGGAGAAGAGGTAAGTGGAGGAGGACACTCAGGAGAAGCAAATGCACTAAAATTTCACTGTGACCTAAGATCTAGAGACATTTAAAGGCCCCAATGTGCTCATAATGAAATAAACAGAAATAAACAGTGGTGAGAAAATGGCAATTTATTTATTATAGCAATGTAGATGTTTGCACAGGCTTTGCAATTAAGTGTAGTCATTTTACATTTATTTATATAACACTTTGTAAAGTGGCCTGCTATAGGTCTAAATCAAGCAGATTTAAAGAGTGAGTTCAGCCAAAATATAAAATTCTACCATTATTTGATCATCCTTCACTTGTGCACATGTTTCCTTCCTCCTGTTACAAACAAAGGAAGATCTTTTGAAATAAGCTTGAATCCTGTAACCTTTCACTTCCATAGTATTAGTTTTTTATACCATGGAAGTTAATGGTTACAGGTTTTCACCTTTCTTCAAAAGAACTCAGGTGGTTCCAAAGTGGAACCACTTCAGGGGGAGTTAACATTTAGTACATCAAATTTTTGGGTGAATTATCCTTGTAAGCCCAATTTAAACTTCTGCGTTGAGTAATGAGTGTGGGTGGAGACCTGTGGGAGTGGATTGAGGCTGGAGGGAGGAGTTTATCAAGTGTGGAGTCTCAGAGGAGCTCAGGATGATGAATATTGGGATTTTACTCATGCGATGTATGCGCCATGGGGTACTGTGATCACCCGATGCAGATGTAAAATCAGGATTCATATTATTAAACATGAAAAGCATTGTCAGTTTTGCTTTTTTAAATTAGAATTAGAACTTCAATTTCAGCTATTTTGCTGCTTTTCTGTGTTTATGTTTTTGTACTTGAAATTAAGAAGTAATTTAAAAGAAATAGGTTTTCTGATTAAAGAAGGCAGGGTCTCTGAGCTACACCCTAGCCATTACATCATTGCCATGAACCAGTGGTAGTTTATAAGTGTTTACTTTTTGAAATGCTCTTCAGAGTTTAAACTTTCAGAAGTGGAAATTAAACCACACTAAATTGAACTAAACTGAACTTAAACTCTGAAAACTGGACTGACTCTGTTTCAATTCACTATAATCTTCTATGTGAAGCAGCTTTGACACAATCTATTGTAAAAGCGCTATAGAAATAAAGATGAATTAAATTAATTGGAATTGAACTGAATTGAAATAGTTTCAATCTCCAAAAACAAACTCCAAACAAACTGATTACCTTCAAAATGACTTCACCAGTTCTCTCTATAAGTATATTGGGGCTTTAATTCTTCCAACTGTTTGTTAAATTCAGAAACTTTTCATTCTGTGTCAGCTCAACCAGAGGTAATCGTTTCGTCAGAGAGATACATACAGTAAATTAAGCAAAGAAGACAAACTATTTAATGCCATAGGGGAATATGAATTAGTGATTCATCATTTTTTAACCGCCACTATTAGTTTGTAATGTAACTAAAGATGTAGGTGCAACATGAACAAAAATGCTTTAAAAAAAAGAACATTTATTTATTTATTTTATTCATTGTAAAGTGCATCAGTCCAGCAGTGAAAAAATAATAACAAAATAAACTGAAGCAATTCTTTTGTTATTATTGAATTTTTTTATGATGAGAAATTGACATTTAATAGAAAATATAAAAGTTGCAGGCGAACCACAGAGCATAATATTCCACTGTTTTGTGTGTGTTTGTGTGTTTGCTGAAGAATTGCTGCTCTGTTGTCAGAGGACAGGACAGTTCTCTGTCTCTCTCTGCCCAGCGTCACTCTCAGGAATGGGAGACTCATCGTGGATCCCTCCAAGTATAAAAGCCACCATAGAATGACACCTCTTTAACCATAGATTATAGCTGCTTTCCTCACCTGGCCATAGAAATGCATCTGAAAACCTATGGCCTTCAGCACATTAAAAATGGCCTTTACACATGCAAAATCAAAATGCTGATTGTTAGTCAGCCAATCAGCGTCTTTTTGACTGATTTTGCATGAGCAGGCCTTTGTCAAATGTGCTTCAGAACTTACAGACCCTTCGAATGGTGTTACTGATGTGTTTCAGTGTAGTGATGTGAATCAGCATGTATTGTTGCATCAAACCTAACCTGATTCTGAGTAGACTGCAGTTGAGCTTGGACTCTGTCACCTCACCTTTGACTTGTAGAGTTGTAATCGTAATGCTTCTGCTGCCCTCTGATGGTCAGTGTGGGTGTGTGTGTTTGCATGTGTGTGTAGCAGCAGAGAGTGTTCACCAAGCACACAGAAGACCCCTGACAGTGGGCACGCCTCCCAGGACCCCAAGTCAGAGAATTCGTCCAATCAGAGCTCTCCTGAGGTCCTCATCACAAAGAACAGGTTGAGTGAAATACATTAACCTTCATCTGATTTAGTCACATATTTCAGTGAAGGTTAGTTTTTATGTTTTTAGGGATTGATTTAAACTAGGACTGCACAATATGTCCTTTCAGCATCGACATTGCAATGACTGAATCTGCAATAGTCACATCCCAGGATCTGCAATGTCATTTTGTGATGAATACAACATGTCCTAATCTAATATGTTCTGTTAGTGTGAAAGTTTTTCATTTTAATATATTTTTAAGGTCCGTGATTAAGATTTCAAGTGAATTAAACCATTTGGGCTCATAAATATTAGTTTGCTACTTTAACAAAGATTAATTGTGTTTAATTATTCACTCATTGAAGACTAAACAATGTTGTTTTACATTTAATTATTTGATTATTTCTGACCCTCAATGCATTTCGACTCCATGGAAAACCATGAAGCGCTCTTAGTTTATTTTTTTTATCTTGGTTCTATTTTGTGTGCGTTATTTTTTGTATGTTTTAGTATTATTTTGTATAAATTATTCATATGTACTCCCGTAAAAAATACTACAATCGATATAAAATTAGTAATTCTTTCCAAGTAAAGTTACTCAAATCATCTTCTAATATTATATTCATATTACACTATATATCACAAAAAAACAATATCAAATTGTTCTTTTTATAATATTGTGCAGCCTTAGTTTAAACTTTTAGTTAGTTTTTAGTTATAGAGTCTTGTTCAGAGGAGCCATTTGCACAATATTTACTTAAATTTTATATAAACCGTGAACATTTGAGGAACATCATGATATATTGGGAGAAATAAAACGCTACAAATTACTTGTCATAAAATGTAAACCACATATTCTCACTGAGTATGGGTTTTAATATTAATTAAATTAATTGAAAACATTGCAGAACATAAAGCGCAAAGGGAATATACACAGATGGTAATAACCATTAACGTTCTTCAGCTCTTTGTTTTTGATTAGCAGGCTACAAATTTTCTACATTATCTCAAGTAATGCAATTAAAATGCAGAGAACAGTTTTACTCTCTCTAAGGACAATATCTAAGGCAATATTTCTATGTATGAAATATTTATAAAATATCAGAAACATTAGTTTTCCTTTAATTTATTTCTTTATTTTGTTTTTCTTAGTTAATTTCGCAACATTTGTGTTCGATTGCTGCACAACTACTGCCATATAAAGTATTTTTAAAGAGTTAGTCTACTTGCCCATCAAAAGCCATTTTAATTAAGTACACACACATAAAATGTCATTAAATTAGCTTTGGCAAGCATGTAGAGTAACATTTCAACGGGACAAAAAAGCTTCAAATACCACTATATTACTTTCATAAACTGAGGTGCAGGGGAAATTTTGCTGTGTTGAAAATGATAATTACTTTAAAGAAAAGAATATTAAAAAGAATATCAGTAAGATGGATTAACATTATTGTTAGTAAACAACAGGTGCGTCCCAAATCGCATACTTATGCACTATTCTACGCCATTTTGCAGTATAAATAGTGTAAGTATTGCGTTCACACTGAAAACTCTAAAAATTGTAAGTGCACTTTAATTACCTGGATGATGCACTCATTCCACTGGTAATATGAAGTGTTTAATGATGGACACTTCACGAATTCAACGACCGCAGCTTTGCGCACGTAGCGGAATGGGCGGAGCTATCGGGCGCACATGTTGGATAACTTTAATTATTTTGGACTGTGAAAGCAAAATTCTCCTACGAGAGTGATTATAGCGCCTCTCGATGGTGAATGTGGTTATACTCATGCCAGGTATTATTTGGTATTTTGGTCATTTATTTCACTAATTTGGCAACCGTCAAACGTCATCATCAGGGAAACGGTTTGTACTTCCGCTTAGTAAAAAAAAAACATTAGTGTTCCATTTGGGACAGCACTACATACATATACTATGCTGTTGAGTGCGTGAGTGCAGAGTGTATAGTGTTTCATTTGGGATGCAGCTATATTCAGACAGTTTTTTTAAAAGTGTCCATAGGACCGAAATGGCCCACAGTTTTTTTACATTATTAATATCACTATTATTTATAAAATAACTGAATTTAACAGTTATTCAGTTTAATTTACCTGTCAGCCTCAGTTTTGACTAAGTTTTGGTGGATGTAAGCAGGCAAGAATTGTGTTTTTTTTTTTCACGTGTTGCTCATTAAGAACAATGTTCTTGTACTGCATATGTCTGTAGCTCGAACCTGTACTGTCGAGCTCCCTCCATTCCTGAGGCTCAGGATCTGTCCCGCTCCTCCTCCAATGCCAGCAGCTTCGCCAGTGTGGTGGAGGAGAACGAAACAGAGGCCACAGAGGACTACGACACTGGCATGGTGAGAACAGCACCTCAATACAGTTTCCTTCAACTTCTAGAAACCACACAAATACAGCATAATCTCCTTGAGCATTTAATTTCATTACATTTTATTTTTGTATTCGTCCCATTTAGGAGAGTCTGTCGTCAGCAGATACTCCTCATAAACGAGACTCCTTCACATACAGCACATGGCTGGAGGACAACATGAGCACGAACAGTACCAGCAGGGGGAGCTCTCCTGGTAAGAGAAACTAGCTAGACAACATATTACAAATGAAACTATAGTACAGTTGTATTACTGCAGCTCATGTTTGTGTGTCTAATTTTTCAGGTCCTGGCAGAAATCAACAAACAGATGGTGGAAAGAACCAAGATCAAAACCGTACAGACATCCGCATCAAACTTGAGCGACCAAATGACCACAAATCCTCATCGGTGAGTCAAGTCAAGTTGAGGTTTATTGTGACTCCGCTACATGTGTGGACTTACAGTGGAACGAAATGTTGTGACTCGCAGCACAACGGTGCTACATAAGTTAATCATAAATACAAACACAACACTGGACATAAGAGCTATTTAAAAAAAAAAACTTTGCATAACCAACATATACTATAAGCAGGGCCGGCCCTGTACATTTGGGGGCCCTAAGCAGAATAATTTTAGGGTCCTACCTTGCTTTAAATAGTGGAGTATTGCCACTGCAAACCAGTCCACAATAATTATATTGCTTTTTAAATACAATCAATTAAACGAAAAGTAAAACCTGAATTCTTCTACTTAATAACTGTCTGAATGATTTGGACATTTTAAAACAGCACTGTTTTTATCAGCTAGCATCTTCAAAAATAAAGAATTAAACACTCTTTAATAAAGGAACCAGTGATTCCCACTTTACGTCCTTCTGGAGCGTTTAAAACATATTCGATTAATTCAGCTAACAGATTGAAGATTCTATAAAAGATTCAAGGTTAAGGTTTTTTTTTTATTATAAATTCCAAAAGCAAAAACCCTGCAATGAAACGACACTAAACAATAATTAGCCAAAAGTCAAAATGCATTACTTAGTAATAAAATATACATTCTGAACTCATTAAAAACTAAAAAACAACAACAACAACAAAAAAACAATTAACATTAATGTAGAGATTGCTCCAAAAATGATAAAATCAATAAGCAAATAGTATAAATATGAAAAATATTAATGAATTAAATATAATAAAAAACTTATAATAAAAAGGAAAGCTGCAAATACTGGGTTATACCCAAACACAAACTTTTATTATTTCCTTCAGTCTCCTTCCCTGTTCCTTTGAGATGCAGGGTCCAGAGCTTATATTAAACTTGAGTAATTCAATTAGGGCATAACATTTATAAACATGTCTAAGGAAAATATGTCAGTGAAAGACACTTTAGTTTTGCATCTCAGTAAAATGCGTTTTAGAAAAAAAAGGGTCTGTAAAACCAGGACAAAAATAAACAGAACACAGAACGCATATGAGAAATGAGATGCTGCGAGCTTCCTGTTGATCACATGACCTTCACACAAAAACAATTTACACTTTATTAAAATAGTGATTTTTTTTTCTTCACAGTGAAAATGTATAAATATTTAAGTACTAAATCACTGTCAATGAAGATAATTTGTAAAATGCAAATAAAAACGATTTCAGCAAGGAAAGGGCTTGCACCACTAGTGGGTTGTCGGGGGCCCCCTAGTGGCGGCGGAGCCCTAAGCAGCCGCCTAGTTCGCTTATAGGGAGGGCCAGCTATGTATGTAGGAGACTTAACTATACACATAAGACAGGCAGTACAAGTATTTTTACATGAGACTGAAAAATGTTGTACAGGATATTGTGCAAAATAGGTGTTTTAAGGTTTTAATATTGTGCATAAGAGTTATTTAAGGTTGAAGCAAGCAGTGCAACATGATTTTGGTACATTTATAGTAAACATCGTTTTCCTTATTGAGTTCTTGTAAGATGAAGTTTAGATAAAGTGTCAGGTGCATAAGAGACAAGACAGTTTCTACAGGTGGTTTGTCAAGCCCACTCACCTGTATGAAGCACAATTTGAAAGTTTCTAACAGACACAGCCTCTGGTTTGCACGTGTGGTGATGGTTTTGTTGACTGTAACATCATCAATGCACTTTTTGATACACAGTTGGCATTGACAGTTTATTCAGTGTATTTACTGAAATTATCTTGGTAGCTTGGTCTGAATGTGAGTTAAGGCATTAGGAAGTTACAGCTAACACTAGAATTTTGAACTCAACATACAGTGGAAATAAAAATAGAAATAGATTAAAAGTGAATGAATGAATGAATGAATGAATGAATATAGCATGTTAACAATGTTAGCAATGTTTTACAAAATAACCAAAATAACCTTTTTGTGAAGATTTTATATTTTTTGTAACTTTAAAACAGCTTGCCATCATACTGATTCATTGAAAATGAGAAAGTTTGGCTTTCAATTAAATATGTATTGTCAGATCATTAAGGAAAATGCCACCAGTTACTTGAGATATCTGGATTTTCTCCCCACATCAAAATTCCTTATTAAATGTTGTATACTTTGCTTCTGGATGTTTGATTTCCACTGTACACCCCAAAAAGTGTGGGCTTAGTAAAGTGAGTTTCAAAAAGTGGGTTTCGAAAGCAATCATACCAACCCTCAAACCTTTTTAACATTAGCGTATATATATTGTGCATGCGTTTTATCAGTCATGTTATGTGCGAATGCATGCTCTCTGCCACCCTTTCTCACGTTAATCATGTTACTGTCTGTGCAGAACTGCTAGCCCTTCCTGTTTGACCACCTCATGGACATCCAACAACAGGTTAGATATGACTGAATTCATCTTCTTTTGTCATCTGGGGGTGTAATCTGATCTATAATTGTATAGCCTATATTAAAATATTAAGATGAGACCTGCAAGTATAAGACCAGTGAATAATAGAAACAGTGGTGCTAGTGGTCATTTACATATGAATGTTGTGGTTTTCATAAGGCTGAATGAAAGAACTAATTTTACGGGGGTTTTATACCATAACTTTTTATTCCTAAATAATGGAAAGCATTTAAAAGCATTACTGCATGTTTTTCAATATTGCCAAAAATAATAATTTACGGAGAATTACCCTAATCACTATAATAATTACCTTAATCACCTTGTTATTAGCAATTAGGCTACTTATTGCTAGAACTTACATAGGCTACTTATTGCTAGAACATAACATTCAAGAGACTGAAAGCTGTGCACACATTATTAATAAAGATACTGTACATACATGTTAACATATTGTTGCTATACATTTATTGGTTGGTTTTATGCTGCTCATTTTATTTTGTTTTTGTTTTAAAGTCAGATGTACAGTATTTGACGTATACCACTATTAACCATTTGTGAACAGTAACTTTCTGCAAAGATGCATTCAAATGGCTGTAAAAATGTAGAACGCCTTCAATTATAAAATCAGTACAAAATCTTCAGTTTCAAACAATTTCGGTTCTTTTTGAATCCATTGAATATAAATATTTAATAATATTCATAACCACATCAAACATCACAACACCAATTTCAGCAAGAAAAGGTAAAAATATTTCTTGGGAAACAAATCAGCAAAGTAGAATCATTTCTTAAGTGTCATGTGAATATTCAGTCTTGCCATCACAAGAATAAATTACATTTGATACATTTACAGTATAATAAATGTAGTTTGTCAGTGTATATGTCAAGTATTGTGCAAATTGCTCCTTGTTATACAGTGTCCGTTAGCTGATCATTATCCCCACCATATTGTCCAAACAGCATTTCCATTATAAACACCAAGGAGAGCCCGAGATTGTGCCGTTACTTGATGATGAAGAAGAGGACGACGATGACACTAGTCACCTGCTGGAGTGACATACAGTACATGACCCTGAAACGTGATCATGTGACCATTTGCCTCGTCAGCACATCACTACCCTCACAGGCCTGACCGAACCAGGACGATGTAAAGTACAGACAGCCAAAAACTGTCCCTCCTTCAGGCTTGTCCTTCATTGTCCTCTTGTGTGAGTACTTCAGTAAATGAATGAGAAGCTCCTCTCACGTCACTGAGCTTGTGAAGGGTGAAACTAGCTGGTCCTAACACTGTGCTAAAATTTAATTATACAAAGTTTGTCTCCTAAAGGACTTTTCTCCTGCTTGCACGATGAAAGCTTTTTTCCAGCCCTGTCCCAAATGGAAAAAGGCAGCATAGTGCATCCTTCTGAAAACTGCAATGACAAATGGGATACTTTGAGGTTTTGAGGACATCACAAACATGCTGTCGTCGCACATCTGCAAGAGACTATATTTGCCTGTTTGGGACAGGGCTATTTCTCATCTTCTGATATTGATGTTTTTTTCAGTAAGATTCCAGGTGTGAAGGCCTTGATCAGATTTATTGCAACTCATAAGTGCTGTGCAAATACATCTTTTGGCATTATTTAAAAGTAACTCCAATCCAAAAGTTTTCCTGCTAAGAAAAAATAATCTTAGGGAGACCAAAATGAATAAGTTTATTGCAAATTCCAAGGTTTTTTTTCCCATGTAAATTGCAAATGTATTGCTTGAAATTTCTGACAACTTTTTCACTGTTTAATTCAATTTTATTTTATTTTGTGCAATTGTGAATTGATAGGACATTTCACTTCGCTCTGGTTTTCTTCTTGCCGTTTTCAGAATTGCAAAATTTACTGTAAATGAGCAATTGCAAGAAAAAATAGGAACATTTTGTGAATAATGAAGGACAATAAATTTAATTAAGCCTCCATAAGTCTGATTAGGGATGTATTAATAATAATGTATATCATATATGTATATATATATATACTTTTACATCTCTAATCAGATTTATGGAAGCTTACTTCCATAAATTATTGCCCTTATTATTATTATTATTATTATTATTATTATTATTATTATTATTATTATTATTATTATTATTATTATTATTATTATTAATTATTATTAATATCAGAGTGATTTCTGAAGGATCGTGTTACTCTAAAGACTGGAGTAATGAAGCTGAGAATTCATCTTTAAAATCACTGGAATAAATTATTAAATTAAACGATAAACCACTTTTGAAGAGTTATTTTATAGTGCAATAACATTTCACAATTTTACAATTTATACTGAATTTTTGATTAAATAAGCTTTGGTAAGCAGGATAAGCTTATTTTAAAACAATTAAAAAATCCCACTGACCCCAAACTTTTGACCTGGTAATGTCTGTGTATATATATATATATGTGTGTGTGTGTGTGTGTGTGTGTGTGTGTGTGTGTGTGTGTGTGT
>CAIGQQ010006052.1:13061645-13081645 GCA_903798035.1 Danio albolineatus | reverse complement strand
CAGGACTAACCGTAAGTCATGGTTAACGCTCAGCTTCGATTGATCAGTTCGACATGTTGATTGTTGAAGTGTTCGCCGCATAAGCAGCTGTTGACAAAAGCTGCAAGTTGTTGAGATTAATATATAGAGCACTGTTCATTCTCTTGCTTTTCCAGAAAAGAAGGAAATTTGCAAAATCCCGAAGTGGAGATGCTTTCCTTATTTTGATTCCAATGGCTCTTTGCTTTGTGTTTGAACGTACGGATGGTTTGATGTGTGCCAAGGTGACAGTCCTTTAAAAAATAGAGAAAAAAAACACAAATGTGCTGTTGCGAATCAACCAATCATTAATGCCAAAAATCAGTCAATGTTTGCTCTTTTCATTAAAGGCAAAAGCATTGAATGGAGCTTAAATATGGCAGTAGTCTGGGGTTGCCTTACTTTAAGTGTCAAAATGTATGAAGGGGAAAGCTTTGCAGGATATTTTGTAATCTGTTTATGATACATTGAGATTGGCCTTACCGGCTTTCATTAAACTGCCTTTTTACTGCCCCTTGTCCTAAGCCATTAAGATGTTATGTAGATATCATTATTGATCCATGTTTGTTTTATATAGTTTCTATAATTGATCCTTTCTGATGGCACACTCTGGCAACCTGAAACCTCAAAATGCTTCACAGGCCAAGTAAAGTGTTAAAAAAACAGTTCCAAACAGTTCTTTCATGTTGCCACAACACAAATCGATTCTGTTAATCATTTTTACCAATTTGAGTGGCCTTAAGAACTTTATTGTTTCAAATCAATTTAAATAAGTGAACAAGCAGCAAAAGTCATTTTATAAGTGCAGGGTTGCACACAATTCATTCATATTGTCCCAACACAAATTAAGTAGCTTTTGATTAAGTCTATTTTAGTATGAATGTAAAACAATTAAGTTGTCCCAAAAAAATCTCAAGAATTGTTTCATCTTTTTTTAAATGAGTAGTTTAAACAAGCAGCAAAATCAGTTTTGAGTGCATGAAGGTAAGAAAGGCAATTACCGAACCACATACAATTTATGTAACGTTATATCTAAGCTGCCTTCATCTGATAAATTCTCAAAGCAGTCATGAGCTGAGAAACCTAAATTCCTGTGATCTCTTAGAATATAGGAGCTTATAAACACACTTTCACAACTTAATTCTTTGTCAATCTTCTAAAAACAGCTTATATTAAAGATAGTCTGACAAAATGACAAGTTCTGGAATGTTCTTCTCTATCAAATGACTGGGTGGATAAGCTCCGCCTGAACAGAAGATTGACACCTGGTTTTACTTCACTGCCTGTTTAGCCCTGTTAATATGCAATACTGTTCGCCAATCATAGCAGTGGGCGTTTACCTCTGTGAATAATCTGCCATGCCTACTCAACCAGCACATTCTTTAAAGGCAGTGTAATGTGTCTTAATTAGTCTACGATGCAAATAGTTTCTAAAGGAATATTAGAGAAATGGTTGCTGAAAATCCGCCTTTGCCATCACAGGAACAAATTGCATTTTAAAATATGTTTAGAGGTATTTTAAATCATTATAACATCTCACAATAGTTATGTTTCACACTATTTTTGCAAGGTGCTAAAAGGCAAAATAATTGATGCAAAACAAGTCCATAAAAAGAAAGCTGATGCAATGTGCTTAGATTCAAACGTAATGCTTTTCCTTTTGATATTTCACATCAATCGCAAAGACTTAATAGATGAGGGGCATTTTTAGCCTCCTTATCTTTAATTTTCGTGGCATTTTTGATCATATTAGAGGAATTTTCCAAGCTTGCCTGTCTAAAAGCAGTTTCATTTTGCCTGTGAAGTCAGAGGTTTCAGACAGTCATTGAGGGGTGCATTGCATTAAAAAAATCTTTATGTTTGGTCTATCTTTTCCCAATATTTTTTGTTTCATACTGGACTAAAAGACTGGATATCATTACAAGTACAAAGAATACCTAACACCATAACTAGAACCCCCTAGAGGTACTGGGATTAGATGTATATCAAAAAAATAGACTGAAAAATTTTTGTTTTTAGTCTGCCTTTGTTTGCTCTGCGCAGACCTTCTCTGCCCCCTTGTGGATGATTTTAGCACCATTTGTTTGCGTTGTCTGTGTACATGACTGTAATTTGCTGTTCCTGTGCAGAAGTTAAATTTGCCTGGGGGAAAAAAGAGATGCAGCACAAAATCCTTGCAGATAACAGGGTATGAATTTTTAGACATTGTTATGTTTTCCTTTTAGCTGCTGCTTCTGTGACCTCTTCCTGTGCAATCATCATCACTGTAAATACAGCTTTTTTTTGTACATACTGCCCGGAAAATCTGAAACAAATAAACTTGAGTGTTGATATTTCATTGGGCATGTTTGTCTGGTTTTCACTTTACTGTGATTTAAGGTCAAACAATGAATTGAAGAAAAAAGTTTGTTTTTTATGCATCTGCCAAGTAGAGATCTTTGGCTTTTTTCAGCCTAACGCAAACGTCCAAAATACACTTTTAAGTGCAATTTTTCTATTTCGTGCCTGTATTTTTAAAGGCTGTTTTGTCAAAAAGAGATTTTTTTTTTTTCTCCTCGATTGACAGACAAATCTCTAATCCAGCAGCACATATACACAACAAACTCAACAGTTGTATCATATTTATATTCTGAAAGTTTTTACTGAGGGGTATGATCATGCATAATTTGATTGATTACGCTCACAGGCCACTTTATTAGGTACATTTGTTCAACTGCTTGTTAATACAAATTTCTAATCAGCCAATCACATGGCCGCAACTCAACACCTTTAGGCATGTAGACATGGTCAAGACGATCTGCTGCAGTTTAAACCGAGCATCAGAATGGGGAAGAAAGGTGATTTAAGTAACTTTGAATGTGGCATGGTTGTTTTTGCCAGACGGGCTGGTTTGAGCATTTCAGAAACGGCTGATCTACTGTGTTTTTCACGCACAACCATCTCTAGGGTTTACAGAGAATGGTCCGAAAAAAAGAAAATATCCAGTGACCCACAGTTCTGTGGGTGCAAATGCTTTGTTGATGGCAGAATTCAGAAGAGAATGGCCAGACTGGTTCCAGCTGATAGAAAGGCAACAGTAACTCAAATAACCACTTGTTACAAGCGAGGTTTGCAGAAGGGCATCTCTGAACGCACAACACGTCGAACCTTGAGGCAGATGGGCTACAGAAGAAAACCACACTGGGTGCCACTCCTGTCAGCTAAGAACAGGAATGTTCACCAAAATGGGACAACAGAAGATTGGAAAAATGTTGCCTGGCCTGATGAGTCTCGATTTCTGCTGCGACATTCGGATGTTAGGGTCAGAGTTTGGCGTAAGCAGCATTAAAAGCATGGATCCATCCTGCCTTGTATCAACGGTTCTGTCTGGTGGTGGTGGTGGTGGTGTAATGGTGTGGGGGATATTTTCTTGGCACACTTTGGGCTCATTAGTACCAATTGAGCATCGTGTCAACGCCACAGCCTACCTGAGTATTGTTGCTGACCATGTTCATCCCTTTATGACCACAGTGTACCCATCTTCTGTTGGCTACTTCCAGCAGGATAATGTTTTATGTCTTAAAACGCAAATAATCTCAGACTGTTTTCTTGAATGACAATGAGTTCACAGTGGAATATTTCCAGTACCTTATTAAATCTATTCAGTGAAGGATTTAGGCAGTTCTGAAGGCAAAAGAGGGTCCAACCCGGTACTAGGTACCTAATAAAGTGTATATGCAGTTTTGTTTAAATTGTGAAACTTTAATATTAAAAAATATGAACTAACTAATATGTCAAAAAAAAGTGAAACACTCATATTGAAGCTCACTTCCTCCAATGTTGCAATTTCGTGCATATTTAATTCAATAATAACTAACTTGCATATTTAAACAACATTTTAGAAAGCCTCTAATACAGAAATGATTGCAATTCTTCATGCAGTCAATCAATTAGTGATGTAGATGGTAATATGGTTTTGTTTTGTTTTTCTGCAGTGTCCTGCCTTAAGTAATATATGCCAAAGTATATAGAATGAATAAATAGCATAAACATGAAATGTTAAGTGTTATTCACATGATGATGACTTTAATGACAATAACCCAACTCTAATGTAAGATAGTTCTAAAAAGCACTTTCATATAAAAGCACAGTAGAGTTCACATAACAACTATAAAAATAAAACCACAGAGAGACTTTGACACTGGGATCACTGTCAGAATGTTTTTTTGTTGTTGTTGGTTTTGTTTGTTTGTTTTTAACTGATGAATGATAAAAGGTACAATCAAAATTCATCCTGTTTTTAAGAACTTGAATATTTAAAGCTGCAGATAACAAAACTGAGCAGAATGTTATTGTTTTTTTTTTTTACTTCACAAATTCTGCAGGTTGCAATGTCCCGAAGTTTTATTGCCCATCTTAAGCCCGGGGGACCAGAGTGATTGCTCCGACTCAGCTCCCCTGGTCTATGTTACTGTTAATTAGTATGGATGCTGTTTTTGTTTTATTTATAATTATTCTTGGCGTGAACAGAGATTGATATGAATAGTAAGTTAAAACCAAACATCTGCTTTCTCCACACCAGCAGAGGGCAATATGTACATAATTTCAGTCAGTAAATCGCCCTTTAAATGCAGATGCCAAAAAACGTGAATTTGTGAAGGATGTGAAAATGAATTCCGTGATGGAAAAAGATTTGTTCTGTTGATAGACAAATAAAACATTAGAGGGCCATTTCATTTATGCATAAAGTCTAGACGTTATTTAATAACAAAAACATATCAAAGGCATTCCTGAAAGATTACTTTTAATCAGTGTCAGTCAAGATATGTGGACCGAGGTTGAAACTAGATAAAAGTTGTATTGAGCCTCTGTCTGCCATTATGCCAGTTTTGTAACTAAAACATTGAAACTGGAATCGTTATGAATCATTTTTTGGTCTTTGAAATGTGGCTTAAATGTATTTAAAATATTATAGATTGAACACTTTTAGCAACTACATAAAATAATGTATGCTGACCTAAAACTGTACACTTACAAGTAAAATAAGACTGCAAATAAAAGCTAAAATATATATAAATGAAAGTATCAAGCTAGTTAACTTAAAATTAGAAATGCTGCTTTGGCAACTAACTGTAATACAATTTTGAAGTACTAATACCAGCATAATTTTATTACATTTCCTTAATTACTTAACATTCCAAATAAAATAACTTTAATGTAAATAATAATATAAATAAAATAATACTTGTAAACAAAAAAATAAATAAAATCTAAAATGTGAATAGAAATAGTAAAAATACTATTATTTAAAAAAATATCTAAATTGTTAAAACTTTACAAATAGTACAAATATATATGTAAAGCAAATAAATAGCAAGTACTGCTTTGTAATTAATTGTAATACGATTTTGGAGTACAAAATTTCTAATACCACCAATTACTATTATTTATTTGCTTAATTACTTACTTAAAATTCCAACTACAATAATATTAATGAAACTAAATTAATGATAAAAACAAAATTATCTGTAAAAAAAAAAAACATAAACAAAAGCTGAAATGTAAATAGAAATAGTAAAAATAATATTTTAAACAATCTAAATTGTCAAAACTGTAAAATATGAAAATGCTGCTTTGACAGCTAACTGTAAAAAGAATATACTAGTGTATTAAAATGAAATTGAAAACAAATATGGAAGTTGTGTGTTTTTTATTTTAAAAAACATTATTCATTTTTAATCAATTGTAAAATCACAACATATTAAAATCTGTAAATTAGAAATAAAAGCCTGTCAGTGCCAATAGCCTAGTGGTCAAGTGCGCTATAGCACCAAAGTGCTCATGGCGACCCGAGTTTGATTCCTGGCTCGAGGTCACCCTTCCCCTATCTCTGCTCCCAATGATTTCCAGTCAGTTCTCTAAAACTGTTCTGTTCACTAAAGGTTGAAAACCCCTAAAATGGAGAGAAAAAAAAAAGAGAAAGAAACAGAAGCCTATATGAGATATATAGAAAAACGTCTAAAATCACAAATGTAAATGATTAATATATCACAACAATATAATTCCTTTCATTGCGAGTTTGCTAATATTAACTGAAAACATAATGATTATACAAATATTCTAAGAAACTTCAAAATTAAGCAATTTAATGAATGAAAGTGACTTTTTTTATTTCACTTTATGACTTAAATCGTCTAAACAATACTTTGACTGTGCTATACAGTATGCTGTACAGTATACAGTAAGTCCCATAGTTAAGACTGCATGCTGCTGATGTGCAGTTAGTTTAGCCACAGCTGGTGAGGTGTGAGGCTGACCGTGAATCAGAATTTGGAGGAGTCCCAGTCCCTCTTCCAGCTCCTCCAAAGCACTGCTGTTTTGCCAAAAACAATTTCCAGGGTCAAAGCCTGTCAACACGCCTCCAATGACCAGAGTCAACCACAGTTTACAAAGACAGCAGACCAATAAAAGCAACACTAATTATTTTCACCCTCTCACACATAACGCTGATTAACTTTTTTAATGTAATTGTTTTGTTTTTTTCTGTCCATAATATGGTCACAAGAAACCAGAATGTCACATGATATTCAAGTTCTGTACATTCCTTGATTACATAACTTTTCTGGTTGTCGTCACAGAAAGGTAAGACACTCATCTACATTACATGAATTACACTTGACCTTCTGCTGTGACTAGATCTCCTGCAGTACATGAAGCCATGTCTGTTTTCCTCCACCATCCTTCACCAGCCGCATTTTAGGTTCAATGGGAATCTCAGTTCTATAATATTTATGGCTTGAATATTAAAATTCTTTTCATTGTGTGTGTGCACTTGTTCCAAACCTGCTTGAGTTTCTTACTTCCGTTGAACACAGAGGAAGATTGTGAGGAAAACTGGGAAAAAATAGCCACTGTCTTCTATTTTCGTTCCAATGGGCGTCTATGGCTATATTTTCTAAATATTCTTTAAAATATATTGTTTTGTGTTCAGCAGAAACTCAAAAAAGTTTAAAATCACTCAAGTATGAATAAACTGTGAGGAAATTTTCATTTTTGGGTGAACTATCCCTTTGATGCTGATTGTTAATAAACTGAACACACTTTTGAGGTTGAAATGGAAGCTGGATAAGCAGAATTGTGAAGCTAAACAACATTCATCTTCCGTTTCCTTTCAAAACTTGCGTATTCTTTGAACTACAAAGCATTTTAGGCAATACTCGGTGAAGATGTAAAATTGTGTGAAAAAGTATTTGCCCCCTAATGATTTCTTATTTTTGCAATATAAAAATATTAGTCAAAGATAACGCTAGTAAACACGTCATGCAGTTTTAAAATAATGGACAAACATGCAAAGAAATAAATAATAAATCAGTAAGAGGCAAATACTTTTTTTACAGCACTGTAGCTTTAGAAGAAACATGCTATAACATAAATTTAACTGAATCGTCTTAATACACGTAAGGGCTTTTCACACGATTAATGGTCAAACACAGAGTAAACAAAATCCTGTCATCTCGCATCGGGTTTCGTTGTGCTCATAATTTACATTTCACGCTCTGTCTCATCTAACACCACAAGTCTGCAGTGCTAACCCTGATCTGGGATGGGTTTCATAACCCCATCCTTAAATTACAAGTGTGAAAGAGTGAAAACATCACTTAACCAGAGTTAATCTGTGTTTTGAATCAGAAGGCCCTCAAGAAAGTGCAGAAAGGCTTTTGTTTTGCAGGGTTATGAAATCATGCTCTGGAGGGTTGCAGTGGTATGGCATTTAGTCTATAAAACATTTAAAAAATCTTGTGATTTTGAACCACAAAACTAGTCACAAGTGTCAGTTTTTGGAAACTCAGATTTCTACATCACATGAAAGCTGTACAAATAAGCATTCTATTGATGTATATCCTTTGTTAGGATGGGACAATATTTGGCCTATTTGAAAATCTAGATTCTGAGGGTTCCAAAAAATCATAACATGGAGAAAATCACCTTTAATGTTGTCCAAATGAAGTGCATAACAATGCACATTACTAATTAAAAATTGGGTTTTGATATCTTTACAGTTGGAAATATCTTCATGGAACATGATTTGTCCTTAATGTTCTAATGACATTTGGCATAAAAGAAAAATCAGCAATTTTGACCAATACAATGTCTTTTTGGATATTGCCACAAAAATACTTGTGCAACATAATAATGGTTTTGATCTCCAGTGTCATATTTCATCTATGTTTTTAATACATATTTAATATTGGTAGTTGGCCAACCTAATTTTAAACCTTAATTGGGTGATGAGAAATTTAATTTTACAAATAAATTAGCCACTAAATCTGAAAGTTGTGAATGACTATGAGATATATCCTGTAGAAACTGCCCCTCACTTCCAACAATAGATTGTCTATAAACATATATTGTCATTGTTTTTTTTATCCAGTTTTGTTATCACATGAATATCACGGAGTTAGATATCACATACGTTTGTTCCTATGTGCTGTCACACAACTGAAGTTTTGTGTCCACATTGTTTGGAGCATAGATTTATGATACATACTGTAGAAATTGCCTCTCACTTCCTACAATAGATTGTCTATAAGCATATATTGTCATTGTATCCAGTTTTGTTATCACATGAATACCACGAAGTTGGATATCACATATGTTTGTTCCTGTGTGTTGTCACAGAACTGAAGGGTTGAAGCATAGATGTATGATACATACTGTAGAAATTGCCCCTCACTTCCTACAATAGATTGTTTATGAGCATATATTGTCATTGTATCCAGTTTTGTTTGATCATGGATATCAGGGAGTTGGATATCACAAGCGTTTGTTCCTGAGTGTTTAGTCACAGAACTGAAGGTTTGCGTCCACATGTTTGGAGTGTGAAGAGACTGTGCTGGATGGAGCTCGTCATTTCACACTTTGTCCCATAATGTGATGATTGATGAATAATTCACACTGCTTTCATCAGTTTCTCGTTTGTCCTCTCGCACCCTTCAAATCTCACTCACACACTTAACAGCTCACCAAGACTGGAGGACCAGCTAGGCTTATTGGCTGACTTTTGTGAATTTTAAAACGTGTTTGGTTTTCATCAAGCTATCAATTTGCTTCTCACTTTGATGCTACTGGAGCATTTAAAGTGATTCAGCGCACATCTATTTAAAGCAGCTTCTAATCCGTTCACGATTTAACCTAATTCTTCATTCCTTATTCATATATGCAAGAGGTACTTTAGATTAGATTTCTAGTACTTTTTAAATATATAATGCTGCATTTTCAGCATAACAATGTGTGATATGAGGGGAAAGATTTTATTCATTTTTATTTATAATCTTTATTTTATATGTATTTTTGGAGAGCAACACAGTTGTTATTATTATTTAAAAATGTTTATTTCATTATACAGCTATGAAAACATTTATACATTAATAACATTTATAAACATATATCTAAAATACATTTAGGTATTTTAGAAATTCTGTATTTCTTCTAATGGTTTATGGATCTTTAAGAGTTGATTTGATGTATTATTGTGTGTATTATTTATTGTGTATAGCTGTATTATTTTTTATGTGGGTAAAACATAATTCCTGTTTTGATCTGCAAAAATTCAAACACTCATACATTTATTTTTATATACAATGCCAATGTTTTAAGAGTAAACAAAATCATATTTGGTGGAAAAGCCCTGATTTTCATTCACAATAAATATTTTCTTTGACCAATAAATAAAGAAACTTTAAATTACAGTATTTCTATATGAGTTTTCTTTCATTTAGTGTTGTTTCCTGCCATTTATTTTAGCTATGACCACACCTGATGTTATTTGCTCCTTTTATTATGTAAATAAATATTTCTTGTTAATTCTTAGTGGTTTGTGTTTGGTTTTTGATACTTTGAGGAGAGAGCGCGGGGGCACCAGGGATTTTGTTTTTAATCCCTGTTTGTTACGTTTTTGGGTTAGTTTTTTTTTTTTATTAAGTTTTTAAAATTTAATTCATAATTTATATGTACAGCTATGAAATTCTGTGTTATTATTCTTTGTGTGAGTAAACCATAATTCCTGTTTTGATTTGCAAATTACTGATGACATTTTTCTCTGTTAAAAAAAGCCATTTAGAGCAAAAAATAAAAATAAAAATAAATCTGACACAGTAGCACATTTGCCGCACAGCAAGAAGGTCGCTGGATCGAGCCCCGGCTGGGTTAGTTGGTATTTCTGTGTGGCGTTTGCATGTTCTCCCTGTGTTGGCATAGGTTTTGGCGTGGTATAGGTGAATTGGGTAGGCTAAATTGTCCGTAGTGTATGAGTGTGAATGAGTGTGTATGGATGTTTCCCAGAGATGGGTTGCAGCTGGAAAGGCATCCGCTGCGTAAAACAAATGCTGGATAAGTTGGCGATTCATTCTGCTGTGGCGACCCCAGATTAATAAAGGGACTAAGCCGTAAAGAAAATGAATGAATGAATCTGACACATACTGTACATTTCTTGTTGTGCTACACAATGCCAATGGTTTAACTTCAGAAGAGTAAATTAAATCTATTTTTGGTAGAAAAGCCCTGATTTTCAATCACAACAAATAAAACATTGATTATTTTGACCAGTAAATAAAATGACAGTATTTCTAAACCAATATTATTATTTACCATAATAAATCGATAACACTTATACACTACAATATGACTGTATCAGTTAATGCACTTACTAACTTGAACAAACAATAAACAATGCATTTCTTACTGTATTTGATAGTTAACATTAGTTAATGAAAATACAGTTGTTCATTAACTTGTGCGTTAACTAATATTAACAAGCATGAATTTGGATGTTATAACGCATTCGTAAATGTTGAACTATGATTAATAAATGCTGTACATGTATTATTTATAATTAGTTCCTGCTAGTAAATACATTAACGGACATTAACCAATGAAAGCTTATTATAAACGTATGACCAATAAATCCAGTACAATTTAGAGAATGTTCAAGTAGTATTTTTTTTTCCCCCATTGCTGAGTTAGTCTTAAAATGGAACTGTCCATAAATATTACACAAAGATTTATTAAAACTTGAATAGCACAATGATTACTATTACTGCAAAACTGGGAGACTTCAGTATTACTCTGATCATGATCATGCGATCAAGTTCCACAGTGTCACACTTGAGAGACCTTATGTCATTCCAGCAACTTAGTTTCCCTTTATGTGAAGAAAAAATGTTTCCATGTGGTCTGTGCAGTAAAGCTTGAGCTGGACTCAACCGGACACGTAACTGAGCGAGCGGACATGGAAAGACATTCCTGGAACCACACGGACAAAATAGCATGCAACTTTACACAGCAGTCAGAGAGCCTCACTGATGGAAGGGTATAGTCTAGCAGTCAAAATATACATAAAAATAGCTTCTAGGCAACTGTGTGAGAGACAGAATCTGATGATGTGGGCAGAGTTTGCAGTTATAGAAATAGAGCAGTCTGATAAAATGATGTGCTTGAAATGCCAAGGTCCTTGCACAGACGTTTCCTGACTGTCTAAATGCAGTGGTATAGACATGCAGTCTTAAAAGAACATGACGTATGAGGAGAGCAGTGGAAGCTACAATGACTGTAAAGTGGCAGGAGGTCAAGGCTTGGCTGGTTAGATTGGTCCTGTTAGCCAAAGTTTGACATCTTTTATGTTTGTTTGTTTGTTTGTTTGTTTGTTTGTTTTATAAAGAAGATCTTCTGGTCACCAAGGCTTATAAATAGTAAACATTGGAGCGAAGTTTTATTGTGAAATAATGGTTTTCAATTTGAATATATTCATTCATTCATTCATTCATTCATTCATTTTCTTGTTGGCTTAATCCCTTTATTAATCCGGGATCGCTACAGCGGAATAAACCGCCAACTTATCCAGCATTTGTTTTACGCAGTGGATGCCCTTCCAGCCACAACCCATCACTGGGAAAAAATGTGAATATATTTTAAGATGTAATTTATGTCTGTGAATTCGAGTTTTTAAAGCTGAATTATACTGTATATCAGTGATTTTGGTGCCCAAAAAACATTTCTTGTTATTATTCATGTAAAAAAAAAATGGTTGAATCAATAACTTTTTTTGTATTCTGTAATAGATTGAAATTTCAGCTTTGGTCTATTTAATTCCTGATGAAAAGATGAAAAAATATATATTTTTAAAATTATTATTGTTAGTTACACTTTTTATAAGACGTCAAATAATTTCCCAGCCTTGACTGTATTAGTTTCACATAATTGCAGCAAATTATTTAAGTACTTTTTGCAGATCCATACAGCCAACAAAAGAGCAGAAGAACAAAAACACATGAAGACATGAGCAAGTAAACATACATATAAGAACAGGAATAAAGCAAAATGTTTCTGAAAAAAAAAAGATTTCAATGTTTTGCCAAGTAAATTACATTTTATTTTACATACAAAAAGAAAGTGTTTCCGTTAAACCCAACTTTATGTAGTAACATTATTTTACAGATGTCATTAAGCAGAAAAAAAACACTTTTAATTTTAACTGATGATTGTTGCTGATGGTCACAGAGTAAAAAATAACCAATGGAAAAAAGTGAAACAATTCATCAGCCTGGACTCTGATTGTACCACTCAAAGTTACTATTACACAAAAAAAACACACATTTAACATATTTTGAATCCAGTAAAATCTACGTAAATGAAAGTAAAATAGTCTGTTTTATCCAATTCACTATATTTATAAAACAAATATTTATGTGGGTAATTTAAGCTGAGACTAGAGTTAGGACTCAAGTTTAGTGCCAACCACAAACAACATGCTTACTAAAAAACACAAGTTGAAAAATTGACAACTTGCTGCAGAGCTTTTGTGGTTGACAACTTAAATAGCCGGCAGCTAGCTCTCTGCAACTCTTACATGGTCGCCCACTGAAGCTGGATGAAAGACCACATAGGAAAGCTCGGTTGCTGCCGGAAGTGGTGTAAGTGAGGCCAGCAGGGGGCGCCCAACCTACGGTCTGTGTGGGTCCTAATGCCCCAGTATAGTGACGGGGAGTCTATACTGCTCAGTGAGTATCGGATGAGACATTTAACCGAGGTCCTGACTCTGTGTGGTTTGAAAAAGAGTAGGGGTTTAACCCCGGCATCCTGGCCAGATTTGCCCATTGGCCTCTGTCCATCATGGCCTCCTAACATCCCCATATCATAATTGGCTTCGACACTCTGTTTCCTCTCCACCAATCAGCAATTGGCTTCATCACTCTGTCTCCTCTCCACCAATCAGCTGGTGTGTGGTGCGCGGTCTGGCGCAAAATGGCTGCCGTCGCGTCATCCAGGTGGATGCTGCACACTGGTGGTGGATGAGGAGATCCCCCCCATTGTGTAAAGCGCTTTGAGTGCCCAGAAAAGAGCTATATAAATGTGAGGAATTATTATTATTATTATTATTATTATTATTATTATTATTATTATTATTATTATTATTATTATTATTATTATTATTATTAAATTGAGTCATGTGCAGTACGTGGGATAAAAGTTGAGTAGACTCAAAAGAGCTTAGCAACAAGTTGCCATATAATTTTAAGTTAAGTCAGCATTTTGTTTTACAGTGAGTATAAAATATCAGTAAATCTAATGGACTTAAACACGTTTTAATGGTTATATAGTGTAGTATTTTGTACAATTGCTGTGAATGTTTTTAGCACTACACAACAATCAACATTGCATGAACACACACATTTAGGTTGGCTAAACAAAGTGTTGTTGGATGTTAAGAACCATAAAACTTAACAATTGTTTTACTGAATCAAGTGAACTTATTGTTAATGCTTTGCTTTTTAAACCAGTTATTTTTACAGCGTGTTAATAGCTCAGGTTTTGTAATTAGCAATGTAGTAGGCTTGGAATGAAAAACACAAGAAATTAGTCAACACAATAGTGTTTTATGTTCAAAACCTGGACAATGTTTTTAGGTGTGATAACCATTGTGAGAAGCAAAATAAAAGACTCCAGGCCATGAATTATTAGCAGAGGGAAAATATGTATCACTCTTGATGGTCAATAAAAAGGAAACAAGATACAAAATCATGTCAGGTTTGTCAGGTCAATTAAAAAACCAAGATAAGAAAAGATCAGTTTCACTATTGATCTTCAATTTTAAAAAGATATTAAAGGCCAGTTTCTTTATTGATTTTCCAAAGATATTAGAAAGGTCAGTTTCACTATTGATTGTCAATTTAAAAAAAAAAAAGATAAAATAGGCTAGCTTCACTATTGACAGTCTGTTTTATAAAAATGATAAAAGGGCCAGTTTCACTATCGTTGGTCGATAAAAAGAAAAAAAGAAAAAAAAATGTTTAACAAATCAACAAATTAGTTTGAAATTGAATCAAATTGCAAATATTGACAAAATAAATGACAGAAAATGAACAAAAATGAATGAGTTCTGCATGCCAACCATTCCCAGCCTATTAGTCTCTTCAAGTATTAGAGACCTCTTCAAGTGTGGATCAAGATAATGTTCTTAGCATCAAGCGGCTTTGAATAAGTAATGGAGAGCCCACCCACACTGACTCATCATCACGGCTAACAGATTACAGACCCCTCTGACTGACCTTCACCTCTCTCACAAAACACTTCTCATAACATCTGCTGCCGATTTTCTCCGTATTTCTTCCATTTGGGCGGCATTCAGAAATGTCCGCCTCACTTTAGCTCAGGCCCCGGCTTCCTTTTTCGACACGTGCTCTAACTAAGGAACGTCTAGACTGCATCCATGATGATCACATGGCAGGAAAAGCTTGCCATTGCACATGATGGCGTCAGGGAGAGTTGATGTGGTTTATGTGGCACTAAAGGCACAGGGAGCATCTGGAAGTTTAGACAAGTCTGTCAACACTTAACCTTCACAGAAAAAAGGCAGCACAGTCCTGTTGCGGGTCACATTTTTACCCGTCTTGTATTTGTCACTGTGCATGAATATCTGTGTTGTCGCTTGCTAGGAAATCTGAAAACCATTGTCTTAAACATACAGACAGAACACGTTGCCAAAGTGTAAGCCTCTGATAGGAAAATACATCATATTTTTATAGAGACTGAGGTCACTTTGAAGTAAATGAACCCTCCATTACGGAGGAAGGGGATAGAGGTTAAACGCACAACTTGTTAAACCTCCACACAGTATCTAGTGTAAAACCTCACACACAGATGTGGTCCTGTCAGTTATAACAAGTGTAAATTAACTATAATGTATTGTGAAATATCAAGAGTAATATTATTTTTTGTTTTAGTTTTCTGGTGGATTAAGGGTAGCTAAAATAAACCTCCCTGCCACTTCAGTTAAAAAGATTTATGGCGTATTTAATTTGTTAAAATATATATTTTAGCAAATAAAGTATGATAAGAGGGGACACAGTGGCTCAGTGGTTAGCACTGTCGCCTCACAGCAAGAAGGTCGCTGGTATAAATCCCGGCTGGGTCAGTTAGCATTTCTGTTTGGAGCTTGCATGTTCTCCCACTCCAAAGACAGGCGGTACAGGTGAATTGAATAAACTAAATTAGTCGTAGTGAATGAGTTGGTATGGATGTTGCAGCTGGGTTGCAGCTGGAAGGGCATCTGCTGTGTAAAACATACGCTGTTAAAGTTGGCTGTTGCTGTGGCGACCCCTGATGAATAAAGTGACTAAACTGAAGGAAAAAGAATGAATGAAGTATGATCATTTTGCTCATTTTAATTTCAGAATACAACATGCTGTCTGTGTGTGTTAGTGTGTGTATGTTTGTAAGAGAGAGACGGAGCAGGCACTGCCTGTGGGCGTGTCAGAGCAGAGCTCATTAATATTCACAACCGTACCAAATATGGTCAATAAAGAGCTTCTGATTTATAGGGGAAATTCATCTATTTGTAAATGAGCATATAACATATAGGATCAGTGTTAATGTTTTATTAACAGTTCAGTTTTGTTTATGGTAACAACCTTTCCATACCCTAACCACTGTTTACAGTGTTTGTCGTTTTTACTTTGTAATGTTTCTATAATTTGATACATTTTGTTAAATGTCAGCAATAAAATATTGTTTATTTGTAAGTCTTGCTGACTTTCTCATGATTTTTCTTTCACTAATTGTGTATGTTAACAAATAAATACAAATTAATTATAATTCCCAAAATTATATTACAGTTCCTAAAAATTTGGGTCGCGGCTTGATGACCATGTAAAAATGTGGGTCCCATAGCCACACCAGTTGAGAACCACTGATTTAACATATTGAAACAATGCATTATATGAGAGCAACAAATTGACTTGAGAGATTCCTCTCATTTATGTCTGAGAATAAATAAACTTCATATATTTCTTCCACTGTGCAGTATATGATGCAGCTCACAGATGATTCACTAGAAACTTTCCATTTAATCATGCTTTGTCTGTGAATGATGGTTATATGGAAAATGTTGTGTGTAAAAGTTAATCATGCAATATGGAGACAAAAGTGAAACTGACGACAATTTAAAAAATGTTATGAACAAAGTTAATGCATGCAAAGAATGAATAGATGTACATGTAATTAGGCAAGACACAGTGGGTTAATAGGCTTAAACAATAAGTAATAGCTATCATCCAATTTCCTAGTTTGATTAATTGCATTAGGAGTTGCAAACATTTTTTGTATTACAATTTTTATAAAGCGCTATGTTTCAACATGCAAATAACTTCATAATTTAGAACATAATTTCACAAGTCTAAAAGAAGTCTAAGAATAAAATACTGTATGTAATAAAGAATAAAAACCTTAAAAAAACAGATATATACATTTGTAAAGATGTGTGTAAAATGGAGATTTATGGCTCAGAACAGGGGGGAAAATTCATATTGAGAAAACAAAGCAAAACAAAACAAAAAAAGCACTTTTTCTTGTCACTAAACAGCCCAAAATGTGCCCAGATACATGAAAAATCTAAATCTAATTATATAAATATTTTAATCACCACCATACCTTCTTTTAGTACAGAGTACAAACAGGAGCACACTATTTCCAAGTCTCTCTTTTTACACAATTTCTTGTTTCAATTCTCACGACCCTCAGCAATCATCAGAGTTCATGCAGGGAAAGCAACAGAGGACATGAGAGCAGACATTCAAAGGAAATGTCTGTGGTCTCCCCTCAAAAACAGCAGCGAGTGAGTGAACTCTGTCTGAACGCTCCAACTATTAGATCATGAGAACCTGCAGCACCGGCACTGCCTCATTATACCCAAAGAAAACAAGAGCAACAGCTGCAGATTGAAAGAAAGAGAACCAAAAAAAGACAAAGACACAGCATTTGTCATCTAACTGCCTCTTCAGTCAAGGTCACAATCCCATGATAGACAGACTCGCACTCTCTCTGTCTCTGCTAGAAGACGGGAGCCCATCTGAAAGCCAGTGGATTTTGGCACACTCGAAAAGTTATGATTGGACGTACGATCTGTGAGAACAGTGATGAAAAACACCAAGGGCTTAGTTCACTGCTGTAACACGTGGCCTGTATTTATGAACTACAGTTTCAAGCCTTTTATCCTTTTCTGTGTAAGGATTTCAGTTGAGTATCAATATCATAATTACTCTGTCTGAATATCTTAAGCATCTGAAGTGTTGATGTTACATCATCTTAACTCTGTGGATTTACGTAGGATATATTTTCAAAGACAAATCATAAAAAAAGTCTATCTGTTTTTTGAAGATTGTAGTTTTAAAATGTGAGCATATGAATGATGAGTGTAGTTGTATTTACAAGTGAGAAACTCTAAGGCCATGACAATGGAAGGAGTATGTCGATTTAAAACTTGGCAGAAACACTGCTATATAATATAGACAAAATTATATAAAAAATGTGTACAGTATGTGCGCTGCCCATTCAAAACTATAAACAAACTATAATATTTTGTTGGACCACATTTAGCTTACATTATGGCATGCACTCATCATGAAATGATTTCAGTATGATTCTGCAATGCCATAACATTTATTCCCATCCAGAATCACATACATTTTTTCCAAAAAATATTGTCTTGGTAAAGGGTCAGACCACTTTGCAAAGTCTTCTCTAGCACATCCCAATGATTCTCAATCAGGTTAAGATCTGGACTCTGTGGTGGCCAATCCATGTGTCCAATTGATGTTTCATGTTTCCAAAACCTTCAATTTGAGCCTATGATTCCTGGCACTGTCATCTTGGAATATGCTCATGTCGTCAGGGAAGAAAAAATCCATCGATGGCATAACAGATATTCAGGTAGTCAGGTGACCTCATTCTTTGCACACAACATTGCTAAACTTTGACCAGAGCAACAGCAGCATCCCCAGATCATAATCTTCAAAGGCTTGTGCTATAAGGTCAACACTAGGCATGATGGGTGCATCACTTCATCCGAAAAGGGTCTGGATGCAGACACGAGACTGCATCGTGTCTGTGGCCAGACTCTGTTGGGTTCATCCGCCTCTCTTTTTACCCTGATGTGCTGATCACCCTGAACAGGGTAAATCTGCATTTGTCAAAAAACATGACCTTCTTTTTGAGGTGTTTTTTCCTCAGTTTGCTTTACTGATATGTGGATTTCTTAAGGCCACACAGCTGTTTAGTCCCAATCCCTTGAGTTCCCTTCACAGTGTGCATGTGGAAATGCTCTTCATTTCACTATTAAACATAACACATTAAGCTGTGAGTTACACTGCTGTTTATATTTTTTTTTACTTGATTTCACCAGATGTTTAAGTGATTGCCAATTTCTGTCATTCAAGATTTTTTTTTACCACATTTCTTCCTCAAAGCTGAAGGTTCCCCACCATCCTTCCAGTTTTTAATAATGCGCTGGACAGTTCTTAACCCAGTTTTAGTAGTTTCAGCAATATCCTTAGATGTTTACTTTGCTTGCTGCATGTCAATAATTTGACCTTTCTGAAACAGATTACCATCGTTTGCATGACCACAGGATCTGTCTTTAGACATGGTTGAGAAACGAGGAGCTACACTCTGCATCTGTTGGGATTATAGCTCGTTACCAGCTGAAACATAATCACCCATGCTGTAATTACCCAATGGGAGACTCATATCTATTTGTTTAGTTAAATCCAGGTGGTGTCTTTTTTTGGATTAGAGATGTTCTGTGAGAGACTAGCGATGTATGTGAGAGACTTGTGACATCCTGTGAGAGACTAGTGATGTCCTGTGCTACTCTGAAAAAAAGTGAAACGACTGTGTCTCATTCAAAGTACATTTATATTGAAAGTGAAAGATTAAATGAAAGTGAAAGTTTTTGCCTTAAAGAAAAAAGACTAACACCCTAGGTACACATAAAAACATTTTTGAAATGTAAAAACTTAAAAACGTTTTTCTCAAAGTTATATTATTACTTCAAAGCAGCAATTTTCGTGTCATGTGACCACATGAAATAAGGTTCTACTTATGTGCTTTCAGTTTTTATTTACTGTACTTCCAATGTGAGCTTGATCACCATTATGTGTACCTCATTATTGAAAATAAAGTAACTAGCAATAGCATAGCCTAACATTACTGTATATGTGATTAACAGTTTAGTCCAAGGTACAATTTTACTTGGATTTTAATTTTGAGTCAAACCAAAGTAATTCAATGAATAAATCGTTGTCTATAAAAACAATATTTTACCTTTGAGCCAAGTCAAAACTATAATGTGAGGGTAATTTATATATTTAGCTGCAACGTGAGAAAGATTTCTGTGAGAGACTAGTGATGTATGTGAGAGACTAATGTATGTCAGAGACCAGTAATGTATGTGAAAGTCTAATGATGTTTGTGAGACTTGTGACATCCTGTGAGAGACCAGTAATGTATGTGAGAGCCTAGTGATGTTTGTGAGAGACTAATGTATAAGAGAGACTAGTGATGTTTGTGAGAGACTAATGTATGTGAGAGACTAGTAATGTTTGTGAGAGACTAGTGATGTTTGTGAGAGACTAATATATGTGAGAGACTAGTGATGTTTGTGAGAGACTAAT
>CAIGQQ010006052.1:13032678-13057934 GCA_903798035.1 Danio albolineatus | reverse complement strand
TTTCTTTTCGGCTTAGTCCCTTTATTAATCCGGGGTCGCCACAGTGGAATGAACCGCCAACTTATCCAGCATTTGTTTTACGCAGCGGATGCCCTTCCAGCCACAACCCATCTCTGGGAAACACATCCATACATTCTCATTCACACACATACACTACGGACAATTTAGCTTACCCAATTCACCTGTGCCGCATGTCTTTGGACTGTGGGGGAAACCGGAGCACCCGGAGGAAACCCACGCAACCACGGGGAGAACATGCAAACTCCACACAGAAATGGCAACTGGCCCAGCCGGGGATCGAACCAGCGACCTTCTTGCTGTGAGGCGAACGTGCTAACCACTCGGCCACCGTGGCGCCCATTCGCCATATTATATTTACATTATATTTATTTATAAATAAATAAATAAATAAATAAATAAATAAATAAATAAATAAATAAATATAACCTTTTCATGTATCATCCTTTAAAAATATAAGACTGTTAAGAGATCAATTTTACAGGGCATGCAATGAATGGAAACATAATAAAGAAGTATAGTAAACTATGTTCCTCATTATCTGCATTACATGGTTTTTACAGTGATTAAAGAGATCATCTTCAAGACAGGACTTTCTGCATGAAATTTGCACAAAAATTATACTAAAATTAAAGTGGAACAAAGTTTTATGAATACCTCCCCATGTAAAGGAGTAGAGGCAAACGAGTTGGCAGAGAAGCTGACTTAAACTTGTTCAGAGAAACGCTGTTGCTGTCAAACATTGTTTTTATTTCCCAGTAAGTCAGTTTAATGGTGAAGGGATTGATCAAAAAGCCCTATTGATTGCAGGTTTGCGAAAAAAAAAAATCATGCTCCCTTGTAAAAGTATTTTTTAGTATTTTCAAAATACAGTATTTTATTTAGATATTTGTGGCTGCTATGTTTTGCAGTTTATTTTGATACACTTAAAATTAATGTATTTGGTATTTTATTTTAAAATACATTCCCAGGTAGCAAAGAATTCTGGCCCAAGTTTGGCATAAAGCTGACACAGTAGGCATTTATCAGGCACTGGCAAACAACATGTGAGCCAAACATGGCCCAGGTTTGGCAGAGGTGGCACTGTCTTTAAGGTGGCAGACAAGACATGAGCCAGATGTCAAATGTAGTATTTGGCCCAGATGTTTAAAATTGATCTGTGGGCCATGTGCGTTTGGCCTATCTTGACCCACATTTAAAATCCTTTAAAATGTTTTTTTTGAGTAAAGAAATATTTCAAAACAGTCATTTCCATATTCCTGTTTGCATCCTCTAATGCCTTCATTTTAATCCAGAAATCAATCAAGATTTAATTATTTAAATTATTAATCTATTCTTTCCTGTACGTTTCAACTAAATTTAACCCACATAGCAAAATTTTTCTGGCCCACGCAATCAGCTTTTACTTGGCCCACATGCCGCAGTGAATTATGGTACATGACTGGACCAAGTCTGGCTTCCAGACAATATCCATTCATCTGCCGTACCTTCCCAGCTCAGGCCCAGTTATGGGTCATTAACTTGGCTGAGACCTGGGTCAGATATGGTCGATGTTTGGCCCTTTCCTGGAAGCCAAACTTAGTCCAGTCATGTACCGTAATTCACTGCAGCATGTGGGCCAAGTAAAAGCTGATTGTGTGGGCCAGAAAAAAAATTCTATGAGGGTTTTTATGTATTTTTGCCCATCCCTGGTTGCTAGCACTGCCAAACTTTACAAATAGCATGAGTGATTTTATCACTTTAACATATTTTTTATTTAAATAAAAATTATGCAGTGTGGCTGACGACGGGAGTACATTTTACTTGTATCTGCACTGTTATTTGTGGCCCAATAAAAACATGTCATAACATATTATGTGTCTTTGTTAATAGATTACACACACCTCAAAACCGGCTCTGTTTGTTTGTGACCTAACTTGCAGTTTTTATGCTGTGTTAGACATTATGAAAATGAACTGCTGCATCTGTATTCTTCAATTTGCTTATTGTCAGCAGATACAACAAAACTTTTTCACTCCCATCTGTGCTTTCTTGGGATTGTGCTCTCACACTAATTTGCCATGTTTAGAAAATCGGGCCCAAAGATATCTACGTCTGTTTCTCAGCTGCAGCTACTGCTTTGTTGTTGTTGTTGACACACAAGCAGATAGTATGGCGAGTAAACACAACAAAAGCAATCTGGTCGAATGCATTTTTGACAACCTCTGGATATGGTGGACATACTCAAAAGTTGTAGACCCTATTTAGACCTGTATTTTATGTCGTTTATCTTTAATCAGATAAACAAAAATGTATCTTAATACCAGGTGTAAACAGGGCCGAGTTCAAGATGAATCCATTTTAGTAAAAGATCAAACTGTTTTTATAAAGATCACACTGACACGATCCCAGCAGGAGGGTTTTTCAGAGTGCAGTTCAGTGCGAGCTTTGAGAAGGGAAAGCCCATCTTATTCGCAGCAAGCCGCCAAACCACAGCAGGCCTTCTGGGAAACAATGCTCCTAAAAGAAACCTCTTGTTTCTCGTAAAAACGTCCATAACATTCTACTCCTTAACATAATGAATTAGTCTATCATTTTACTAAGTCTGTCTGCAAAGTTTTATTAAAGACATAATGGAGGGACAATATGACTATGCTTATTGTTCATAAATCCAATAGGAACAGCCGAAGTACTGTTAAGGCTTGGATTTTGGTCTATCCCTGACAAAATATTCTGTAACACACAAGTCATTTAGAATACTTTATTGATAAGTACTTTTTGGGAACACTTTACAACATAGGTCTCAAACTCAATTCTTGGACTGCCGCAGCTCTGCACAGTTTTGCTCCAACCCTAATCAAACATAGCTTATCCAACTATGGTGTTCAAGACTACTAGAGACTATTAAGCAGGTGTCAGCTGGAGGTGCTTCGAGCTAAACTATGCAGAGCTGTGGCCCTCCAGGAATTGAGTTTGAGACCACTGCTTTTCCAATAAGGTTCCATTAGTTAATGTAGTTGATAGCTAATGTAGATTTTTTTAACATTAGTTAATATAGTCATTCATTGTTAATTAACTCATGACATATTAACTTACTTTGCATTAATGTTAAAAAGCATAGTTTTTGGACAACATAGGCTCATTCTGAAAACGTAGCCCTGTGTACATTTCTGGAGATTGTGAATTATGTAGCCAGAGCTATGCATGGCTGCATTTCGTCTTTAACCTCTTAAGGCCCAAGCTGTTTTTTTGCATGTGTTTTTTATTTCTCTTTGCTATTTGGGTTTATTGGAACCTAATTAGAATAAAACCAAAATATCATCTTTTGATATAATGTACTTTTAGAGAAAAATGATGTCCACACATATACACACATATATTTTGAACATGTTTTGACTATCAGAAAGTAAAAACTAAATCTTTTGGCCATTTTGGACAGTTAAAAATAGTGTTTGTGATATTTCATATGCTACAAAACAGTTGCAGGATGACACTGTATGTCTGTAACAAAATATAAAACATTCAAAGTATACAATTGTGGACATAGGAGATAAGATGTGCTGTCCACATATGTGGCCACTAAGCCCTAGGAGGTTAAAATGAACACTACGTTGAGGTATGAAGCCATTCCTTTTCTCGCTTACCAGCTGACTGCTTACCTCTGATCGGAAGGCTTTTCCGCTGTTACCAGTTTGTCCGGTACACTCAAAAAAAATGCTTCTTGTTCAAAATACTCATTCAAAGTTAGTTGAAACAGCTGAATTCTTAAGATTTTATTTGGGACAACTTAATTGTTTTATGATCGGTTCACTTAAATTTGTAAAAAGTTAACTTTATCGATTTGTGTTGAGACAACATGAAGAAATAGTGTGGAACCCAGCATTTTTTTACAGTGTAGCTCGACATGTACGCTGGTGGGCTTGAGACACAGAGTGGAGCTGACTGCGCCAGCGGAGTTTGAGTCTGGCTGGCCTGGTTCTAGAAAGCAGGTAAGACAAAAGCAAAAACCAAAAAATATATAAAACAAACCAGTAAACAACAGGGTGAGAATGTGGTTAAATCTGAAAATGTGGTAAAAATCAGACTGCCGTAAGGGCTTTTCTTTTTTTGGATTGCTTATGAAAACACGGTGGTTGGGTTTAGGAAAGGGGGTGGGCAGGTCAATTGGTGCTTTTTAAAACACTATTGGTTGGGTTTAGGGAAGGGGGTGGGTCGTGTAATCGGTCAGTTGGTCAGTCTGTAAGTAAGTTGACAACAGCCTCTGGTGGATTTACAGCGGGCGCGACTAGCAATTTGAAATCTGAAAAAAGCGTAAACAGCAGTGTCTGGCAGATTCAAGAAAACAAAAACTGAAAAAAAAAAAAAAAAACGTAGATCCTGGAACATATTTTGTTCTCTTCAGAAATGTTTATAGGGGTACCTAATCAGAATCAACCTGGGTTGTTTTTGGATTCTAAAAACACATTATTAAATGTTGTATAAGAATTAATCACTTTTAGTTCCTGATAGTAAGCATGTTAAATAATGGAACCTGGTATATTCAGACTCTTTTTTATGTTGGAACTAAACAGTCTCAAACCTCTTTCAGTTTTATTATTATAAAGGATGAGTCAGGAAGTTCTTCAAAGATGAATGTTTTTGTTTTTTGAAAGAAAGATTCGGTACTACATTGATGTGATGACAGAGTTTTCATTTCTCTTTATTCCTTTAATGCCACTTCTCCACATCCAAAGTTGACTAGCAGCGAACCGTGATCTTATTTGCAGTGACATGCCCTCTATTCTCTCAGAAATATGATCTCACCTTGGCCTCATATACTCTTGAATGAATTACCATCACAATAGCCTCTATTCACAAACATTTACAGTCATCCTGTAAATAATGTGCTGATCTCTGTTTTCCTCTCCACTTGAATAAAATAGCTTTTGTCCCACTTGTGCTTGAACTCATGGCTCTGTTCATGGTTCCATGTGGCCATATTCCCAACAAAAAACGCTATTGTGCGAGATTCATCCCGTAAGAGAAAACAACTGTATCCTGTGTGCATTCTGGAGTCATCGTTTCGAAATTACTCGCAGAAAATGCCCTTGAAGTTTGCGAACATCTAGTCTAAAAATCTCCATGCCTGCGTGTTTGTCTGAAAGCGTACAAATGTGTTTTCCTACCCTTAGCCAATAATTGCTCGTTAAATGAAATGAAGTTAGGCTGTTTACACTAATGCCTATTAAATGCAGCAGAAAGAACTTCTTCTTCTCAGTTCCTTTATCCTGAGGTCATTATTCGTTTACCATCTCTTGCCGGACAGCTTATCAGCTCTAAAAATTCCCCCTGACCATATGACATCCTATCACTTGTTTATGACTACAAAAACAGGCCCTTTTTAAACGTATCACTGAATTGATGAGTTCAGCTCAATTTTTATATATTTTTTGTCAAGACAACTGCAGAAATATTTATTTCAAGAGCTCACACTTAGCTGCTGATTGATTATAAAGCTTGTTTGGCATGCTGTCCCGGGAGAGAGCCCTGAGCTCATAAGATCCTCGAGCCCGGGGCTCCTTCCCGTTTGCAAGGCGAGAGGAGAGTTTGAGCTCAGGTAGATCTCGAGAACTGCCCTGCGGGTAGCTAATGAACAGATAGTGATTGCTATGAAAAGATAACTACTTACTAGGAGCCTTTCTATGGAGCCGATTTGGATTAGTCAATTAACTTAAGTTGCATGTTTTTGGATGGTGGAAGGAAACCGGAGAAGCCGGTAATCTCCACACAGAAACGTCAGCTGGCTTGGTAAGGACTAGAACCAGTGATGTTCTTGCTGTGAGGCAACAGTGCTAACCACTGGGCCACCATGCCACCCATCTAGGAAAGGAGGAGGAGGAGGTGTGGAAGGGGGGATTCTTCAAAACGAAGATCTCTGTGATATGGAACTTAGGGTATTCATATTGGCTTAGGACTCATCTGATTGGTGAATCATAAATTGAATAATGCGGGACCAGCTGCAAGCAATCATCAATCAAAAGTAAATAAACTTCACTTGAAAGACATCTAAGTTGGTCCCAGTGATGTAGTGGTTAGTGCGTCGACACATGCACTCTGGTGCTCACGGTGACCCGAGTTCAATTCCACCCCGTGGTCCTACGCTGATCCTTCCCCTCTCTCTGCTCCCCATGCTTTTCTGTCAATTATATACTGTGCTATCTAATAAAAGGTGAAAACCCTGAAATACTAATTATTTAAAAATATATAATTACTTTTAAAAAATAATAAAAATAAAAGACATCTAATAGACATTCAAACATTGACGTCTTGTCTAAAACAATGCTGGATTTGGCCTGTCGATGAAAATCTAACAGAAGTCGAATACTAGTCCAAAACATTGACTTGCTATCAAATTGCTATTATAGAATTTATACAGATGTGAAGTCTGTCTATCCTGTCTTTTTAATAACTAATTTTGGAATATTTGTAGACATCTATTCGATTTTTAATGACACGTTTTCACTTATTATACCCAAGACAACAATGTTTGCAGGTCTATTAGATGTCTTTTAAACACAAAATTGCTTGATTAGATCCACAAGTCATCACCCGGAACACTGGGGCATTTGAATGTAAAGCATAAATGAATTAATTTAATAAAACCCTTTTGACTTTGTGAGAGGCCCACAAACATGGATGAGAGACTTAGTTCATGAAGTCTTGTGCACTTGCAGCCAGGGTTTAACAAAAAGTACATAAACACAACAGATACAGCTGTTATTGGGAAAACCAACCACTTCCAAGAATGCTGTACAGCCTGCCTTGTTTTTGGGATTCTAGTTTTGATTGGCCGTGGTAATGCATATTATCTTAATTAAATTAGACCAAATTGTTTTGGTCTTAGTGTTTACTGTTTGTGATTCGAGCAGACCTAAAAACTGACTGTATTTAATTTAATTTGTAATCATTTCCAACCATTTCAGGAATAGAGACATCAAGCACGAAACTAGACCATTGCTGTCCAGTCAAAAAAGCTGACTTTTTATTTATATTTTCATAGTTATTGTGTGTGAGTCGTTTTGCATGATGTTAAGAGATATATTTTGGAGGCTTTGAGGCATGTCCTATATTATTTAAAATCCTCCATTTGTAACCTATCTATCCAATCAAATAAGTGTGCCAGTGGTCCAATAATAAAAGGATTAAGCTCAATGAACCAAGGAAACCTACAACAGTCAGAGTGATATAACAGTTTCACAGCCATAACTGCAGACTGACACTGTGACCGAATTTTATAGGCAGTCATGTCAAGATTAAATAACTGTACCTAGCAAAAATAGACACAACATAGACACAACAAGTTGTTATACAAAACGTTGGAGCTATGAACTCAAAGCCGCATACTCATAAAAACAATAAACTGACATTTATGATGGTAATGTTCTGCTGTCAGCTGCTGTTTTTATGGACAATAATCTCTTGGAGTCTACAGATCAGTGTGTTCCCCTTAGAAATCTCGTTTACAATGACATGTCTGTACCTAATGGGTGACCTAAAACAACATTTACAGTCATCCTGTAATTGATGTGCCAAAATAATGTGTCTAAAATCTAAAGCCTAAAGTATGAGGTCCAGATATACAAGTATCCACACAATAGCCCAAATTATACTCCTTTTTACACTTAATTGAACTTGGTATTTTATTCCCTGTGTTCAGCATTGAATGTACAGTAAGTGTATGCTGTAGACATGCAGATATTCAAAAGTCAATTTATCATGATAATGAACATGCACAATATTGATATTGTGGGCATTTCAAAATGTTATGAATAATTATTTATTTAAACGTTTACACCCAGTTTCACAGACAATGCTTTAGCCTAGTCCTAGACTAAAATGTAAGTCTGAGCTGTTTCAACTAAAATAAAATTGCAATGATTGATTTTTAAATATATCGGTGTCTTTGTGTTGTCTCAAGATGAGCAGTAGTAATGTTTTTTTCTAAGCGTGTTTATAAAAATTACTTCATTCATTCATTTTCTTTTCAGCTTAGTCCGTTTATTAATCCGGGGTCACCACAGCGGAATGAACCACCAACTTATCCAGCATTTATTTTATGCAGCAGATGCCCTTCCAGCCGCAACCCATCACTACATTCTCATTCACATTCATACACTATCGAAATTTTTAGTTGTTGAATCTATTATTTTCTTTTCGGCTTTGTCCCTTTATTAATCCGGAGTCATGACAGCGGAATGAACCACCAATTTATCCAGCATTTGTTTTACGCAGCAAATGCCCTTCCAGCCGCAACCCATCCCTGGGAAACATCCATACATTCTCATGCACACACATACACTACGGACAATTTAGCTTACCCAATTCACCTGTACCGCATGTCTTTGGACCTGTGGGGGAAATCGGAGAACCCGGAGGAAACCCACGCGAACATGGGGAGAACATGCAAACTCCAAACAGAAATGTCAACTGACCCAGCCGAGGCTCGAACCAGCAACCTTCTTGCTATGAGGCGACAGCACTACCTACTGCGCCCTAAAAATTACTTAAATGTCCTAATTGAACTATGTCCTAATCCTGGCTAGTCTAAGCCCTGTCTGTGAAACCCCAACTGCTTGAAGACCTAATGTCACACCCATGGCTCGTTCCTGCAGCTCCAATCACCGTGCTCCCTCACCAACCATCTCTCACCACACCCGTGAACAATCACCAGCTTGCTAATGACCTGCACCTGCACCCACAATCACTAGACACCATAAATACCCACCTCATTCTCTTGTTCATCGAAATTGGATGGTTCACATCACCGCCTCTCCTTCTGATTTTCTTCTCACATGGGTGTCTCCGGTTTGCCTATGAATGCAAATACAACTGAATAGCAGAAGTGTTTAAGCTATTCTGATGTTTACCTGATGAACTGTGTTCAAGATTACTCATCCTCTGATGTTTCCCAGAACGAACTGTGTGTGAGTTCGCTCACCATTAGATGTTTACCTTGTGAACTGTTGTTGAAATCGCTTGCATAGAGCACCACTCCCCTGCTTCATCACTCTGATTCAGTGATGTTGTTCTGAATAAAAACCCTTAAAAGAGAACCTTCCTCGTGTGTAACCGTGATGTCTAATAGGCTATTTATTTTCAAACATTAACTTTTTTCATATCGTTTATTAATTTGGCCTAGAAATTGAAAATTCTGTGACTATTTTTATTGGCATTTTGTTCATTAACTATGTGGAGTAAAGTCTAATTTGTTAACATCAGTTAATTTAATTGAAGTCAATATAATGACAAGCATTTATTAATCTTTTAGTTCAGTGGTTATTAAGATTTTTTCACCAAGTACCACCTCAGAAAAAAAGTTATCTCCAAGTACCACCATAATAACCAGTATTGAAGTACAGTAGCGTCATTGGCCTAATTAAGCAGCTACAGCACTGCACAGTTCAAAAACAAGGCAGATTATTCTTCAAATTAAGAATATTTATTATTGTCAGCCACTTAAATAAAAGATTTAACTTATTAAAATCAATTTACTGATCACATCTACGTGTCAAAGGGTTAAAATTGTGTTGTTGTTTTTTTACTTTAAATTGTTCAGAGATTCCTCTGCGTACCACTAGAAGGAAGCTTGTGTACACCAGTTTGAGAACCACTGTCTTAGTTAATGCCTAAAGAGGGACTCCACCTGATTTAGTGTATAGATTCGACCATTAATGAAACACAGTGCTCTAATTGGCTGTTCAGCCATGAATCAACAATTCAAAACTGAAAGACAAAACTAAGCAAAGCATTTCAGCAATTTCTGAAATATTTGCAAACGATATAGCTTATTAGATAGCAAGGAATAAGACAAAGGTATTTGAGTGAGTGATTATCACATCATGCATCTTTGAAGGAGCAAATCTCTCTATTTAGAGAGAGAGAAGTACTGTAAAAATGGTACAAAAACAAATGCTTTTTTCCATGGTTTGTATGTGTGCAGCACTAGTTTCACTTTCCATTTGTTGAATGAAAATACAGTCTACTGCTACCAGTTATTATGGAAATATACATTCTCACACACAGACGCAGAACATGTTTCTGTATTAGAGGTCTTTCGTCTGTTTGGTGTGTTCACACACAATTTTTGTCCAGACAGTTGTTAAGAGGCAACAACACAGTCAGTTTTCATCACTGCTAGTACTTTGCGGTTGGCTCTGTGTTTCCCTGGCTTAGTAGCACTCAATAAAATAAAAAAATGAGTCACTTAAAAAATTACAAAAAAACTACTGAAGGCAGAATCAATAATAAATGCTTGACCGTCTCAACAATTTTTTCAAAATAATGTGATTCTTTCTCAACAAATATTGAAGTATGCTGGTTTGTTCAAGAGGCTTACTTAAAAAAAAAAGGTAAACATTTATTCTGAACAAAAAACTCTGATTGCTTATTTTTATGTCAGTCAGGCAAACACTTGAGCAGTCTTCGTCAATTGAAAGTTACAAATGAGTCAAAAAATCTGTACTACTGAGAATACAAAACAGCATACAGTACAATATGTATAAATTCCCTTTATACATGCTCTAAGTACACAGCACTGTACGTGCTACTTGTAAATTCATTAAGCTAGCTATATTTGATTTCTCATGCTGACTATTTATTTCTCAAGTTCAAGAAAGTTTGATGAAAATCATGAGATTAGAAAAAACATCTCAAATCTAGATTTAGTCTGATCATATGACAGAATTATCATGGACTGTAAGATAACTGACTGTGACAGTAATGGCTCTGTTAGATAATGTCTGTACAGCTCATAATGAATGACGCAGAACACCCTAGATGTGTAATTAAACTGATCTTTGCCCCACTGTAAAATTCACTTCCCCAAATCTGCTCTCTACCATCTTTTGGGTTCCTATAAATATTGCTGTCATGATTAAGGCATTTCACTGTGCTGTGCTGAGATTGAGAAAGAGGAACTAGGCTTCTTTGAAATATCCCTTTCTGTTTATATCACTTGTGTCCTAAAATAAACTTAAGTTTAGTTTCAATAAAACCCCCAATTTGTTTCTATTAATCAATGGAAGTTATGAATAAACCCTGGCCACTCATGATGACACAGTCTATCCAGGCGATGCAATAGCTAAACTTTGCCCTACAAACCTATAAATGTCTTCTGCAAATATATTTGTCATCAGATTTCAGTGTCAGATCATAAATGTTAAATTATGGAATTAATGCCAAAGGTCAAGGATTGAACTTTATGTCCACACAGTAGCAGCTTACTTAACTATTTAATTTAACAGACATCTATGGGAATTTTAAAAAGTTAAGAAAGCGAGCGAAAATCCTCAGATTCTCTGAATGTATGGTTTATAGTTTGAGTAAAACTTTTTTGCTTTATATTATAAATTGATGACATTTCTTGCTAATAATATGTTGTCAGTTTATTTTTATTTTTTTCTCTCTCCCTCTATCTTTAATGTTCAAAATTAGCAAATGTTTCAATTTGATTTATAGGCACAACAGTACCAGAGTTTTAACTTCTATAAATGTACTCTCACTGGTCACTTTAGGTTTAAATAGGTTTGACTATTGTCTTTAGAACTTAATTGTTCATAGCATTGATTCAACAAGGGGGCGACACGGTGGCGCAGTAGGTAGCGCTGTTGCCTCACAGCAAGAAGGTTGCTGTGTGGCATTTCTGTGTGGAGTTTGCATGTTCTCTCCGTGTTGGCGTGGGTTTCCTCCGGGTGCTCCAGTTTCCCTCACAAGTCCAAAGATATGCGATATAGGTAAATTGGGTAAGCTAAATTGTCCGTAGTGTATGTGTGTGCATGAGAATGTATGGATGTTTCCCAGGGATGGGTTGTGGCTGGAAGGGCATCCGCTGCGTAAAACAAATGCTGGATAAGTTGGCGGTTCATTCTGCTGTGGCGACTCCGGGTTAATAAAGGGACTAAGCCGAAAAGAAAATGATTGAATGAATGACTGATTTAACAAGGTAGTTTAAATAGTCCTAAGAGCTTTTGGTCCATATTGACATGGTAGCATCACACAGTTGCTGCAGATTTGTCGGCTGCACATCCATGATGCAAATCCCCCATTCCACCACATCCCAAATATGTTCTATTGGATTGTGATCTGGTGACTGGAGGCATTTGAGTACAGTGAACTCATTGTCCTGTTCAAGAAACCAGTCTGAGATGATTCGCGCTTTATGACTTGATGCTTAATTGGTACAACTAGGCCAAAAGTGGGCTAAAAAAATATACCCCACAATATTACATCACCACAAGCCTAAACCAGGATAAGGGCAGGATGGATCCATGCGTTCATGTTGTTGATGCCAAATTCTGACCAGGCAACGTTTTTCCAATCTTCTATTGTATAATTTTGGTGAATCTGTGCAAATTGTAGCCTTGGATTCCTGTTCTTAGCCGACAGGAGTGGCACCCGGTGTGGTCTTCTGCTGTAGCCTATCTGCCTCAAGGTTTGGTGTTGTGCATTGAGATGGCCTTCTGTATACCTCGGTTGTAACGAGTGGTTATTTGAGTTACTGTTGCCTTTCTATCAGCTCAAACCAGTCTACCCATTCTCCTCTGACATCTGGCATTAACAAGACATTTGCGGTCACAGAACGGCAGCTCAATGGATTTTTTCTCTTTTTTTGAGCATTGTCTGTAAAACCTAGAGATAATTGTGCGTGAAAATCCTAGTATATCAGCAGTTTCTGAAATGCTCAGACAAGCCTGTCTTGCACCAACAACCATGCCATGTTCAGTCACTTAAATTACCCTTCTTCCCCATTCTGAGGCTCTGTTTGAACTGCAGCAGAACGCCTTGACCATGTCCACATGCCTAAATGCATTAAGTTGCTGCCATGTGATCGGGCTGATTAGAAATTTGCTTTGAGCAGTTGGACATGTGTACCTAATAAAGTGACCAGTGAGTTTTTTGTTTGTTTGTTTGTTTGTTTGTTTGTTTGTTTTTTACCAGACTTTTTATAGAGCAAAACTAATGTAAACATTTTACTTAAACTTGTACAATAAAAAACAAATGCATAAAATCCAGAGAAATGTTGTCTTATTTTTTATTTTATTTTATTTTTTTGCTAAATGCATACAGTATATGCTATATACAATATATATCAATTTCTTCTGTAATTGCAGAACAAGCCCTTAGGATGACAGCAATTAGAGAATAACTAGTCCAAGTGAACCTTAAAAATCAAAAGCCCAATTCAGAAGAACTAATCTTAACCATCTCCGATATGACCAAGCTTTGGTTATACGCCAAGCCCATTAAGAGGCCTTACAGGCACCCACCTGCATGCGTATCATGTTACACCCATATCTGTCCACACCTTTGACTGCAAAACATAGTCCTTCTGTCTAGAGTTACTTTCAATGCCCCTCAGTGAAACGTGAGGAACACCAGATCATGATTCTTAAAATCAAACGCTTGCGAGCAGAGACTGAGGCAAAATTACACTCCGATTACATCTAGGGAAAGGTCTGATAACAGAGGATAAAACAGGGATAAACAATCCCAAGGCACTGATCAGAAATCTGATAAAAGAACATCTTTGCTTCCGATCTGGAGGAAAGTAATACCTGGAGAAAGCTAGCTGTTAGCTTTCACATTTATCTTGGTTTTACAACTTATACTGTAATTGATCTCTAATTTGCACACTAAATATTATAACACTAAATAAATGTGACTAAATATTGAGCAATACACCAATAAATTTACTCTAAAATTTAAAATATGTTTCCACTCACAAACATGAGTAACGGCTAGTATAAAATAGCTGTTTGGTTGTTTATCAAAATATATTTGCATTAAAAAGGCAAAACTTTTAGAATTCCCCATTTGATTGACACAATACTGACGATTGATTTGTATTCAAGTTTTTTTTTAATTTCTTGAATCATATTGATATTTTTATTGTTAAATATAGATTAATTTGCATACATTAGCTGAACAGACATTTGTTTGAAAACTATTTGTTGAATAGTCATTGTGAAATTTTACATCATTTATCATAAAGTTTATTTTGTCATCGTGCTATGTTCAGCAAATTGATGAATTGTGCTTACAAAACTGCTTTATATAAAACTGTGGGTTTTTATTTTACAGAACAGGACACCTTAAGATTCAAAACAATACTTAACCCGAAAAAAATGTAAATCTATTTTTAAAAATTCAACATTACAAAAATGTGTAAAACGTATGATCAATTGTTAATATGGTACAATGGGAAATTAACATGAAAGTTTTTAAGGCTGGTAAATTGATTAGCAACTTTTTTTAAGCAAATTTTGTACTAAAAAAACTGCCAAGGAAAAACTCCCAGCTAAATATTGAAGTAAACTAGTGTAACGCAGGGAGTGACAGTGACAACGGAGGTGAGGATCCAATCGCAGATTTATTTGGAAAGTCAGCAATGCAGTGGTCAACAGACACAATCAGATGTTTACTGGAATCCAGAATCGTAGTCGTAGTACAGGCAGAAAGTCAAAAAGGCTGGTAGCAGGCAAGGATAAACAGGCAAGTAAGACAAGGATCAAAACACAAATAGACTAGACAAAGGAATCATGTTGTAATATCACATATAGATAACAGTACTCAGCGACTAGGGTGAGCGTATGCTGCTTATGTAGTGCAGTAATCAGTCCAGAAGCAGCTTCAGCTGTGAGAGTCTAATCAGATGGTGACTTGGAGCAGGTGTTTGTGTGTGTTGCATGACTGGATCTGTAGTCCGTTTACAAGCAGATTTGTAGTTTGTGAGATGTGTGTGTGTGTTAACCAGCGATCTCAGGCTGTAGATGGCTGGTGATCATGACAAATAGTTTTATCTAACATATATCCATTTATAGAGCCAGAGGAGAAATGCATTGTGTATTAGTAAGGGATAATCAACAGATTGCCATGCATTAAAGAATTTTAAATGCATGACGTGGAGGCAAAGAACAGCCTGATGTTAAGCAGAGAGTGTTTGCCTCTAAAGCCGCCTTTCCACTGCACACGACATTTGGACACGACTGACGGAATACGCCCCCTTGTGCCAGTCGCACAGTATTTTCAGTGCTGTCGGGCACCATGAGGGAGACGCTGATTCTCGCAGTGTCCAAAATAAAGGATTCTCGCAGTGTCCGAAATAGGAGTATAAGAGCAAGAGCCTTTATTCTCCGTGTGTTCACCAAGGTTGAATGAATGAATTAATAAATGAATACGGAAACTCATATGCCGCTAAAAATGTCTATAATAATATTTTTATTACTCATTTATGAATAGAAATGTTTTTTTAATAAAGACTTTTTCTGATTTAAAAAAAAAAAAACGAAAAAACCCTATTTCTCATATCGCGTGCACGGACCTGCTTGGACAACACTGAAATACATCCCTTCCTGTCGGCCGGTCGCATACGGTCTAGTCGCAGGAGTTCAAATATTTCAACGGATCCACGGCTCAAATCGGATCCGAATTTCCCGCATACGGAGATGATCGGAACTCCACACAGCTCCCGGACTACTCTCCATTGGAAATGAATGACTTCCGGTCTGTAGCTTGTCGTTTGTTGTGTGCAGTGGAAAGGCAGCTTAATAGCTCATAGTAACATGTGTTAGCTATACTCTTCGTAAATATTTTTGAGCATATTTGTGAGTTGGATTATTGCCTTGAGTTCCCTGGTGAAGACTCCAGTTACTATGGTTACTATTAATGTTTGAGGGATGCACATTTATTTCAAACTGTAAACTATCAACATTTTTGTGCATTAAATAACTTCTAGCCAATCAGAATCAAGAATTTCAACCAACCATGGAATTAATTAATTTAATTTAAATGGATAATAATGAAACTACGCTACCAAATAAAAATACGACTCTTTTATTCAGACCCAGCCTGATGCAGTACATCTAAATTTGAGAACCCCGACTGTTAGCAAACGTTTCATCCCAACCTATAATGTTTGTCCAGACCTCAGCAAATCGAAAGAACAAAGCAGCTCAGCATGCAGTCGCACATTTGACAAGGGCCTGGTCACATCCAACAGCTCCAAACCCAAGAACGGGAGACCGGACAATCTTTCCAGGCGAGCCATGCAGCACGTCCTGCCCACGTCGTCCCCTCCGCCACACTCTTTTCACATGGATTAATGCAGCTAAATTACAGTTTGTGGTCAACGCAGTGAAAATAGCAGAAAAACAGCATGTTGTGGTGTCTGGCTAGGCGTTGTGATGTCTAGCCGTTGGGAAGAGCTGTGAACCGCAGAGGCCTGTGAATAATTCAGCCACAGGAAGCAGGCCTGTTCGCATCAGTTCCCAATTCTTTCCTCCACCTCCCGCTCGAGCACATGTTCTCAATCAGCACTCGCAAAACAAAGACAAGAGAAAGAATTAAGATCGAGATGAACTTCTAATGGGCCATTTCTAGCCATGCCAGAGAATCAAAACAAAATGTATTATTGCAGCTGAGGGTGCAGTTGAGGACACTTCGCCTTTGTCTTTGTATTCCTGTATTGTATCGTTCTACTTTAGACAGTTGATAAGGTCAGTTTACACAAGCACCAACTGCAAATATTTCTTTATAACAAAATGATTTTATTTTTTATGACTGTGATAGACTGTGATGTAGTTTTTCCACTATGATTCATTTGTGGAACTTTGCACAGTAGCACAGTCATCAGACCTCACTCATTCGTGTTGTAAAAACTGAAATGATTTATAGGGGTGTGAATCAGAGGAGGGACTTTTTTCGCATTATCATAGCTGCAGAGACAGATAGTTCATAAAAATGTGTTCATAAAGTGTGAGTTCAGCTAAAGATTAAAAATTCTTATGTAAAATTTCAAGCAGGAGACATTTATAATAATAATAATAATTCCTTACATTTATAAAGTGCTTTTCTGGACACTTAATTTTAGGGGGGACGCGATTGCAGCCATATTGTGCCAACCAGCACACCACACAACAGCTGATTGGTGGAGCCAGGAAGCCAATTATGATATGCTGATGGTTAGGAGGCCATGATGGCTAAGGTCCACTGGGCAAATTTGGCCAGGATGTCGGAGTTACTCCACTACTCTTTTTCGAAGGACATCCTGGGATTTTTAATGACGACAGGGAGTCAGGACCTCAGTTTAATGACTCATCCGAAAGACGACGCTCACTGAGCAGCATAGAGTCCCCATCAATATACTGGGGTATTAGGCCCCACACACACCGCAGGTTGAGCAGTCTCACCAGCTGGTCTCACTAGCACCCTTTGCATTTAGTCATTTTAGGTTTACATTTAGTCATTTAGCAGACGCTTTTGTACAAAGTGACTAACAGTTGAGAAGGTATTCAGTGATTCAACAAGAAGAGGCAATACATATGAGAAGAGCTATTAATTCAAAGTGACTTGTTTGTGCTCAGATAATTTTTTTAGAGAGAGGGAGAGTGAGAGAAAGTGCTTCAATGGGTGGTTTTAGTATCATTAACCGGGGTTCAGGTGTTCTCGAAAGAGATGGGTTTTTAGTTGTTTATTCACTGAAATCAACACAACAGAGCACCGTTCTACTGAATGTTCACAATATACTGACTCATTTATGCCTGACAGGCTCAAAAATAGCTTTATTGTCTTGTAAAAATCTGTTTTGTACAAGCATCCTGATAAACATAGTATAAAAGAGGCATTAAAAGTCATCCTATTATGCCCTTTTTACAAGATGTAATATGAGTATCAGGTGTCTCTAGAATGTGTTTGTAAAATTCAAGCTCAAAATACCTCATGGATCATTAATTATGCCATGCTGGAAATCCCTTTTTGTAGATGGAAGCAAAGCAAATCTGTTGAAATGTTAATCTTGCTGCTTCACTTTCCATAAAAGGTTGGTGTTTAATGGTTTTAAAAAGAGGTAAAACAATAGAAAAATAATTTTTAAAAGCATGTTTAAACTCCTGTTATGGTTTTTCTGACTAAACAATTTGCAAAGCTCCTAGACAGCTTTGATAACACCTTGACTGAGTGTGGAATCATGGGAGTTGTCATCTTCATTATATCCAATGTGACTCCTGCAGAAATCATGTTCATGGATAAGCTAAAGAGTTCAAAACTGTTCATGGTAATGGTATCATGGTAATATGAAGCAGTGTAATGCCAAAAGCCATTAAAGGGAAACTAGTCAACTAAACAAGTTAGTGTTGAAGTAACATCTGGTAAGAGCACAACACTGCACAAAAGCATTGGAGCTATTATTATACTCTAGTCCACCACTTTCAGTTCTTATGGTTGTGATCACGAAGAGAGTAGCAGCTCTGTTTTATCAGACATTTGAATTACATTTTTTAGTTATAATGTTGTTCTGTGCAGTCTAACAAAACACACAACATAAGCATCTTTGATGTTTCCCTGTTTTCTATAAAACCAAACCAATAATTGAGGGTGACATCATTGGCATGGTGACAAATGATGAGTTACGTGTCAATGGTTAAAATTTATTAATTGCCTATTTTGAACATTCTTCTAAACATTTGGGACAATGTAAGTGTATACAGTTAAGCCCAAAATTATTCACACCCCAGGTGTATGAATACACTGAAAAAATGCTGGGTTCCTTCATGTCATCCCGTCTCAAATCAATTAAGTAAACTTAATTTTCTTTTCTTTTTTTTTTCTTTTTTTTTTTTCTTTTTTTTACAATTTTAAGTTGATTAAACATAAAAAAATAAGTTGTCCCTAAAAATATTAAAATTTTGTTTCAGCTCATTTTAACAAGAAGCAAAAATATTGAGTGTAATTTCGGGTTTGACAGAACTGTTATACTAGAGTTTTGTATCCCAGTATCCGCCAGTGCATTTTAAACTGGTTTTTTCTAAATAAGTAAAATAATTTCCCTTCAGGGCGCCACGGTGGCCGAGTGGTTAGCACGTTCGCCTCACAGCAAGAAGGTCGCTGGTTCGATCCCCGGCTGGGCCAGTTGGCATGTCTTTGTGGAGTTTGCATGTTCTCCCCGTGGTTGCGTGGGTTTCCTCCGGGTGCTCCGGTTTCCCCCACAGTCCAAAGACATGCGGTACAGGTGAATTGGGTAAGCTAAATTGTCCGTAGTGTATGAGTGTGAATGAGAATGTATGGATGTGTTTCCCAGAGATGGGTTGTGGCTGGAAGGGCATCCGCTGCGTAAAACAAATGCTGGATAAGTTGGCGGTTCATTCCGCTGTGGCGACCCCGGATTAATAAAGGGACTAAGCCGAAAAGAAAATGAATGAATGAATGAATGAATTTCCCTTCATTCCCTGATAATCTCAACACAACTGCTTTAGGGCTAATTAAACAGACCCAACAACTCCCCAAAAAATGCCCTTACAACACCTTACAGTCAAAAACACGTGGTCTAAAATGCTGTATCATCTTCTTTCTTGCCACACAAGCACTCAGCATACGCCCGAATGATTAACACAAAACTGTTGCATGACTTGCAATTGGTTTCGACCCACTCAGACACTGAATTGCAGCAGTAAGTCAGTCAGTGTTGATGAATCAGGGGGAGAACAGTGGAGAAGCTGCACCCGTCTGAACCACAGCCTCCCCACACGCTTCAGCAATTATTCAGCGGCCTGACCTTCACCATCACTACTTCACCCAAACCTTCTACAGCCTCCACATATTGAAGAAGTGAAGTAATTACTGCTGCTAACTATGATAAATTGACTGCCTAATTAAACAGGACACTTAAACAAACAACCTCTTCATTAATCAGTCTTGTTCACCATTTTTTTACTTTCAAGTGGGCTCTGGCAGCCATTTGTGGTAATTACACTCTTTTCCATGACTGGGATTTGCCACTTAGCGCTCAGGGGTGCAGCAGGCGCAAATTCAGCCGTCCTGTTTCTCTTCTGGGTGGCAGAGCTCTAGTGGTGCCCTTGAGCTGGGCAGAACATATGGCCAACATTATCCCTACCATTTTAGCATGGCGTTAAGGGGCTAAATTGTGCAAAGAGCACATTACTGTCAAGCGCAGAGCTCTAAAAGAGGAAAATGCTTTTCAGATACACTTGCAATTACATTCATAAAAAAGCAAGAATAAAAGTTGAGGGGTGTGCTGTGAGCTCTGCAATATTTGACATTGAGAGGTTTTTTTTTTTTTTGCTCACTGCAGGACCTCTGAATAAATTCAAGTGGCCATTTCTGTAAAACGATACAGACTTCTGTCGTTGTATTTATCTGGAGCCAGCACCTAAGCTTTTCACTCATCATAGCACACGTGCTGCTGATGATGTGACAATAAAAGTGATTTGAAATGATTTGATTTGAATTTTCTTGCACTCCAAAAGAAAAATTTCTTAGGCTTACAAGCTAAATAATCTGCCAATGGGGTAAGCAAAATAAAAATAAATTAAAAATAAAAATATTATTTTATTTACCAGAGCACCCGGAGGAAACCCACTCGAACACGGGGAACACATGCAAACTTCACACAGAAATGCCAACTGCCCCAGTCGAGGCTCGAACCAGCAACCTTCTTGCTGTGAGGCGATCATGCTACTCACTGCGCCACCATGACACCAAATTTTGACATATTATCTCTGAAAACGACAATATTTTTGCTCGTCAAGAAAATACTTCTTGATTTGGACTACAAAAAAGACGGACTCTTTGTAAGAAAAGCATTTACAGTGGAGTGAATGAAAGTTTGTAGTCAGTTATTCAGCAACATATACAGTAAAGGAGTAAGTTAATAATTAAATCGTTAAATACTGAAAATTCAATGCATGAAAGCAATCAAATAAACGGAAAACAAGACCTTACGCAAATCTGTATGTATTTAAAAATATGCAACTAATTTATCAATACAGATATATTCATTTATTCATTCATTTTCTTGTCGGCTTAGTCCCTTTTTTTAATCTGGGATCGCCACAGCAGAATGAACCACCAACTTATCCAGCATTTGTTTTATGCAGCGGATGCCCTTCCAGCTGCAACCCATCTCTGGGAAACATCCATACACACTCATTCACACTCATACACTACAGAGAATTTAGCCTACCCAATTCACCTGTACCACATGTCTTTGGACTTGTGAGGGAAACCGGAGCACCCGGAGTAAACCCACGCAACCACGGGGAGAACATGCAAACTCCACACAGAAATGTCAACTGACCCAGCCGGGGCTCGAACCAGCGACCTTCTTGCTGTGAGGCGAGCGTGCTACTCACTGCGCCACCGTGGTGTCCTCAATGCAGATATAGTACTGTTGATTTTATAGTTTTATGTAATTTACTTAAAAATATGCATTTTTGAATAATGATAAGATTTAAAAATAAATAACCTCAAAATTACTTTGTCTTTAAAACTTTAATATAAACTGAAAATCTAAAAATAAAATCTATTTTAAAATAGTTTTTAAAAAGTTAGTTGCATTTCCTTCTGCTTCAGCATGAGTGAAGTCATTGAGCTTTACTGATTGGTCTCTGATTATAAATACAACATAATGTTTGGGAAACACTGATGTTAATCATCATTTTCTCTTTGGAAACCACATGCATTTACAACTAGTTCATCAGCAACAGTGAATCCAGTATGAAAGCTTTAACGCAACACATATCTAAACAACAGAGATAAAATGCGCAATAAACGACAGAGAGAATTGTACTACTGACCCATTTTTCTCATCAAATCAACCCAGACTGAAAGGGTCAGCCTGTACTTATCCCAGGTTCATTAATACCTGGCAGCAGTGATACCAGTCAAGGGAGGGTGACGTGGGCAGCAGATGGTGCCGAGGCCACAGTGACACAGACAGGCTCTATCATGATTCCTGTTTGGCTCCAGACACCATTCCAAACACCAGGACGGCATTTGGCCCATATCCGACATATCAGCATTTTACTACACGTCACTGACGCTTGACATTATCAGCAGCGGAGCTGTGAAAATCCTGCCAGTCTACGACATCAAATGTGAAACGATTATCTAATAAAGATGTAAAATAAATCTCTGGTGTCCACGTGATGTGTCTGTGTCTTATCAATTATTACAACTTGTCCAAATTTGCACTACTAGGGTGAAAGCAATAACAGAGTTTCAGTGTGTATCCCTTTAACCCTATACTGTTGGGGATGTTTTCATCCACTCTAGGGGGAATTTGTGTCTTAATTTGGCCATAGATTTTTCTGTATCAGCTAGCAGAATGATTTAGGGTGACTAATCTTATTGTGACACTTATTTTGAGAAAAAGCTTTTTAAAAAAACAACTCAACAATGCATACTGGGCAAATTTTGTTAAGTTAGGGATAAAACATCCACTAAATTAAACTGCTGTAAAAATGCCTCATTTCTTTTCAGCTAAGTCCCTTTAGTAATCTAGGGTCCCACCGCGGAATGAACCGCCAACTTATCCAGCATATGTTTGACGCAGCGGATGCCCTTTAGCTCACTCACCTATACCTGTACCAACTTACTCAGTTCACCTATACCACGTCTTTGGAGCACCCTGAGCACCTGGAGGAATCCCACGCAAACACGGGGAGAACATGCAAACTCCACACGGAAATGCCAACTGACCCAATCGAGGCTCAGACCAGTGACCTTCTTGCTGTGAGGCAATCGTGCTACCCACTGCACCACCGTGTCATCAAAAATAGCATCAGATTAATTAATATATATATATTTTTTTTTGCATAAATCCACCTCATTCCTGATTAACACTGCTAAATTACAGAATTTTAACTCTAATTGCCACATCCACTAATGATGTATCTGATTTGTCAAAAAAAACACTCAAAAATGATGATATTTCAATATAAAAAGTAATTGTGGCCTGGATTTTTTAAAATACTTTTATTAAAGTCTTGGACATGTGAAACAGTATTGCCTTTGATGTTTTGTTTCTGATTCATTTTCATTTTTTCTCCCTAATTTATTGTTGATGGCTGTTTTTCCCCATTAGCAAATTAAAGTGCATGCATGTGAGTGTGTGAGTGTGTGAGAGTGACAATTATAGAAGAAAATCTAACATTGCATCAAAGCCAATGTTGTTACTAACCAGTCACATGTCCAAGACTGTGATAAAAGGTTTAAAACAAATCCTGTCCACATTTACTTTTTATATTGAAAATACATCATTTTGCGTGTTTTTTCACCAAGCAGTGACACCGTTTGTGAACTTAGCAATTAAAGAGTTAAAATTCTGTAATTCTCTAAGCAATTTAGTAGTTTAGATCAGGACTGAGGTTGATTAACAGATTTATGCAAAACAATTTGACAAAATATTAATCCAATGCATTTTTACAGCAGTTTAATTCAGTGGATGTTTTCATCTCTAACGTAACAAAAGGGTAGTAAATTTGAACATTGCCCAAGGGTCAAATGCAGATGCACTGTTTTCTAGAAGTAGGCAGAGACTTTAGATCTTACAGAAAACAAGACAAGAATAACCAGTAGCAGATTCAAGCCTAACATGTTCAAACTGGAGTCAAACAATGATGGGAAAGCAGAGGTTACAATGTCTAGACTGAACCAGGGTGTTTTTGAACGGTTAATGAATCCATGCTGTTTTAGTGTTAGTTTCAATTTCAACTCATTGGCTAGCATGTTACTGCTCGGTTCCGAAGTCTTGCCTTTTGAAAATGTTAAAAAGTCCATCACCTCACTATAAAGCACATACCATATTGTCCCAGATATACCATGATGTTTTTTAAATAGAAATGCATAAATAAATGATGCCTTCTTATATTCATAATCTACAATATTACAGTAATCATCAGTTATACCATACATGTACATCCGTAAACATAGGTGTCGCCAAACATAAGTAAACATGTTCTCCTATTACGGTTATGCGCACCAACAGCAGAGCATTTGTAATTTTTTGGCACAGTTGTTTAAAACCTTTAGCTGCTTCTCAGAAAATGGCGTTTGCTGTTTGTTCGAACTACGTATTTAAAATACAACGAAACAACACAATTATGTATTTTTTTTGGACAACTTAATTGTTTTATGTTCAATCAGCTTACTTTTGTAAAAACCAAGTCAACTTAATTCCTTCCTGCTGTCCTAATACAAATTGATTGTGTGGAATTCAGCTTTTTTTTTTTTTTTTCAGTGTACATTGAGAAACAACAAAAGGCGACTGCTGCATCGGTGCCGTGGGTGGAAACGCACAGATTAAGAGGCAGTAATTTAAAGCTGTAAATCATCTGTGAATAGGCTCAGTGTGCATACATATGGATGAGAGCATGACAGCGCAGGACGATCAGGCTCTTCATCTTTTAGAATTGGATGTGCCGTGTCTTGTGTCCTCCTGCTGACATCAAAAGGCTGATAGGAATCAGATGCAAGTTTGAGTCACAGGGAGCGCTGAGGATTTCGACTCTTTCCTGAGAAATCATTGACGTTTTGGGGGAAGCTAAAAATATTGTTTGTCTTTCAGTCGATATATAAAATTATGTAGAAAAAACAGCTATAAGAACAAACAAGTGAAATTTAAAAAAGATTTGAAGACTTGCCTTGTTGAATTTCCCATGTTACGTCTTAGGATATAAGTGGATTTCAGTCTTTATAGTCCCAAGGATTTAAAAAATATACTGATCAGCTTTTAATGGAGCACCTGATATTTTTTGTAAAACATTATTTTAGAATCAATAAACTAAATTAAATAGCTGTTTCAAACAGTGTTTATTTTATTTCTGTAATTGTTACATTATCATTTCATTTATTCATTTTCTTTTCGGCTTAGTCCCTTTATAAATCTAGGGTCACCACAGCGGATGAACAGAATGAACTGCCAACTTATCCAGCATGTGTTTTACGCAGCAGATGCCCTTCCGGCTGCAACCCATCTCTGGGAAACATTCATACACACTCATTCACACACACATACACTAGGGCCAATTTAGCTCACCCAATTCACCTATAGTGCATGTCTTTGGACTGTGGGGGAAACCGGAGCAACACGGGGAGACCATGCAAACTCCACACAGAAATGCCAACTGCCCCAGTCGAAGCTCGAACCAGCGACCTTCTAGCTGTGAGGTGATGGTGCTACCGACTGCGCCACTGTCAGGCCCATTATCATTTAAAACCCTTTTTATTAACAAAAATTAACATCTTCAATATTTATACACACATTTTTATAGACCTCCAATACAACAATAAAAGCTACATTTTTTCCTCTATTGAAACTATGCCTAATAGAAACATGGATGTTACATTCTCTGCTTATATTGCATTTAAAATCAGAGTCATGGTAAAATACTAGTGGGAATTATTAATACTCTTTAATATTTCCTAAT
>CAIGQQ010006052.1:13011567-13032278 GCA_903798035.1 Danio albolineatus | reverse complement strand
ATATATATATATATATATATATATATATATATTTTAATTTTTATATAAACAATTATTGCTTTAAAATGTAATAATTTTATTTTATATGGTTAAAAATAATTAAAATTTGGAAAATGTTTACTTTTTATGAAACTGACAAATGACAAACCTCCAATAAGTATATACTATACCCTATTTTTTCACTGATAACAAATGCTGTAACTAGAATATTAACAATTCTTCCACATTTTGTTTGTGTATATATTATTATTATTATTATTATTACTGTTATTTATTTATTTTGCCTTATTATACAAAGACACCAAACTCAATACAATGTTTACATAAAGGCCATCAACATTTATACTGAATATTTCAGAGCAAATACCACAACCACCGAACTCACAACAGCAACTTGTAATTATTTGACTATTATATATTAAAACTTCACTCACTTGAGCGCTGCATGGGGACCAGTGCGGTAAGGCTGCATTTATATGAGCAACATATAAAGACGTTGGGTAAATCCTCTGCCTGGCACCGGGAGAGTAGATGGAGTTGTTTTGGGGGCCCAGGCTCTTAGAGGGGGATCCGTGTTCAGGAGGCAAAGGCCCTGTGAGATGGATTGGCACGGGGCTTGATTCAAGTGTGCCAAGAGAGCAGCTTGAACCTAAAAGCCTTTCCAGCCTCCATGACTACTCGCTTCGCTATGAAGCATCAGGCGCTGGCAGCAGCCATGACGGACTTGGCAGCTGTTGGGGACACGGATGGCGTGCCTGAAAGACAAGAGAGAGGAAAAAGAGGGAGAAAAGAGACATTCTTTGGCACAGGCCGACAGAATGAATCTCTGTCCTGTCCATGTGTATCAGAAACACAAGGCAATGCTCACTGCAGATTCGCCGTCATATTTTGAGTATGTCAGGCGGATAATGAAGTGAAATTGACGGAATCAGTCGTTCTTGAAAAGAGATGATAGTGGGTGGCAAAAATACACAAATGTGCACAGGTTGAGTAAAGAATCTTGACTTTTTTGTAATTCATTTAGAATTATATTTGAAGTGTCTTCATTGTCTAACGTCCGTCGTCGTTGAGCCATAGAAAGCTCATTATACTGAATGTATGGATGAAAGAAACAAACAGGGTTTTCAAGCATCAGTCACTAAACCAATCAAACAATAAACGATATTTTCAAACATTAAAAGATTTGCTGTTAAATATAAACATTGATGTCAAACATATATGCTGTTATATATCCTAAACATTTTATTATGATATTCAAAATGTCATTCATGATAACAGTCTTTATATATTGAAAAAAAGTGTGTGAGCTATTTAGAACAATAATCATTTGATGACAAATTACAAGACTTAAAGTTTGTATGAAATTTAAGTAGCAGTAATGATCACTTATGTTTAATCTGAATCTTTTATTTATTTAAAAACACAAAAAATCAGGGTTCTGCATAATTTATTCCTGTTGTTCCATTGATTATGTTAGCAAAAGAATTAAGTAGAGAAAATCTCAACTGAGGGATTGTGTTATTTCAGCTCATTTTAAATAAGATGAACATTGCAGTAAAAAGGTCAGAATATGCATGTTGCTTTATCTGTTACGCTGAGTGGCGGTGACACATTAAAAGAATGAATCTCACTCAGTTTCTACAAAAATATTAGTAAGCTGTTTCAACATGATTAGGAATGCTTTATTGTATGTGGTAATAAAGACAGTACACTGTAAAAAAAAGGTTGGAACATGAAGGAATTACAGTAATTTGTTCATTTTTACAAATTTAAATGGATTGAACATAAAATAATTATGAATTGAGAAACACAAATCAATAATTGTGTTGTTTCAGCTCATTTAAAATAAGTAGTTTAAACAAACAGCAAACATACATTTTTTGAGTGCAGTACTGATAATTCATATTTACCATCACAGAATATTTAATTCGATTAAAATTGAAAACTATTTGATTTGTAATTATAACACTGTAATTTTGATTAAATAAATGCAACAGAGGGCGACACGGTGGCACAGTAGGTAGTGCTGTCGTCTCACAGCAAGAAGGTCACTGTTTGAAGAGAGTTTGCATGTTCTCCACGATTTCCCCCACAGTACAAAGATATGCGGTACAGGTGAATTGGGTAAGGCTAAATTGTCCGTAGGGTATGTGTGTGAATGAGAATGTATGGATGTTTCCCAGAGATGGGTTGCAGCTGCAAGGGCATCCGCTGCGTAAAACAACTGCTGGATAAGTTGGCAGTTCATTCCGCTGTGGCGACCCCAGATTAATAATGGGACTAAGCCGAAAAGAAAATGAATGAATGAATAAATGCAACAGAAGGGACTTTTGACTTGGCTGAATTGCATATTTTACATATACATTTATGCATTTATACATATTTGTACACAATTGCATAATATCCAACATACAGTACATACAAGTTTTAAAATGATATTACCACATATTTAACAGTGCCTTTGGGTAAAATAGGAATATGGAACTAGCAAAGTGAAGAGGAATTTGTACATTTTATACATTTTAATAACTTGATAAGGGCGCCACGGTGGTGTAGTGGGTAGAACGATCGCCTCACAGCAAGAAGGTCGCTGGTTCAAGCCTCGGCTGGGTCAGTTGGCATTTCTGTGTGAAGTTTGCATGTTCTCCCCGTGGTTGCGTGGGTTTGCTCCAGGTGCTCCGGTTTCCCCCACAAGTCCAAAGACATGGTATAGGTGAATTGGGTAAGCTAAATTGTCCGTAGTGTATGAGTGTGGATGAGTGTGTATGGATGTTTCCCAGAGATGGGTTGCAGCTGAAAGGGCATCCGCTGCGTAAAACAAATGCTGGATAAGCTGGCGGTTCATTCCGCTGTGGCAACCCCAGATTAATAAAGGGACTAAGCCGAAAAGAAAATGAATGAATGATAACTTGATATTTTATGTTGATTTCTCATTTAAACCCACACTGCCCAAAAATCCCAATAACAACCTTGGAGGGAGTACTGTACCAAACACTGCAGAATAAACAAGACATGTCACTCATGTAGTTTTGAATGAGGAAAGGTGTAACGGTCAATAGACCATTTCAATGTGGCAATTTAATCATATCTTAATGTTAAATGGCTGTCATAGCATTATTTAGCGATATGTGGATCTTTTTGGATTCTTGTAAGCTTTGCAAATTCAAAATGTAAAACAGGAAATACATTAGCACCATTGTCATTGTTTACATCCCTCAAAATAGTTTATATGGCAGATGAAGCACTGTCTTCTAGTACAGGAGCCTATGAGTGATCGTTATAGACTAGATTTTGTACAATTTGAATGTTTAGAAATGAAGCTAAATAGACAGTTGTTGTTTAACTTTATTGTTGATCCCTAATATGAAATTTAATCATATGTTTGGCAAGCAAATTTGATGTTTCCCGATTGTAAAAGAAGGCCTGAGCAAACTGCCCAAGAGGTGTTTCAAAGATGGCCACCAAATGAAATGACTTACCTTAAAGGGACTTTGACTTTACCCCATGTTGTTTGTAATTTAAAGATTGCATCATTTCATGTGACATTGCAGTTTTTAGGCACCTTCTTATCTAAAGGGCAATTTTAGAGTAGATGCACACTTTTAAATTTAGTTCCTTCATCATGTGACAACATGTCCTGTTTTGCTTTGTTTTTTGTTTAATTTGGATATATTTGGTCCTTGTAATGTTCATATTTCAGTCAAAGAGTACCAGATGTCTTAGTCTGCTTGCTTGGTGGACACCAAGAGAAAATAGCATCGCTGACACTTGAACCACACACACAAACACACAAAAAATAAACACAATTAAACAACAGTTTTAAACAGACAAAACCACACAAACATAATAAACAACAACAGATTTTACTCTACTTTTACTATATGCCAGTCTAAACGCAGGAGATGAAACATCCTTCTTGAAGCAGGCCAGTCAGGGCTGATTCTCGGGTAACTTATTACCATTCTTCCAAGAGCAAAATTCCCCGCCGATACTTACAGGTCAGCTATGGCATTATTTCTGCAGCTGGAGCGGCTTGTTCACACAGACTTTGAGACACACGAGAGCCTTTCCACATGTATTCTATCACTCTCTGCCATTTTCCCCCCTCAGTCTTTCTTTTAAAATTTCATAAGCGTATATCTCCGTTTGGAAACAACCTGTAAAGATCGCCTGCCAGCCCTCATGAAGAAGTCTCCCTCCCTGATATGGCTCATTCTCAACATTGCGAGCGCTTAATGGCTGTTTTCTTTTTCGCCGTCTCTCACTTTACCTCTTAAAACCTTCACATGGTAATGATTTTCAGTGTCTGGTTTGATCTGGTACCTCACCGACACATCTGGAACAGTCTAGTCTAAACTGACTGAGAGTTTTCCTTTTGATTCAGTCCTCGGAGAACCATGCATGAGTGTTGCTCATTTATGTGTCTGCATTGTTTTATTTGAAAGTACAGGACATGAATTCACTGTACAGAGTAGCACAAAATGTAACATGTGAAGCAGACTCATTTCCCTCCGGAGAACGCTCAATAGCTATGATGAAAGGGTTTGACTTCATTTCACTGTGGGAACCAAAAACATTTATTCACATGACCACAGGACATCTCAGATTAGTGTCTGAAGAAACACATCATGAGTGCACTTTCAAGTATACTGTAGCATCATTTTCCTCACACTTTCTTGTCAGTGCAAGATGATCTGAAGCTTATGCAGTCTACATCACCTGTTATTAATATTCCCTGATCACAAGCGGACAGTCTTAAATAAGTGTAAATGGGGTCTAAGGTGTTTTGAGCTTTGGCACTTCTGACCACTTTAAGATCCCCGCATATTACATTGGATTAGGTCAGATTCACACTGTAAATGTGTTAGAACTACAATTAAACCCTACTGTTTGCCCACTGAAATAATATGTGATGACTTTTGGATTGGTTTGCTTATTTCCCACTTGCTCACAAACCATGGTAGGCGACACAGTGGAACAGTGAGTAGCGCTGTCGCCTCATAGCAAGAAGGTCGCTGGTTCAAGCTTCGGCCGGACCAGTTGACATTTCTGTGTGGAGTTTGCATGTTCTCCCCATGTTCGTGTGGATTTCCTCCGGGTGCTGCAGTTTCCCCCACAATCCAACGACATGCAGTATAGGTGAACTGAATAAGCTAAATTGGCAGTAGTGTATGGGTGCTGGGTTGCAGCTAAAAGGGCATCCACTGAGTAATAGCATATGCTGGATAAGTTGGGGGTTCATGCCACCCTAATTAATAAAGGGACAAATCCGAAAAGAAAATGAATGAATGTACCGAGTGGGTTACTTCTTATGGGTCGGTCCTAAAAATTGATGAAGACTGTAGCATTTTAACACCTTACTGCACCCCAATCGGAATACTATCCACTCTTAGTTGTATTTTTATTTTTTATAATGTTTTAAAGAACTGTAGAAAGTTAGTCTTTTTCCAGGAGAAATTAAAACCTGTGAACATTAATTGGCTACAGAGTAAGATTACAACTAATAATTACATTCATTCATTCATTCATTTTCTTTTCAGCTTAGTCCCTTTATTAATTCAGGGTCGCCACAGCGAAATGAACCGCCAACTTATCCAGCATTTTGTTTTACGCAGCGGATGCCCTTCCAGCCGCAACCCATCTCTGGGAAACACATCCATACATTCTCATTCACACACACATACATACACTATGGACAATTTAGCTTACCCAATTCACCTGTACCGCATATCTTTGGACTGTGGGGGAAACCGGAGCACCCGGAGGAAACCCACGCAACCACGGGGAGAACATGCAAACTCCACACAGAAATGCCAACTGGCCCAGCCGGGGATCGAACCAGCGACCTTCTTGCTGTGAGGCAAACGTGCTACTCACTACGCCACCGTGGCGCCCCTAATAATTACAATAACACTTTATTTTGATGGCTCACTTGAATTTGAGTAGACTGTCTGTTTATTATCTTTATCTGTTGATACTGCTCCTGCAACAGACATTTAACTGACTATAAGAAACTTCGCAAGTACATGCCAACTTACACTAACCCTAAGCCCAATTTAACAGTCTCCTTATAATCTAATGATAATTAGTTGGCATTTAACTTAATTCAACAAACGGACCATCAAAATAAAGTTATTTATAACAAAAGGTATTTGAAAAAGTGTTAAGAAAAAGACTAATATTACTGATAAACAAGACAGGCAGTTTAGTGAATGGGTTTAGGTTCAGCATTTTGAATTATTAACCGTTTGACTGGCATCGTAACTGTTTGGTAGATTTTTGTCCATAGGTTCATTAAATAAATAAATAAATAAATGATTTGCTTATAGAGTTATCAGGAACACAAATTAACTTAGAGTGTAAGTTAATAAGTGCTAATAATTAATATCCAAACTGATGAAAAATACTTAACTTTCCACTTTAAAACAACTTACAAATTACATTTGCATTTAAGTAACTTTTAATTAAATGTAAGTTTTAAATGTGTTATTATGCAAACACGCGAGCAATTTTTTTATTAGTTTTTTAAATTTTTGCCTGAAAGGTTAATTAATCTCCAATATGGTAGAAAATAAAACATAAAAGAAGTGTAGTAAATGGAAACTGTGATAACATGTTTATCATGGAAGTTAAAAGATAGCAGAACGCATATAACTGCGCAACAGAATCCTCTGTCAATGCTCTGAAAACTGGATTGACACAGTTTCAATTTACTAGAACTTCTGTTAAGCTGCTTTGACACAATCTACATTGTAAAAGCAATATAGAAAAAATGATGTATCTTTTCTTCACAATCAGATTATTTCAGAGTGTATTATAAGTAATTGGGAAGCATTTCCACCTGAATCCCCGTTTTTAGTGATTGGATCACATGTGGTCATTACTTTTTGTTAAGAGCAACCCACGAGTACTGCTATATAGGTCTTCTTGAAATGATCAAAGCGCTCACGCTTAAAACGTTTTAGACCTAGCTTCCTCTGCTGGTGATCAGACTGACGAAAACTAATCTTAATCCTGAGTAAAAGTGACCTAAGGTGGAAAAAAGCAATAAATCTCGCCGATCAGATCAGTGAACATGCTTAAAATGGAAAGAGCACCCAAGATGCGTTTCATTGTCTTATGAGAATAGCCAGGTTCTTCAATGTATTTGTAAAAGTAAACCACACACCAGAGTCTAAAACATTCTCAGACACAGAGGAAGAAGCTGTGAGACTCACAACGCTCTCTTTGTGCAAACATTTACATGTTTAAGGTCTTGTTAGACAGTACAAACGGGTAACAGTTAGTTCAATGGCTGTTTCAGACAAGAAACCTTTAAACAGTTTTGTTTCGTCCTTCTAGACTAAACTAACAAAGAGCAGTCAGTGTCAAATATGCAAATACTGATGCTTCTTAGAGCAGAAATGTCACCATTATATACCAGCTACTTATTCATAGGATCATTATTCTTTAAAAACATAGGCTAGTTTCTTCATTGAGTAAAGCTGACACAGAAAGAGCAGTGTGTGTGTTTTGTCCTCTCTCTCTCTTTCTCTTAAAAGTAGTTATGTAACCCGAGATCCTGTATTCAGAGAATCAGGAGTTAAAACAGGAAAAACTCATTCACCTTAAACTGTGCGGCTTAAAACCAGAGGCCAATGAAGCACAAAACTAAGTGAAAATGACCAGTTAAAGACATCATTTAAAAAGTTTAAAAGGTTAGATCACCCCAAAGTGAAAATTCCACCCTTTACTATTAAACCAATGAGACTTTTATTCATCACTTTAATCAAATCTGAAAGATTTCAGTCCCTCTTTTGAAAGTGTATCTATCCAAAACAATTCACAAAGACATTAAGAATAAATCTGTGTGAACCAAGCAGTTTAATCCAAGTCTTCTGAAGAGACAATCACTTTTTAAGACTGGGATTTTTTACCCAAACGTTAGCTGGTCTCCATCTCAATGTGAAGCAAATTAAAAAAGAAATATAAATGACTCTAATCTGTAATACAAATGAGGTGCATTTCCATGAAGTTGTTAGAGCAGCTGACTGTAGTATTGGTAACTTAGCAACAGTAAACAAGGCAAACATACTAGAGACCGAGGACAATTTTCACAAGCCTATTATGATGCGTCTAACGGTCATCATAATGTTAAATCCTTGAAAGTTTTTTTATATTCAGATCTTTTTAAAAACGTATGAACATTTATATGTATTTATGTATGTATTATATCATCTTTACTTCAAACTACAAAAAACTAATTACTGCATGTGTGAGGTGTTTCTAATGCAGCAAATGGGACAGGACGGTAAATTAGACGTCATTCTCTCCTCTGGCTGCCGTCATCAGTCTCACAATTTTTTCTCCTTTTTCTAGGAGAAAGTTCAACCTGCCACAGGAGCTGCTCGTACAGTTCTACTCAGCTGTCATCCAATTCATCCTCTGCACTTCAATCACCATCTGGTTCGGCTCAGCTGCCAAAACCGACCTCCGTAGTCAGTGAATAGTTCAGACTGCTGAACGAATCACTGGCACTACCCTTCCTACACTTCAAGAACTGTACTCTTCCAGAATGAGTAAAACGGCTCACAAAATCACCCTGGACGCCTTGCACCCAGCACACTTCCTGTTTGAACTGTTACCGTCTGGCCGGCGCTACAGAGCACCGAGAACGAAAACAGCCAGACACAGGAAAAGTTTCTTTCCTCAGGCCATCTACCTCATGAACAGTTAATACTTTTCCTATTGTTCATTAAACGTGCAATACTTTCTCATATGCACTTGTACACAGCACCTTATAACAATATACAATGCAATACTTTCTCATACGCACTTGTACACAGCACCTTATAATAATATACATTGCAATACTTCTTACGCATCTGTATACAGCACCTTATAACAATATACAATGCAATACCTATGCATTTGTACACAGAACCTCATAACCTGTATATTTATAACAATCTGTACATACATTTCAACATCCAGATTGTTGGACTGACTGCATCTCTGTTTAATGTCTATCGTCTTATTTTATATTTATTCTGTGTTGTCACTTGTTACTTTATGTACACTGGAAGCTTCTGTAGCCAAAGCAAATTCCTTGTGTGTGTGAAGCACACTTGGCAATAAAACTGATTCTGATTCTAAAAGTCTTTATAACATCATCATAGAGTTTTTCTTTTATTTGAGCAAATAAGATTGTAAAAAAATATTTGTATTCTCCCATTCACTGCGCTTTGACAACATCCGCTACTGAGAAACCCGAAAACGTGAAAAGGGTCTGTTGGTTAGTCACATAAATGTGTTTGCTACATCAATGGCTACATCCAAATTCTCTAAATTGCTGTCTTTGGAGGTAGCATTCCAAGGTACACAAAGCATGCCTTTCCAATCGAATTTCGAAGGCAGTTTAGATGTGTGCTTTGATATCCAACAATCCTGTGCGTTCCATTTCTGACGGAATTTAAGAAAGAAAAAAAAATAGAAACATAAGTTTGCATCTCAAAGCCTGAGTTTTGCATAAATGTATATTTTGACCACCATTTTTTACTTTTGATGGGATTTCTAGTGAGAAGTTACTCAAATTATATCCTCAGCTATTGCCAAAACTCTCTAATTAATCGCTTGTGTGGTCTCAAAAGTCAGACTGTCTGAAATTGGTTTTACAAGGTGAGTTGCACAAATGCTACCTCCAAAATAACACTAGCGGCAACATGCAAGCAGTCTAATATGTTTACATATCCTATTATTTGCATTTACTCATAATTCCATAACACAAACAGATACTCAAACATGATTGGTGTGTGAGAACCACCAAAAACGGTTAAACTTTTGTGACCAAATATCAATGCAGACCCATTTACTAATCATCACTTACATGTGAATAAAGGCCTATTCAGAAGAATTTGGACGATTAAACTGCTCGATTCATGTAGAGCTCTTTGAGTGAATAGACTTCAACTGAGGGACAGAATTTGATTAAAAATACTTTTGTTTTCTGAGAACAAGCAAATATCTTACGGTTTAGAGAGACAAAAGTGAGTAAATGTCAATTATCATTTTGGGGTGAGCCAACTGTTTTGAATGCACTTCTATTTGCTTAGTCACGATTACAGTTTCACATCAAACAATGGGGTCCATTTACAAAAGGCCGTTGTATTTACAGTATTTGGCAGTCTATAATGAAACATCCCACATAGGACATACCCAACAGAGCCATCTAGCTGGAATGAGCCATTTGCTCCGCTTCATGTCCCACTCATTGCCTTCTGGATGGAAAGATGGAGCTTTTTGACATGACAGTCATCATTGCTTACAACAACACTGCTCCAAGAGATTTCCAACAGGTTTCTTAAGTATCTATCTATCTATCTATCTATCTATCTATCTATCTATCTATCTATCTATCTATCTAAAATGGCAGCACTTACATTAAGCCATTTGATTTGACAAAAACCAATTAATAACAAAAATCTGATGTTAGTACACTACCAGCCAATAGTCTTGTCGCCCATCCAAGTTTTAGGAACAACAAATAATCACTTGACTTTTGGTTGATCATTTGGTATCAGAAGAGGCTTATATGAAAGGCAAGGGCCTTTAGATTATGCTTATTTTACTAAATAAAACACGATCATGTCTTGATTTACAATTATGTAATTAGGACAGTAAGGTCTGACTTGGAATAGACTAAAGTTTGGTCATTTAACAGAAATAATGTGCAGTTTAGAATATAAAGTCACGGTGCAGTGGAAAAACAACTAATATCATGTATGACCCCCACGAGCTTGGACAACTGCATCCATACATCTCTGGAATGACTCAATGTATTAATAAAATCAACTGGAAAGCGTTCCTGTAGGACTCCCGGAGTTCATCAAGATTGTTTGGATTCATTTGATGCCTCCATCCATCTTACCCCAGACAAGTGACTGGGTTGGCCAATCCTGGACCACATTGACCTTCTTTGCTTTCAGGAACTTTGATGTGAAGGCTAAAGTATGAGAAGGAGCACTATCCTGCTGAAGAATTTGCCCTGTTCTGTGGTTTGTAATTTCACAGGCAGCACAAATGTCTTGATACCTTAGGCTTTTGATGCAGACATCCACTCTGCAGATCTTTCGCACGACACCATACTAAAGGTCACCCCAAACCGTAAATTTTCCTTCACCAAAATTCACTGATTTCTATGAGAATCTTGGGTCCATGCGGGTTCCAATAGGTCTTCTGCAGTTCAACAGCCTTCTGCCACCTTTCCAAATGATCAACTAGATGTCAAGTCATCATTATAAATTGTAGGTTATCAGCCATTTATTTAAATAAATACATACATTTAAAAAAGGCATGTTATGAGGCAGGGCGCCACGGTGGCATAGTGAGTAGCACATTCGCCTCACAGGAAGAAGGTCGCTGGTTCGATTCCTGGCTGGGTCAGTTGGCATTTCTGTGTGGAGTTTGCATGTTCTCCCCGTGGTTGCGTGGGTTTCCTCCGGGTGCTCCGGTTTCCCCCACAGTCCAAAGACATGTGGTACAGGTAAATTGGGTAAGCTAAATTGTCCATAGTGTATGAGTGTGAATGGATGTGTTTCCCAGAGATGGGTTGTGGCTGGAAGGGCATCCGCTGCGTAAAACAGATGCTGGATAAGTTGGGGGTTCATTCCGCTGTGGCGACCCCGAATGAATAAAGGGACTAAGCCGAAAAGAAAATGAATAAATGTTATAAGGCGTTTTGCTGGTTATAACAAAATGTCACAAGGAACTATAGATTTCAAATTTCCATAAAGAACTGATCAACTTTTTTGCCAATGAAAACTAACAATAAATGCAAATAATGGCATAAAAATATCTTATGATCGTGATTTTTAAATTCACAAGGTGACCTATAAACATTAATTTTATGTTTTCATTGCAATTTTCTAAAATATTTAGTAAAAAAAACAACAACACCTGACCATAAGAACTTTGTTATTGATGGGAGGTTTTGCAAAATGTAAGTTTCCATTAGGCATATTTAATTTAGCAACTAGGGCTGTGCAATATGGACAAAATAATCACATTGTGATTTTTTTTTTTAAACAAATATTGCGATTTCATTTGCTATTTTGGCAACTGTTTTTGCTTTTTCAAACAAGCTACATGCATACATACTAAATGTATTCAGTGAACAAGTAGTGCATTAACAAAACATTTCACCCTGAAATAACGTAATAAATAAAACTGTAGTAAAATTGCACATCATAAAATAAATTAGGATTAACTAACCTCAAGTCTAGTTAAAAACATTCTGTACACAGTAGTACAAACTGTACTTAAAATCATGCGCACAAGAACATGAACAAAAATCTAAATTAATGGACAAAATTGCAGCTTATGTAGAAATTGCATGTGCTTTAAAAAAAAAAAAAAACACATTTTTTTGTGATTGCGATTCAAGAGTTCACACTTCGATATGCTTAGCGTTTATAGCAGGTTTATAGCAACCCTGAGCTCGGATATATTTGAGCCCAAGGCTCCTGCTCAGTCAATAAGCATATCGAAATTAGTTTATGAAACTTCACTTAATTGCACAGCCCTATTAGCAACTAAAGGGTAATGAAATATTTTCTAAAATTGCCTCCTTTAGAGTTAATATACCACTGTGTACAACTATTCTTCCCTCAAAGAAATCAAGAAAGTTGTCAACAGTATGCAAATGCAAACGAATCTCCTAAAATACCTCCGAAACATCTTAACGGCAGGTATAAACCAGGCCCAAAAAGTAGCCAGGCCTGACAAAGCTAAAAATTGATATGCAACATGTACTCTACAAGCACGTGCTGAAGAAGCAAACACAGAATCACAAGTTTCTTAAAACATGACTGCAATTCATCACAGCAAAGTCCACTGAACCTCCTGAACTTGCAACAGTTCCTCTACAGATAACAAATTTCTACAGTCGCGAGCCAACTTGGACCCATTTTGCTCATAAAAAGCATACACAGAAACTCCCAGCCTTCACCATTTTGAAAATATTACAGGGAGGAATGTGCCGTTCCAGACACCCAAACAGCACAGTGTTCCAGCCAAGTTGCATACTTGAAATGAGTGACCTCATGCTGAAGATCCATCGCTCTATGTATGCAAACACATGGCCATGACAACCTGCCAGTCAGGATGACAGCGATATGAAAATCCTCTCCATTACACACAGCAGCTCATTTGCTTTGGGCTCGACGCTAACTGAAGATCTCCAACCTAAAACAACTGTCAGGAGGAGATGCTGTTTGCTCAACATTTTTCCTCGTTCTGGTCTCAATACAGAGTTGTTATGTCTACAAATAAACTTTCCAGTGTTTATGCTGGAGAATGAATAAAACACTTACTGACATCAACAAAATGAGTTATTGAAGCGATGTTCTTTCAAGCAGAGGAACAAAGACTTGACTTGTTTGTACGGTGACTATCAGCAATTTTCAATTTAGCCTCTGGTGTTTGAATGTTTCTTTTTTTCCCTGATAATGCATGGTGTCCTAATTGATTTTTGCATTAAATATGACTCTATTTGAACAGTTTGTACCATGTTAAGCGGTTAAAAACATCTGATCAGCAACTTCTCAGGTGAACATGAAAAATTCCAAGTTTTGAAAAATATTTATCCTTTAAATGGGGGTATTAAAAAAAAAAAAAAAAAGGTTTTATGCAATACAAATTATTCTACCCTTTTATTTCTGTGTACAGTAGCATAAAATCTATGTACTTATGGCCCGTTTCCACTGAGTGGTACGGTACGGTACGGTACGCTTTTAAGGCCGTTTCCACTGTCTAAAAGCGTACCAAACCGAACCGTACCGTACCCCTTTTTGGTCACCCTTTCGAAAGGGTACCAAACCCAGAAAGCGAGCCGTAAGGCGGAGCTACACGCGCAGCTGAACGCCATTGGCTTACAGAGTGACGTCATTTGCTCACGCAACAAGCAGAATGAAAACAAAAGACCCGCCATGTTTAATACACAGCCGAGAGACAATGCTCTGAAATAATATCAGCATATAATAACGAGCCATGGTCGACCCGAGCTTAAACAAACATTGTCGTCGTCTTGAACGGCCACAGAGCTGAGAGAAGAGCAGATTGTTATGGGTTACGAGCCCAAAAGCGCAAGGGCGAGTGCTTTCGCTTTGTCGCTTGCGATCGCGTCAATGTTTAAAATAACAAAGATCTTAACCTGGATTATTATCAACTGGGAATGACGGAGTTACTCTCTAACGAGAGAATAATGACGGAGAGGCTGCATGTACTGGTGAAGATTAAAGACACAGGTGAAAGGTTTAATCGCGGACCGTAGGCTATTTCGCATCATTGATCTGCAGTTATAATCAGATCATGTTCAGTCAGTAATGAACGTTTATACACCAGTGTTTATGTGTATAGTAAAGCCTCTGTTTTGTGAGAAGTGCTTCTCGTATGATTTTTGAACGACCCATAAAGCTTTACTGTAGACATGTCCTCGAGGGAAAATGACGTCGACAAACTTTCTGTCGTACACCACCCCCACCAAAAGAGTACCCTTTAGCAGTGGAAACGCAAGCCTGATAAAGGTGACCCGTACCGACCCGTACCGTACCGTACTGTACCACTCAGTGGAAACGGGCCATTAATCTCAGGATAAAATCCACATACATGCGGTACACTGTACTTGCGTAGGGCAGTATATACACTATACCAAATCACTACTTGTTTGTTTTATAAAAATCTAATCCATATTTCTCCATTGACTTTTACATTTATTCATTTAGCAGACACTTATCCAAAGCAACTTTCAAAAGAAGACATACCCCAGGTTTAATGTGCTAAATGCAAGTTATACTATAAAATAGGCATGGGCCGGTATAAATTCTGACGGTCCTTGGATAAAAATATCACATAGTGATTTCATAGTATTGTAGTTACAGCTCTAAAATATATTCTTTTTAAAAATGTAACTTTTCTCCCCCTTTAGAACACAATAGATTTTATTTTGAGAAAGATTTAAAATATTTTGGGACAGTAAAAATGTCAGGCTAAATAATTCAAATGAATTTAAGCCTTAGGAACGATAGCAGAAAAATTTGGTGATTTTAAAACCTTGACTTTTCCAAACCAAAAGTATACCTTGAAAACAGTTACAGACCCATGCCTACTATAAAAACAAAAAGTTAAAAAATAAATCCTGAAAAGGCAGCCATGATCTAGAAACAAAAATATATTTGAGAATACATACATTTTATTTATTTATTTAAGTATTGACACCTAAAAAGGTCCAAAATGACTCAACTTGTTAACATTAAAATAAAAAATTAAGTGATATTTAATCTTTTAGGGGTTTTTTTTGTTTGTTTGTTTTTGAAGCGTCTAATGTGTATCTTTAAGTATGAAGTATTTGTAATGATTTACATCCATTACTAAAGACTATGTATTTTTAGAATGAATCTCTTCCAGGTCATTATGAGGGTTTAAACTTAATGTAAATCATTAAGCACCTTTATTGCACCTTCATGCAACAAAATAGGGAAATGTGAATATAATTTTCTAGATTGCTTAAATTTAGACTTTTGGCACCACATTTTAATCTAGAAGCACTTCTGTCATTTAGTCTATGTTCTCCAAAAATCACAGTGCCCTAAAATACTGATGACTCATTCTGCACTGCAGAGACTGCAGTCTAATTAAATCCTACCAGAATGAGAACATTCCACCCCAATATAATTTGCAACAAGCAATACATTCAGAAAAAGGACATACAAAAATATAAAATCAAGTATAAATGTTATAGAAGCAAATAAAATAAACCAAAAAAAATTAATTATAATAAACTTTATTAGATAGTTACCAATATTATCTACATCACTTAATACAAAGAGAATGGTGGTCTCCAGGCAGAAAGGGTTTAAAAACAGGCAACCAAACTATCCCCCTCATGCTTAGCAAAATGGCTGCCAAACATGTACTACATTAACACATCTAAAAAGACTAGAATAGGGATGGGGAAAACAACAGAAAAACAAATAGCAATTGGCAATCTTACCTTCTCAGCATCAAGACTTAAAATAAACAGAGCATCAACATTTGCCCGCGTTTCACTCAATAACTCAGACAAGGCACCACACAGCAGTGTCACTATTCCATTCCTGCTTTTGTCAAATCATCAACAGGTTAAAACAGTCCTCAACACATAAAACTAATTGCGAATGTGGGTTTTCACAGGATTTAGGGGCCATTACACAAAGCAAGCTGTACAACCTCTTATTGATCAACATATGCTACATAGGTTCACAGTGATGACATCTTTCACTTATTATAAAAAGGACTTCAAATCATGGCTCTCTCCTAATCTATCAGCATCACGAGCCAGGCACTTTCTGATATTGCAGTGTGAATAGAGGCGAGGGACCCGTTGAGTGGTTTTAAAAAGCTAGCATAACACTAGCAGTGGCGGTTTTTATGAATGCTAGCCTCTCAACTCCCCCTCTTACAGACTGTCAACGACTGTTTTTCCAGGCCAGACGGTCAGACTTGCAGCTAAAACCAGGCTATTTTTAACCAGCCAAGAGTGTGCAGGGGGAGACGTCGCCTTCCATTGAATATGCTGTCAACTAGCTAAAATGCTAACCGCTGCTACTGATCTAAAGTTGACTCGGCTACTATAGTATACCGACTGCAATGGGAAGGATGATTTAAAAGCGTATTATAAAAAGTCAGTATCAACTTAAAAACTTGCTGGTTAAGTTTAAAGGTTGAGGAGGAATTGTGTTGTTTCGCTTTGCCCACAAAAAGTCACCTTGTGAAACCACAATTTAATGACATGATACAAGAAAGCTTAAGGTATGCCAATATCTCATTAAAAAAGGGGATGGAGTTTATATTAAAAATAAAAAAAAAAATCATAAAAGTAAAATGCCTTTAACAGCTAAAGTTTTACTAAGCCATGATTAGAGGAGAAGGGTTCTTGTTTTCATATCTGCCACAGGATTCTGGTCTAAGCCTTCGGTTGAATTTCCAGTAAACGAGTGAAACGACAAGAGACGAAGCCACGCTCGATCCTGAAAATGTCAAGCATGAGGTGTCCTCGGTTGGATTTGTAAAAACAGAGTTGTTGGTACCATAACCAGGGACCGAGAACTACATTGAAAACAGGCTTGCCAGAAAGATTATTAATCCCAGAGAGAATCCGAGGCGGTCGTTAGGCCTTAAACGCTTGTAAAGGCACTACTATCATCATTGGTAAAGCAGGTAGTTCTTAAGAGAAGCTGGTAAGGGCAGTCCATGGATTTCAGTCAGTCGTTCTCTTCCCAATGCGACTCGCACTGAGCGCCTACAGAGGTCCATTAACGGCAGAGGTTCAGCTACAGCAAGACAAAGAGAGAAGACAAAAATTCATTAGAAATAACTCACAAATACGACAGAAACTTGTAGAGCTTTTCTTTACGGTCAGCAATCCCTTTCTGATATCCTCCTTAACACAAAAACGACAGTGCATTCAAGCCAACAATGTGCAAGAGTACTTGGAGTCCATTGTGGTTGCGCATATAATGATCAATACACATATGCATGAGGTAATAAGAGGACACTACATAATTTGGGCATTTCTTCAACCTTCACTTTACTGTAGCAGTAGACAACTGTAACTCAAAGACTAATCAAGTTAATCTTTGTTATTTGACAACATATACATTTATGACTGGGTAATTAATAGAAATGAAGTCATTGAGAAAAGCTGTAATGTTTCATTACAATAGGAAATCATAGATTGCTAAGACGAAAGCATGTCTACTAGGGCTGTGCAATATTGAAGACAGTGATGTAGCATTATGTAGCTTGCTATTGCACATCCAATTAGAGAATATATGTACAGTAGGCATGGGACGATAACCGTTTTCAAGGTATATCGTGGTTTGGAAAAAGTCAAGGTTTTCATACCGCCAAAATTCTGCTATACCTTTCCTAAAGGTATGTGTAAGATTTTTTTATTTACATTTTTTGTTGTTGTTTTTTTAGGTGTAAATTGTAAATACATCTTTGTTTTTGAAACAAAAGAAGACAGAAGTCGGGCGCCACGGTGGCGCGTGAGTAGCACGTTCGCCTCACAGCAAGGTCGCTGGTTCGATCCCCGGCTAGGCCAGTTGGCATTTCTGTGTGGAGTTTGCATGTTCTCCCCGTGGTTGCGTGGGTTTCCTCCGGGTGCTCCGGTTTCCCCCACAGTCCAAAGACATGCGGTACAGGTGAATTGGGTAAGCTAAATTGTCCATAGTGTATGTGTGTGAATGAGAATGTATGAATGTGTTTCCCAGAGATGGGTTGTGGCTGGAAGGGCATCCGCTGCGTAAAAAACGAATGCTGGATAAGTTGGCGGTTCATTCCGCTGTGGCGACCCCGGATTAATAAAGGGACTAAGCCGAAAAGAAAATGAATGAATGAATGAATGAAGACAGAAGTCAATGATTTACTTGAATTATTTAGCCTGACATGTTTATCAAAACAAAATATATTGTGTTCAAAGGGGGAAAAAAGAGGTTGTTATTTTTACCCAGATACCTAAAAAGAATATATTTTAAAAGCAGTAAATCACAATACCATCATACCGTGAAACCGTGATATTTTTAACCAAGGTTATCATACTGTCAGAACCTTATACCGGCCCATGCCTAATGTACAGTTGGGTAAAACAAAATTAAACTAAAATAAAGATATTAGATAAATACCAAGTATAGGAACAGTTACTTTTGTATTAAATTACTCAATAATAATAATAATAATAATAATAATAATAATAATATTAATAATAAATCACGATGGGTATTTTGCAATTAGACATTTGCGACATGTCAATATATTGAGCAGCCCTAAAATGTCCACCATAAGACATTGTTAGGAGACAAATAAATGTTGGAGACGGATTTTCATTTAAGTCAAAAAGAAGAATCAATATTTTTACACATTTTTTATGAACTACAGCACGCAAACAAATTACTTGACAAGGGTTGAAAAGTTTCTACTCTTATGGATCAAACCTATGTCCAAAATATAGAAAGCGTCACACAGTGTGCACCTGGCCTAAAGTATTACAAGTTTCCCCACAGGTCCTCTTTAGTCCAGCCATATAACAACCTCAACTACTTTGGATTTCGGAATGGTTTCCACACAGCACCACCTGCTCGGATGTTGAGATTACTTCATAAATGCACACTTCTGCAAACGAGGCACTGGGGAAACCAAACAGAGTGATGTAAGGGATAAATAACAGTACAATTATACCTCTGCTGACCGCGAGCATGACAAGGAATGCATTAAAGCGCTGAGACAAGGCAGACACAATAGGAAGCCAAGACCTTGGAGTCAAAGGCTGAGTAATACTCTGGCTACCCTTCTCTTACAGGCAGACAGGATGATTCTCCCCCCAAAAAAGGAACACCTGCATCCCGGATTGATGCATTAAGGCTGCTGCTTCAACACTTCTCAAAGTCAGACCTTCATTAAATACAGCTACACACAGCTCACTCAGGAAACAGTGATTCAATTATCTGACGGCATGCAAAGCATCAAGGTGATAAAGCATGTATTCCTATGGACAGGGAATCATTAGCAGACTGTTTCCACAGAGTAAGGTGGGTTACAGCTGTCACAGAAAAGCCCAGACATGAGTAAAAAGTCTGGCCCTCACCTGCATCCTTTCATTCTATGACCACAGAATAATAACATCAGAAGAATGCCCTCCAAAACTGACTCATTACAGAATGTTGGGTTGATGAAATGAGTCAGATTTGCAGAAATTTTAAAGTTAACCTTGAGATTGAACAATTTGAGGTTAGACATTTCACGCTAGCTAGTTCCCATTTGTAGGATTGGCCAATTTTTAAAACCCTTGACCTTTTCCACTGTCAGAACAAATTAAACGAAATAAACTTTTGCAGTAGCAGTCTAGCTACTATTGTTGTTTTAAAATGTCAGTGCCGGATAATGCAACAACAAATCAAGTGAAATGACACTATTCCTTAATGAAATGTAAGACTCTGTGCGAGTAAATGAGACAACATATTCCTCAATTTAAATAAGTTTGAGCAAGAAACCAAACAATTTTATTCTCTTTAACCCACAGCCTCAGAATACAGATCCAAAACGATGGGGTGTGTGGGTACAAACTCGCATGAGCTGCTATGGTTCTTTTGTGCTCTACCTGGAAGCCGCTACCAATACAAACAAGTCATCTGTGTGAGCTTGCACTCATTATGAACACACTACAGACCATTTGCCAAAGCTGTAGATTAAAGAAATGTAATACTGTAGTAGTAATAATAATAATAATAAAATGTAAATAATACTGTTTCTTAAATACACAGATTATGCATGACCTCAACATATTACCAAGAGGCATTGGTATTACATTTTATTTTGCCTGTAAAATAATTTCTCTTTTGAATGATCGTTTAAGCCAGGGTTGCTCTACCCTGCTCCTGGAGATCTACCTTCCTGGATAGTTCAGCTCCAGTCCTGATCAAACACACCTGAGCCAATTAATTAGGACCTGAACAGTGCTTGACAATTACAGGCAGGTGTGTTTGATATGGATCGTAACAGAAACCTGCAGGATGGTAGATCTCTAGGAACAGGGTTAAGCACCCCTGTTTAACCCAAAATAAAATAAAAATGTATAAAATTAAATTGGATTAATAATAATAATAATAATAATAATAATAATAATAATAATAATAATA
>CAIGQQ010006052.1:12993569-13004847 GCA_903798035.1 Danio albolineatus | reverse complement strand
AATAATAATAATAATAATAATAATAATAATAATAATAATAATAATAAAATAAAATCTTCACCTAGCCAGCACTACCTGACTTTATTACACAACTTTAATGTTGTAATGCAAATTTACAAGAATCTTTTTTTAGAATATTTTTATGAAAACTTTCTAAAGTAAATGACTTTAACATGTCAGGCAAATGAAGGTTGACAAGAGTGGTTTAAAAATCATTTACTTTTCAGGTTTCTTTAAAGTTGCAGTAGGTGATCTGCCAAAATGATATCCGTTAGCATAACTTTGAAAGCACAGTCCCTCCCCTGCCATCCAAAGCCACGCCTTCTAAAAATCACAAATGCACATCTTAATAATGACAGTGGACAACCCACTCACGTCATTAGCCAAATAGAAAACTTTACAGTACTTTATAATACTACAAGAATAAATGAATATATAATATTTCAACACATTTAACTCAATACTTCACTTCATTCTAATGTTTTCCATGCTGGTGTTCTATTGGAATTTTCATTACAAAATGGCCACCGCGTGACACTAGCAGCATCTAGCAGCTGTTTCCCAAATAGCAACAAAGTGTCGACTATTGGCGATTCCATGCTCTTTGGTGTCATCCTTCCTCCAGCATGCAAAAGTAACTCCATCACAGGCTTGGGCGGAATCCAAATTAATGGTCAAACCTCCTCCCTATTTTACCCTGGTATACGGTATTACTGTGAATAATAAATAATGATGTAAGACTAACACAGCATCCCAAAACTGTTGGTTTGTGCACAAACCATTCAGAAACTGAATGCCAAACACGAATACTAAGACCATAAAATAACATGCAAAACAATATTAACACCTTTTATCATTTAAATTTAATATAATACATTTCCAAGTAATGACACTACATCAGTACAGGTTTTCCAACAGACACTGTCCCTTTTGTACCCTTGTTGCACTATTTGCAAATTGCCTCATCCATATTTACTGCCTCTCTTTTTGTTCGGTCAAAACCTGAAATACTGCCAATTCAGAAGTTGCATCCCATTTCAGGACCCTGAACACACTTGCACACTTGGTGCGCAACTCACCATCCTTCTCCACACTGTCCTGTGATGACAACCACACATATGCATTTTTAGGCATTACATAAATTATATGCAAAATTCAATCCTTGTCTCCTATTTGAGTGCATTGTTTTTTTTAATGAGGAATATTGAATCTGATTCCGTTGCTATTTCTAGATACCGCGCTATACCATATTACTGCACAAACCTACTCCAATATTGATTCAGAATTAAAAAAAAAAAAAAAAAGTTGATCACATTCAATGAAAACAATTGCTGGAAGCGCTTGCACGTACAAACGGCGGATCTGTCTGTGTGAGCAGGGTGCACAGATGTACAATTCTACATTTTTCCACTACTACAAAAAAAAAAAAAAAAAAACAGTTTCTGAAGCCAATTACCTTCCGCACCTTTAAAGTTGTCAACAAAACTGCATATTAAATAATTGAGTTACATAAGCTTAATTACAAAAACACTGGTGACAATTATGGGTTCATAATTGCCCAGGCTATTGCGGTTATTGCATTAATCTCTCCTTTTTGGAAGAACAGGTTTTTAACTGCATAAAATGTCAATAAAATGTTGCTCATAACTCTGAGGACAAGCACACAAGCTCTGATTTGTTTTGAAAGAGGCCTTTATGCTAACACTCCCTTTATGATCCTGGACTCACCCTGGATTCAAGTAATCAAATTGTTCAGTTGTTTGACCGGGTTCTGCGGGCTGACAGCTGTATCACAGCAGTTATGAGAGAACAGCAGCTCACTTAGCCAGCACTCACCCACTAGACTTGTTTAACAGCTCTAGGCAGAGGCACAGCAGGTGCCATCATGACAGCGACAAACCGTTTCATCCTCTAACAGAAAATGCCAACACCCCTCCACAAATATACTGTTAATGATTTTTGTGAAACGAGACAGTATTTAACTGCAATATGAACTGTATTTTTCTGTAGGACAGTTATGCAGTATATTATTATATTTTAAGATTGCATTGTGAAAATTACTGCATATTTTACAGTAAAGAGAAATACAATTCTGAAAATACATACAGAGCAAGTAAAATGGTGCTGTAAATGTAAAATGCAGTAATTTTGCTATAAATTATTTACAGTATGTAACTGGCAAAGTTAAGTTACAGTAGATTCTACAGGAAATTGGAAACAGCAATCTGAAAACCAGGTCTAAGTGTAGACCAAATGTTCCACAGCATCTGCCATGATGATAGTAAGGGTGGCCTCCTGTTTAACAGTTCTGTGTTCCCCACTTAAGAGCAAGTCAGTATTTTAGAAATTAACTATTACAAAAGGAATATATGTTACATGACAAATATATGCCACAGTGCTTATTTATGATGCCATGTTATTCATGATACTCCGTACACTTTAAAGTAAGGAGTGACAAGTACATCAAGCCCTGCTCACACTGTGAGATTTTAGCCACAATTTTGTCATTAGAGACAAATTTGGGAAATCCTAGGCTAAAATCTCTGATCTTTGCTTGCTGGTTTTACATTTAACATTACACAACAGGGAAAAAGTCAAAAGCTTTTTCCTTCTTGGTTCTATTATTGAGACATGCCATGTGCAAAATTGCAGCTACAGATTGTTTCGGTTTGCTGTAAGGTATCATCACAAAATGGAGGTTAATGAAAAGGGTCAACGATGGATGACGTCAAACTTGTTTTGAGTTCATGTTTGGCTCATCTTTATTTTCGTTTAATCTGACATTGACGACTGAGATCTTACAGTGCGACATGCTACAATCATGAGAAATTTGCAGTCTGTGATGCAACAGTGGTTTAGGATTATTTAAAAAAATAATAATAATGAAGTGAGCCTGGCTTTAAATTCTGAAATATAAAAAAAAAAAAAAAAAAAAAAAAACAATTTAACAAATATAGCAATGCGACAGATTAAATACTAAGACTAGGTAGGTAATAAAACAGACAATAAACACTGGTTAAATTGATGCTTCCACTATGGTTTAATTTATGGTGCATCCTAGGAGTGACAACAAACATGAACTCATGTTTAGTGTAATTCTTGTCTACGATTAAGAAATAGTAATTTGTGAAGTCCAATACAACATTTAAAAAAAATAAAAATAAAATAAATAATAATAATAATAATAATAATAATAATAATATTTGAATGCAAAACCAGCGGATGGACCATTAACAAACCAGTGTTCAACATGCTTGAGAATAAGCAGTATAACTGCTTCATTCAGGATGTTAATTCAAGGATGTGAATTTTATGATTTTTAAAAAGACATATCGATTCACAAATTTCAACAATAAAAAAAAAATAAAAAAAATGTAGCCTTAATATTGTTAATGCATTTAAAAATAAACAACTTACTGTTATTAAACAAATGTTCAAATAACTTCTGATAAAACTGGTAAAGGCAGTTTTAAAACACAGCACAGGAGAAACTTCATGCAAGAATGGGGAAGATGCACAAAACTGAAGAAAAAGCAAAATTAATGACACTACATATGAATTAATGGTTTGACATTTAATCGTCATATGTAATGACTCAATGTATATACACATGCTCATGAGAAACTGATCTGAATGACTTCTGAAATCTCAAAACATGAATCACGCCCCCTCAACTGCACCAGTTATCAGACACGAAACTGCACAGAACTAAAAATAGATTCAGAACAGCTCAGCATCCCTTAATTTACAGTAACGACTGTGTGTCAAGACCTGTTGTGTTGTTAGCCTAATGAGTTATCTTACCAAATTAGCAAAGTTACGTAATCAAATTAAACGCTCCATGTAATAAAGCCAATGAAACAACAGATCATACATGTCAAAGATGCTCAAATACTGGGGGTTTTAGGTTGCAAAAACAAGCCACACAAACAGCCTCTGGCAAGTTAAGACTATTTAAATATGTACTTTAACATGAATGTATGGAGTAATCTGTTGATTCACTACCATTCACAAATGTCTTATAGCCTTTAAATAAAGTGGAGGAAAACGTGCAACAAAACTCATGGATCATGGAAATGAACACATGACACGTGCAATGCAGAGGCAATGTCACCCAGTCATTGGGTCTCCCAGCTTGGCAGGTCTGCTTTGCCTTCGGAAAGCACGGACTCTCATTAATAATTAAGAAGCAGGGTCTTCTCATAGGATAAGAAAACTTTGCTATAAATAATAAAAAACCAACACGTCACTCCACTTGCAGTTTTGCACGACTTTACCGATTTTGGTCCTGCTCCAAAAATTTATTTTAAACCCGGAAGATAAAATTAGCTGACAAAAGCTCAAAATCATACAGTTTTCCCCACAATTAAAGCTAACAGGTGCTAACCATGTCTTAACTGATGCGCAACACACACAAATCTGTTAAAATCTCAAAAGAAAAGTACCCGAGGGTTTCGTGAACCTTTGACATTAATACATAAGTGATAGTCTTAACTGACATGTGTTAAATTTAAAAAGCACACTAAAATTGAAAAGCTATACACATTAACTACAGTAATTTAGTTACAGTCTTTCTGTATAAATCATTTAAAAGTTTTGTATTTCACAGTATTACCAAATTATGATATTGCCAACAAAAAATAAAGTTTGCATGGTTAAATACGTTGCTGAAATGTTTAAATGTTGGTCTGAAATATTTAGTAATGGCACATATTATAGATATGCATACTACATCTCCAGAAAAAAAATATGAAAACATGAATCCTACACAAACAAATATTTCATAGTGCATCCCCAAGAACCATGGGGAAAAATACAAGTTTAATTATTAATTTAATCTCAAAAAAAAAAAGAGAGATCTAGGCCATTCCATCCAAAGTCAGACAAACACTGTGTAGGAGAGCAAAGCAGAATTTAATAAATTATAACACTGGCATTTCGGTAATCCAGGTCAGTTGTGTAGGATATCCTCTATTGCAAGCAAGAGGAGTTACCTGTTACACAAACCTACAACATCTGTGTTCAGTCTGGAGGAATCAGTTCAGACAGTTAACACCCTGTCTGAACTGAGAAAAATCTACCATACAGTTCTGACAAACATAAAAGGCAAGATTTATCTGCCTTAAATGAATCATCTGAAAACAAATGAATTTGAACACTTAGCTAATGTCTCTGTGCATGGGTCATCTCAGAACCTTGATGAGAAACCCCTTAAAAACAAGCTACCGTCAACCAAAGTTTCCACCAAAATATTTACTAAACTAAAGTTCAATTTGCAGCAATAAAGCTGTGGCAACATCATATTTGTAACGACAGGGAATTTGATTTTAAAGGGAGTGACACTATTTTTTGGCTTCTTTTAAATTAGAAAAATAGATACCATCTTGAATCTGATTGGTTGTGCCATGTTCAAAGATAGTAAGTTACTCCACAAATGTACACCTGTGACCTCATTCTGGATTACTCTGCTGAATCTGCATGTTGTCGAAGTTCCTTAATTCAAGCTATAATATATAGTAGTACGAATAACCCATGCTTGCGCTCAGACAAAGAAAGTCTACCTACCCAAGAGAAACATTGATGCGAATGGGAGCAGAAGACCACAGTCACCAAGTTAAACTTTTGACCTTTAGGCATAGTTCTGTCTGTTTATGGAGTTTCTTTGTAATGAAGTTTCATCTAGGTGAACCCTGTTCGATTTCTGGTTTTAACTACTGTTGAAGAGGCAAAAAAAAAAGTTCAGTTTTCCTGTGACAAACGTACACGCTTTGGTTTTAGGACAATGTTGATTAAATGATTGTCAAAAAAATATATAAATAAATTTTTTAAAAAGACTACATTTGTATTTTTATTTTAGATTTTATACTGCACAAATATTCGAGCTGATTGACGTTGTGCCTAACAACACCTCTTAGTTCTAAACTCAATGTAAACCATGGGATCATGGTCCTCATTACCTTAATATGAGGACTTATTAATGAACTGCTCAAAAATGCTTTTTTGGGGGGAAAAAGTACCTTGGAAAGCACTGGTTTGTTTGATGTGTTGACAATTTCAGCTGAAATGGCATCAAGTACCCACATGCCCATTAAAATATTTCCAATAGAATTTAGTTTGAGCCATTGAGCCAAAGCTGCACCTGACAACACTAGTAAATGTCAAATTCAACATTTTTCCTGCGTTAAAAAGCACAAAAGCTGAATTCAAAATAAGTTGAAGTGGACAGTGGCATGATGACAACCACTGATCCACAGTGGCAGAAGAAAAATGATTGAAAGTTGAGTGGTTATCTACTAGGCCTACATGAAATCGCAAATGTTTCTGAACACACTAGCATATGGGTAAACTTAACTTATTGATATTTACAAAAACAAAAATAAATAATAAAATTGATTTTGGGGGAACTTTAAGCTTTAAAACCAACTAACACAGATAAAAGGCTGGTCTGGAATAGCGTTCAAATGGAACGGAGCGCCCTCAAAGCATTCGTAGACACTCTGCTCTAGTTCCAGTCCGGTTTTTACGTCTCTCACTTACCGGAGAGAGAGAAACCAGCTAGAAGAGATCCTACCGCCAGTAAAAACACAAACGGTGATTTTTTTCAAAGGCCCAGATAATACTACACAAAATCTCACAACTTTCATTTACAATAAATTACATAACCTCCCTCCAGACAGGAAAAAGTCCAAATACTGATACAAAACAGTACAATGTTGCAAGACTATTGTGGAGTACGCTTAAAACGCCGATAAATCAGAAAAGCATCCATAACTTTAATATGACCCGTATAATAATTATTTATAGTCACTTATTTTTGCACAAATAACGTACACAAAAGTCCCCCGTCCAAATATATTGACTATAGTCATCTAGCACTCTAACACATTAAAACGAAAGTAAAGCCACTCCAGCATTGTCTGGGCCAAACATCTTTCAACGTTACTGTCGTTAAGTTGAACTAAACGGCTGCAGTTTAAGCACAATTCCCGTGTTAAGCACTAAACTAATTACAGCATTTAGCTACAGTGGTGAATAGCAACGCGACTAACGTTACCTGGCCTTTTGCTGAGTGAATGTAACGTTAACCAAAGACAAACACAAAATCACCTAACACGGTCCCATTCATGATGGTTGAAAACTAACTCACAAAGTGCAGATACGGTGTATTTAGTTAAGGGGTCGATTTCAAACCCCGTTATAAACGCGGAAAGCAGTCGCTGTTTAGTAACGTTAAATGCTAATTTATTATTCACACTTAACGCATTAGCAAACGAGCGGCAAACTAGCATGCATTTATATGGCATCTATATTTATACCCGTATTTATACCTCGGTTTGTTGAGTGAGCTGATCGGCTGAATGTTTACATTACAAACGCTTAGCAAACGTGACTGCATGCGAACACACAGAAAAACAAAACAAAAGACAAGTAAATGTTTTAAACCATAGCAATTTCAGGCCGTACCTGCAGCGGATACACGCCGGAAAACCAACCATAGGCAAAGGAGTGGAGCGAGAATTCTTCTTTCAGTCGGTATTCCCGTGCAAATCCATGACTATATGTCCTCTCCGTGTCTTTTTTAGCATAGAGGCTTGTATTGAGTGAAATGATGGCTGCTACAGAAACATCTCTTCGGTCACGTGGTCAAATAGCTCCCAGCTGCTGCTCAACGTCCCTCCCAAATGAGCTGAGCTGAGCTGAGCTGTTGTTGTTTAGCTCATTTCCCCTGATAAACCCTGCTAATTGTGGACTACATAATGATGGCATAATCACCCTCTGTGTGCTTGCCAAAAATACATGTAGCCTAGGCGATATAGTACTCTCATTCATTTTTATTTTAAACCCTCTTTGTTGTCGAAAGAGTTGGCAGAAGCAAGCCAATTAGTTTCATCTCTTAGTCATGACTCGTCCTGTACGTTGAGAGGTCACAGAGTGCATATTGTATGCTACTTTGTGAATATGTTAAATTAAATGTCCCAAATATAATATTTGCATGAACGTTTGGTTCCTATATTTTAAATATTATAATATGTATGGTTTTTGATTTAGGTCATATGGAGATAATAAATATTATTTTTATATCATTAATTCATTCATTAATTCGTTTATTCATTCATTCATTCATTTTCTTGTCAGCTTAGTCCCTTTATTAATCTGTGGTGGCCACAGCGGAGTGAACCGCCAACTTATCCAGCATATGTTTTATGCAGCGGATGCCCTTCCAGCTGCAACCCATCTCTGGGAAACATGCATTCTCTCTCATTCACACTCATACACTACGGACAATGCCCAATTCACCTATACCACATGTCTTTGGACTTGTGGGGAAAACCGGAGCACCCAGAGGAGACCCACGCAACCACGGGGAGAACATGCAAACTCCACACAAAAATGCCAACTGACTCAGCCGGGGCTCGAACCAGCAACCTTCTTGCTGTGAGGCGAACATGCTACTCACTACGCCATCGTGGCACCTGTTTTTTTATATCAAAGTTTTTATTTGATGTTTACTGCTTTCCTGATATAAAGCCTGTGCAAAAATAAGAAGGAAGCAGTTCATTTTAATTATGTTACATATTTTGATATATTTGAAAATATTTCATTTCAAATAATTCATTGGAAATATTTGTCATAAATTTATGGTTTACTGAAATGATTGCAATGCAATATAACTTACTGTTTGGTTCACTACCTAACTGATAGTTGATATATTTCATAATACCAGGCATGTAGCCGGGGGGTTCAGGTGGATCGATCTTTATTATTCAGATGGCCAAATTCTGACTGAGGAAAGTTGAATGTGCTGGCCAGTTTGTTATTTGCCCAATAAATGACAATAGGCTACTGTTTCTTTGTGTTGTTCCAGACTCATTTTGTTTCTAATGATATATGATGTAATAAATGTATATATTTTTAAATAGTTTTTTTTCATATTATTTTATTCTAAATATTTAGCAAATGTTTTTGGTACCTCAAAAAGTGTGTTATGATGACCATCCGACTAGCTAATCCAGCCTTAAAATAGTGCTTAAAACGTCACTAAAATGCTGTATTTATATTCCATAATTAAATAGAAAAGAAGGTAAATATCTGCAAAAAGGTCAACTTTTAGAGAAAAAAGACTCACCCTTTTCACCAGGCTGGCTACAGGCCTGTATACATATTTATTATAGTATGCTTTTTCTTAAGTAATACAATTTGTGTGAATACATATTTCAATTAGCAGTTTGATAAATGATTAAGTTGGGCTCCTAAGTCTTGGTTGCAGTTCTGATTCACAGTAATATTGCACTTTCATATTCACTTTCAGACTGACTGCACTCCGACCCAGTTGCAGCCTTTAGTGCAATGACTGCATTTCCATGCTTGAAGACACTGATTCATGTGGCTCCTCTCTATATGACTCAACAGACAACGAGGCATCTTGGCAACCCAAACTGTCTGGAGACACAGCAATAACTCCTCCGTAGACCTTACACAATGTGTACACTCCTCCTGAGCCCATCTCTGTGGTTGTGAGTCTCTCGGATGGTTATATTAAAGGGTGGAGTGGATGTTTTCCCTGTGATGTAGACCTCAGTGACAGCGAAGAGGTGAGCAGTTATGACGGAAACAGCAACTTACATTATACTAGCTACGAAGTGTAGTATCACCACTGAGGGACATTTCACATGCTGAAGTCTTTTACTGTCCCCTTGTGTTCACTCTGGTTTCTCACAAATCCAAAGCTGCTCTGACATGCCAAGAGCAATCACGCAACAGAAAGACATATTATTTACCAACAAAATCCAGGATTTTGCAAAGCCTTTTGTTTCCTAATAGTTTCAGTGGCCATTCTGGCACTGGTTTGCATTGGATTTGTTTCTCAACAGTTTAATTAAAGAATTCATTTTTAACCATTTCAGTAGCAGGGCCTAATGGACCATATAAACTTCAGAAACACATCTCTTTCATTTTTATATATGATGGAGCAATTCCTGGTGCTATTTTGACATCTTTGCAGATTTCATTAGCTTAGATTTTCAATTGCTTTACCATCACAATTTGATCCTATTCACAATACAAGCGCACATCATGTTCAACTCAGCACACATTATTTATATATTCTATAAGCTCTGTGACTGGCAGAGAATTAATCTACTAATCAAATGGAAACACTGAATTGATATATTCAGATGTGCTAGATTTATAATTTATGTGGCTTCTTAATGACAGCTTCATAGATGTCACATGATGATTAGCCAGTAGTCTGGCATATTTGGTATCCTTGACATGTCATGATTTTATAGTCAAAATCTCATAATCTGACACAGTGATTTTCCAACAACCATAGCCAACAATAAAAAAATTAAGCAAGCCTGCACCAGCCTGTCAATGCCTTAGCCCTTGGAGCCCCCCTCTGGCCTGGGGCCCCAAGCATTTGCCTGCCTTGCCTGAGGACAAGCAACAAATTTGTGGCTCTGGGATTTGTTGTATTCTATATTTACGTTCGTTAAAATTGACAACGTGAATGCTAAAAAAAAACAGAACCAAATGAATTAGGTGGCATTCACACTTATACTTTTGGTGCACATAGTGGTTTGTTTGACATGAGAGTTTAGTGCGTATGGTTAATGTCAACCTTTTTTCTGAACTGATGGGTTCTCACCCATAAACCACTGAGTCATCTTGAAAAGGATGGAGTAGAGTTTGTATGCTTTCCATTACTGAAACACACTTGCTTTGGCAAAAAGAACTAAGGCTAATGATGAAAATGCAAGCCTCATTTTATGTTTGAATTCTGGTTACAGGTTTTATAGGGTCAAACTGACCTTACTTTACAATTTTACAATTTTCTGTTTTCATTCAATACAAAAATAAATAAATAATTCACACAATGGGGAAAAGGGTCCAAATAGTAATCCTGTTACATTAATACTTCTCACACATAACAGCTACAATGGTTACTAACAAAACTGCAATGCTTAAACTTTTAAAACTGTAATCCTTTATTAAATATAGTGTAAAAAAATGCTTAAAGAGAAAATTCACCCATAAATGTAAAATCTATAATCATTTACTCACCTTCCACTTGTTCCAAAACTGTTTGATTTATTTTCTTCTGTTGAAAAAAGACATTCTGAAGAATGTTGGAAAGCAGCAGCCGTTGACTTTCACAGTATGTTTTGTTCCTAGTATTGATGTCAACGTTTGCTGGTTTTCAACATTTATCAAAATATATGTACGTATGCATGTATGTATGTACTGTATTTATGTATGTATGTATGTATGTATGTAT
>CAIGQQ010006052.1:12957969-12993559 GCA_903798035.1 Danio albolineatus | reverse complement strand
ATACATACATACATACATACATACATACATACATACATACATACATATTCTGATAAATGTTGAAAACCAGCAACCGTTGACATCAATACTAGGAACAAAACCTACTGTTAAAGTCAATGGCTGCTGCTTTCCAACATTCTTCAGAATATCTTTTTTCAACTGAAGAAAAAAATCAAACAGTTTTAGAACAAGTGGAGGGTGAGTAAATGATTAGGGATTTTACATTTATGGGTGAATTTTCTCTTTAAGCATTTTTTTACACTATATTAAATGAAGGATTACAGTTTCATAAGTTTAAGCATTGCACTTTTGTTAGTAACCATTGTAGCTGTTATGTGTGAGAAGTATTAATGTAACAAGATTCCTATTTGGACCTTTTTTCCCATTGTGTGAATTATTTATTTATTTTTGTATTAAATAAATATTGAAAATTGTAAATTAAGGTCAGTTTGACCCCATAAAACCTGCAAACAGAATTCAAACATAAAATGAGGCTTGCATTTTCATCATTAGCCTTAGTTCTTTTTGCCAAAGTAAGTTTGTTTCAGTAAATTTGCACATTAACCACTGCCTGTTTGTATTTAGACAAACAATCACTAGAACAATCCTTCCTTTTCACAAGAGAAAAAGAGAACAGATTCATCTCACCAAAACTACACTGTCCATTTTAAACTATAGGAATGTCTCACACAGTCAGACTCCAGTGGGACTAAAAAAAAAGCTTCTGTCTGCTTTCTAAGAATTGTGCTGCCAGCTTAGGAAAGGGATTAAACCATTTCCATTAAAAGTATTTATCTTAAAGGAAGCAAACAAATATATGTACATCATGCATATCCAATCTTTAAACTACAGATACGCAACAGTTTTTGTATGGTTTTGTCTCACTTCTCCACAAATGAATGCTTGATTCTTGGTGACTCACCTGCTGCGTTTCCTCACCAGAGCTCCACACGTTTCTGCACAAGCATTTCATTCTTTTCAGGAACTGGAACTGAGCTGCAGGAATGTGAGCATGAGCAGCGTGTCATAAGGAATGGGAAATTTACTGTGAGCTAATCCCACCGTCACACAGCACTCGGGTACATTCACTGACTCATTCTTACAGCCGGCTGGGCAAACTTTCTCCAGCACAGATGCTGTTTATTTCATATGGAAGCCATAAGTGAGGCCATGCTGTGAAAAGGCACACTAGCACTTAGCTTTTTTGGCAGTGCAGAAATGTTCTGTAAAATAGGATGTTTTTAAAGGCTTATCATTCTCAGGAGTTTATTTATTTATTTATTTATTTTGCTTAGTAGTTGTTCATCCAGTTTTAAATATTTAGGTTTTTCCACATGTTGATTTGTATTATCTTTACATAAGAATTTTAAAATGTGAAATTGCTCAGATTCAAGTGATAGTTCCTCCACAATCCCCTCAAAACTTAAACGCAAAAGAAATATTTAAGTAATCACTGACTTCCATAGTATTTCTTAGTCATACTATGGAAGTCAATGGCATTTGGTTTCCAACATTCTTCAAAATATCTTATTTTGTGTTCAACAGGGGGCGTCACTGTGGCGTAGTGAGTAGCACTAACGCCTCACAGCAAGAAGGTCGCTGGTTCGAGACTCTGCTAGGTCAGTTGGCATTTCTGTGTGGAGTTTGCATGTTCTCCCCGTGGTTGCGTGGGTTTCCTCCGGGTGCTCCGGTTTCCCCCACAGTCCAAAGACATGTGGTATAGGTGAATTGGGTAAGCTAAATTGTCCGTTGTGTATGTGTGGGTATGAGTGTGTAAGTTTCCCAGTAATGGGTTGCAGCTGAAAGGGTACGCTGCGTAAAACATATGCTGAATATGTTGGCAGTTCATTCCACTGTGGCGACTCCAGATTAATAAACGGACTAAGCTGAATAGAAAATGTGTAAGTTTCCCAGTAATGGGTTGCAGCTGAAAGGGTATCCGCTGTGTAAAACATATGCTGAATAAGTTGGCAGTTCATTCCATTGTGACGACCCCAGATTAATAAACGGACTAAGCTGAACAGAAAATGAATGTATAGATGGGAAGCATCCATACACACTCATTCACACTTATACCACATGTCTTTGGACTTGTGGGGGAAACCAGAGCACCCGGAGTAAACCCACGCGACTACAGGGAGAACATGCAAACTCCACACAGAAATGCCAACTGACCCAGCCGAGGCTCGAACCAGCGACCTTCTTGCTGTGAGGCGATCGTGCTACCCACTACTCCACCGTGGCGCCCTTTTTTACATTTCAGTGTAATATATGTGATTCATTGATTCTGTTTTGTGATAATATATTATAGTTAGGCCTCATTTTCCCATGCTCATTATTTGCTTAATGTTGCAAAGTTTTGAGATTTAGTGCAGCTTTAGAATATGAATTCGGGTGATGTGGGAAAATAAGAAAATTGTATTGCATTGGGATTAGTCAAAATCATTGTTCTGCCATTACAAATACAATCTCTTGAGCTTTAAAATGTGCTGTGGTGGTTTAAAAAGGTATAGTAGAGTAAAAAACAGCCCTTTTCTGCCATCTTGTGTTTACAGCTGAATAGCACAACTTCAAGGAGCTGAAAAATATTTGTAAATGTCCTGAGAAAATATGAAGGGCAAACCTTAAGCGCAGAGGGTAAACTGTACCACTGTAGTTAAGCTGCACCAAATTTATTTCTTATGAACTTTTGTTAAATGGACACAAAACAGCTCACACAACTCATAAAATTCAGTTAAAACATGATTAACTTAGTTTAATAAGTTAAGATGATCTAAAAACATGTGCTGTCATAACTAAACCATCATATAATTTTGTACAATGAAGGTCGAGATACCATGAACATATATTAATTATTGGTCTTATAATCATCAGATTATCATAATACAAAACTATCGAATATTTCTTAAAGGTGTTTTTTTTAAGTTGAAGTTCAAATTATATTGAAGTAATATTGAAGGTCAGATTATTGAAGTTCATAACCTCACAGAAGTTCAGATTTTCATAAATAGGAATGACATCATCAGGGAACTACAGGTTGGCATTAAGGCTAAAAAGGGTGAACCAGCAAAGTATTTATAATTGTGTAAATATTGTCATACTAACAGTTGTCAGAATTATTTGTGGTTAAATGTAATTAATTACATACTGTTACAGTACATACAACAAATGTTAACATTTTACTCAAACCCATAACAAGTAAACCCAGACTAACTAGCAATTTCCCTGTGTTCTATTCCTTTTATTTCACAGCAGTTTATATAATAATATAATTATTTTATCATAAAGTGTTTTAAAAGATACACTTAAAATACAACAAATAAAATACATTCAATTAAAATAACTAAAATATTTCATTAATACAAATTAGAAAATAAATAAATAATTTAAGGGCGTAGTGAGTAGCACGTTCGCCTCACAGCAAGAAGGTTGCTGGTTCGAGCCCTGGCTGGGTCAGTTGGCATCTCTGTGTGGAGTTTGCATGTTCTCCCCGTGTTAGCGTGGGTTTCCTCCGAGTGCTCCGGTTTCCCCCACAAGTCCAAAGACATGTGGTACAGGTGAATTGGGTAGGCTAAATTGTCCATAGTGTATGAGCGCGAATGTGTGTGTATGGATGTTTCCCAGAGATGGGTTGCGGCTGGAAGGGCATCCGCTGCGTAAAAAAATATGCTGGACAAGTTGGCGGTTAATTCCGCTGTGGCAACCCCGGATTAATAAAGGGACTAAGCCGACAAGAAAATGAATGAATGAATAAATCAGTTATTGATGTGCCATTAACAAGACAGGGGTAAGAGAAGAAAATTTTATCAAGTTTTGAGTATAAGCTTTAATAGTATTTGCTTTTGCGCTGTAGAATTTCTGTATGTACAAAAATATTAAATAGATTCTTGTTTTAATTTTACAGTGGGGTTCAGTTTTGGATGTTCTGTTAGTTCTGTCATATAGGTCACAACTCACAAAAGCTTTTTGTTGTTTGTTTGTTTTTGGGTTGATTTTTTTTTGTATCTTAAGACTAAGTCTTAGAACATGGGTCACAAATTTGCATATTCAATTAGTGACTTAGAGCACAATCTTAAACAATTGTTTAATAAAATATTTTAAATAATAAACCTTTATGATATAAATCTTTTGGTTTAAAATGACAACAAATACGAATAAATCTTTATATTCAAATCTAAATTCAATTCACAGTAGTGGAAAGACTGACAAATCATACTCAAGTAAAAGTACCATTACTTGCCCAAAAATGTAGTGCAAGTAGAGTAAAAGTATCTGTTGTAGATATTACTCAAGGTATGAGTAAAAAGTAGCCCTTTTCAAAGTACCCAAGAGTAGTGAGCAGTGAGTATTACACAGTGAAAGGTTGAAGTGAACGTACACATTTTTAAAACTACTAAGTAAATTACAACTCTTGAGAAAAATACTAATTTGAATGTTTGTAATTTGTTACTTTACACCACTGCAATCCACCAATACCAATTTAAACATCTGAAGTGAGCTTTCATTGCTCCCTACAGTCCTTTACTGATCAAATTTGCGCAGGAATACAGTAGTGAGCAATGTTTCAGTATTATTCGACATATGTAATTTCCTTAAATGCTAACCGCTCTTATTTGTCAGTCATCCTTTATGATGGGATGAAAGGTTGTGTGGTTTTGAAGGTTATACAGCTCGTTTTACACTTCTGGCTGAGCGAGAGAGAGAGTGTCCTGAATTAAATTACCCAGCACTCAGCTGTCTCTCAGTGAAATTCACATTTTCCTGTGCAGTGTTAGCACAATATGCTGAAGATGCTGATTACTGGCGGTGAGCGTGCAGACACTGCCGCTTACATCTTCTCTTTTTCGCCAACCTTTTAAAACCTGTAATTTCAAGGTAATCAATACACAGTCCCACCAGGCAGCCCGCAAATCACTGCCCTTCTATAGCCGAGCATGTGTGGCTGACAGTGGCTTTGACAGGCCACAGTAAAGCATCAACCCCAGACCCGCAGACTGTCATTTAGAGATGCCTTTCCTTTAAAGCGGATACAGGAGAGCTTGGGCGTAAAATCATTTTAAAAAATCATTCTTTTTTTTTTTAAGCTCAAAGATATGGAGGGAGATTTGTTCAAATGCTTAAACAAATTCAAAATCCTTATTTTTGCTGTTTTGTTTGGTAGAATATTGTTTTTAAAAGACATTTTTAAGAAGTAGAATTATCTTGACACATTTTCAGACAATGTGTCTGTAATTTAAAAGTATGTTTTTCTTGACCATGAACATCACAAAATAAAAACTATAGTAAATATTTGTATAATAATAAATAAATAAAATAAAAATAAGCAAATAAATAATTTTCCTTTGGCATAGTCTTTTTATTAATCAGGGGTCACCTCAGCAGAATGCACCGCCAACTTATCCAGCATATGTTTTACACAGCAGATGCCCTTCCAGCTGCAACCCAGTACTGGGAAACACCAATACACTCTCACATTCACACACACACACAACGGCCAATTTAGATTAACTAATTCTTTAGACTGTGGGGGAAACCGGAGCACCCGAGGAAACCCACTATAGCATGGGGAGAACATGCAAACTCCACACAGAAATGCCAACTGGCTCAGCCGGGACTCGGACCAGAGATCTTTTTGCAGTGAGGGAAGAGTGCTAACCATTGAGCCACCACGTCACCCTCAAAATTAGTGTATTATTGTATGATTAATAATAATACATTTTACATCTTAATAAAACACTTCTTTACTGTTTGTTTTAAATTATAAACCTAACAATTATTTAATTAGATTTATGCTTAAAAAGGATTACAATTTGATCAAATTTAAAATGTAAAAAATATACTAAAGATAACGCCTTTAAATGTCAGTTTTGCTTGTTTTAAACGCTTAATCTAATTTCCCAATTTAAAATAAAAGTAATCTTAATATTTTTTGTGATAAAATACCTGTAAATAAATTGTTTTAGCAATGTTACACTTGTTTTCAAGCATACACTTTGCTATTTTTTGTTAGATACTTAACAAAATGCTTTAAGTCCTTCATGCTTAAATGTCTGTAATTAAAGAGTTTACATTTTTTAAATGTTTTAAAAATAAAACTCACTAAAGTTACTGTTATGTATGCTTTACATTTTTAAATGCATTTAATAAATAAAAACAGAAGACATTTGAAGATAAAAAATCAGGATATCTTTAATTATAGATATTTATTAAGAAATATATAATATTTATCCATAATAATCTTGTTTTATAGAGGTTACATTTTTTTAAATGGACAACTAAGAACCAGCTAAGTTTATACATTTTATTTCAAATGTTAAAGCGCCAGTACAGTTCTTCAGTGATGCCCAGAGCTGGTGCTCGGTGCTGCATTGTGCAGGTAATTACGTGTGATGGAAGTGTTTGCCCAGAGCAGAAACCTCCGCTTTAAGCTAAAGCCAGAACCTCAGTACAGCACTGCAGCTGAGCCGGCACGCATCTGTGTATACAGTATGTGTGTGTGCATGCATTGGGCTAATGGTATGTAGGGTGTAAATCATATACCGATGCTGGTTGCGGGCACGTGCGCTCTGGGATGTGCTGCAGTGAGGCTTCCCCCTCAGTCCAGATCCAGCTCATTTGTCAAATTGCCTGCAGGACTTGAATGCTGCATTGCTGCTGCTGAGAGAAGGAGAGAGAGAGAGAGAGGGAGAGAGGCGATGAGCTTTGCTGTATGGTTGGGGGTGGAGAAGCACACAAGGGTCCGGGGCAGCATGTTTCCAGCAGTCTCTTCAGTCTATACTGTGTGCTGGACACAGAACTGGTGGCACTCGTGTGAAGGTCACTGCTGAATACAGAGAGCTCAGCTGCATTAATAAAGTTACGTTTACACAGAGGATGTTACTAACTAAAATGCTAACGATAAAGATGTACATTTTCCTTTTGCTTTTTTGAAGTTTTGCATGATGACAGTGTTTTATCTAATTAATTCATGTTCAATTAAAGAGTTCGGTCAATTTCTGTACTCACCCTCATGTCGTTTCAATCCCCTGAGACCTTCATTCATCTTCAGAATGCAGATTAGGATATTTTAGATGAATTAAGTGAGATCTCTCATCCTCCTTACACAGTAACAGTCCTGAGATGTTCAAAGTCTGCAGAAAAGCAACCAAAGATGTTGTCAAAACATTTCATATGACTTCAACTGCTTCAACTGTAATCTTATGAATCTCTCTGAACACATTTGTGCGCCAAAAACTGTACACATTACTTTGTATGCCTTTGTCTTCCATGACAGATCATGGTACTGGTTTACTACAGACAATACGATGCTTGCATATAATTTCAGTTTTGTGGGTGAAAATCTCCTACGACAGATTGTCTAAAATGCTCTATTGTGTATGCCAGGCTAGTAGTTGGTGCTGTCACTGTATAAAGAAACAATATGTGTTTGTGCACATACAGTCCTGTAGTTTGCCATGGTTGATCTGTATGTAAAGCACATAATACACACATGAGTGGCATCAACATTTTTAAAAATCTTTAGTTTGCACATAATTGATAATAATATAATGTTCTAAGATATGGAGTTTACGCACTCAGGCCCTTAAATTTCTTGTCGTGTACAGTAAATGGTGTAATAAGTGGGGTATTGGGTAAACGGCCACTACATTTAAAATAGTAAAATCTATACCACAACTATACTACAAATATAACATCTATAATATCATTGAAATCACAATCAGAATAAAAATTTCCAGCCAATGAAGGATAAAAGCAGAAAGTGTAGAAAGGTTTTGTGTGTTGACGAGATCGATGAGATTTTCTGAGATTTTCGTAAATTCCAAGATCAATGCTTAGTTCTCCTTGAAGCTAAAGAGAACGTTTTAAGAATATATTATTAGTTAAAACAACAATAAAAAGTTGGTGTTAAACTAATACCTTGTGGCAAATTCTCCAAGAAATATGTTAAGATTGTCCTTTTTTCCCCACACTCAAAAAAATAACTCATTGGATGAACTCAATTTAATTGAGGGCAGGATTTCCATCCAATAAATTTGTTTAGCACCAACTAAAAATATATATTTAATCAATATAATGTAATTGAGTTGGTCCAACATGATTTTATCAAATAAAAGTTTTAATACATTTGTATTTTTACTTAAACTCAAAGGGTCTGATTATGTGTCGTCCATTTTGAAGTCTCTTCGTTTTATTTAAAGTTATCAGAGTCATTTTTAAGCATTTTTCATAATTTTAAGAATAATTTACATCTATAGTTGATTGATCTCAGAACTCATTTTGGGACAGTTATTGCTCACTGAGCAAAGAAACAAACTGCAATGTTGCTAATGCCAACACCCAAAGCATGGGTGCTTCTGCAAGGAGGAAATCTCAAAACATTATATGAAAATCTTCTAAATCCTCAAACTAAGGTGAAGATTAATCTCTAGCAAGTCTTTCTATTAACTTTAAACACGTAAGATTACTTTTACTGTCAATATTTTAATTATCTTAATTTAATCCCACACAAAGCATGCTGGGAACTACAAATCCCCTAACCAGGTAGTTGGGCCAACACAATTCCGTCATGTGGTTACAACACAAAACACTTAAGTTAACGTAATGATTTACAAATTTAAGTGGACTGAACTTAAAACAAATAAATTAGCCAAAGAAATTACAAGAATTGTGTAGTTTCAGCTCATTTTAAACAGGTAGTTTGAACAAGCAGCAGTAATCATTTTTTTGAGTGCACCGAGACATACGTTCAACTGAAACAGTCCTGAAAATCATTCATTAATTCATTTTCCTTTTCAGCTCAGTCCCTTTATTAATCTTGGGTTGCCACAGTGGAATGAACCACCAACGGATGCCCTTCCAGCTGTAACCCATCACTAGGAAACATTCACTCATTCACACACATACACTATGGCTAATTTAGCTTACCCAATTCACCTATAGCACTTGTCTTTGGATTGTGGGGGAAATCGGAGCACCCGGAGGAAACCCACGGGGAGAACATGCAAACTCCACACAGAAATGCCAGCTGACCCAGCCGAGGCTCGAACCAGCAACCTTCTTGCTGTGAGGCGACAGCACTACCCACCGCTCCACCCAGTCCTGAAATTAGAAAAAAATGCACAAAGCACAATTTCATCCTTTGGGAACCGATTGGATTGTTGGAAGATGGGCATTGCTAAGAAAATTTAGGAAGATTGACGAATTGACAAAGTAGTGCAGAAACGAGACCCACGCTGATAGCCCTTTTCTAAAGGCGTTTAATGTGACCAGAAGTGAAGAAAAGTCATTTTGAAGAGGAATGGAAGGCTATGGTATTTGATAAAGGATTATGAGGGCAAATATTTTTTTACAAAAAAAAAAAGTGCACAGATATCTGGACTGAAAGTTCAGTGTCTGCAGTGAGCAAACCTCTCATCAGCAGAAAGAATTAGCAGACAATATCATTATGTTGATATGTTTTGTAATTTCCTGTTTTAAATACTAAAGATTGTTAAAACAGGATGGATTCTGATTAACTATACTTTAATAATTCATCAGCTGGAAGAAAAAAATAATTTATAACAAGCACTACTCTTTAAATGGTGCTGTCGCCTCACAGCTAGAAGATCGCTGGTTCGAGCCCTGGCTGTCAGTTGGCATTTCTGTGTGGAGTTTGCATGTTCTCCCCGTGTTGGTGTGGATTTCCTCCAGGTGCTCTGGTTTCCCCCACAAGTCCAAAGAAAGGCGATATAGGTGAATTGGGTGAGCTAAATTATCTGTAGTGTATGTGTGTATGTCCTGGTCCTCCAGAATGGGAGTTGAGTGTTGGGCTAACAACCCACCTCTTAAAATATTTGATGTTACGAAACACTGATTTGGTGCAGCTAAATATCAACTTCAATATAAATGGCCATGGGAGCAAGTAAGTACAACAAAAGAGCGATTTTTAATTTTTATGCCAAAATTGAATTATCTTAACTGACCAAATCTTCCAGTTTTTCACAGACCGAGATAGTAAGTTGATCTAAAGTGGCTGAAATCCTCCAACAGCTGGTTGTCCGAAGAAAGCCAAAGGGATGAAACTAAGCCACAAAGAAGAGAACAAAGGAAGAAAAACATGAAGATAAGAATTACATTTTTACAATGTCACCAACTCTGTCAAGTCCCTAAAAATGCTGGTCATCCACCAAGGACAAATCAGGAGAGGACAGGATAATGCAGAGAATCTCAGTGGTCAATTGATTCAACACTGCAGCTGGAATTGATCAGCAGTTCAGCTGAACAGGGTAAGATCTGAATCTTGGCATACTGTGTCTCGACGTTCAAGAGAAACTGGACTGAAAGTTCAGTGTCTGCAGTGAGCAAACCTCTCATCAGCAGAGAGAATTAGCAGACAATATCATTATGTTGATATGTTTTGTAATTTGCTGCTTTAAATACTAAAGATTGTTAAAACAGGATGGATTCTGATTAACTATGCTTCAATAATTCATCAGCTGGAAGAAAAAAATAATGATCATAAAAGTAATGTCGTTGTGTGCACTTACATTTGTACATCATTCATTCATTCATTTTCCTTCGGTTTAGTCCCTTTATTAATCAGGGGTCACCACAGAGGAATGAACCGCCAACTTATCCAGCTTTTGTTTTACACAGTGGATGCCCTTCCAGCTGCAACCCAGTACTGGGAAACACCCATACACTCTCACATTCACACACATACACTATGACCAATTTAGTTTATTCAATTCACCTATACCCAATAGGTGTAATATACATTCCAATCACAACGGAATTGTCATGATCACAGTCGCAGCATCCTGCACCACTGCTACTCACCCAAACTCTATTTCCCACAATCCACTCCACTGATTACATTCCCACCTGATTCTCATTGTCTTGACTATTTAAGCCACTACCCTACACACAAATATATTCCAAGTCTTGTTCTACTGTAGCGAACATACAGTAAGCAGTTTTCTTTGTTCTTTGTTTTCCCATGTGGGATTTTGATATTTTTGATTGTTGGCTGCTTGCCTTGACCTCTTGCTGGTTTACTCGTTCAATTTCCCTGGACGTTTTTTTTTTGCACTCGATCTCCTGTCTTTCACTCTTAGCAAACCAATGGTAGGAGGGGCATGACCAAGCATATTTCGCCCAAGCAGTCAAATTTTGATTAAAGATTACTAAACCAAACAATTTTGGGGAGGGGGGGGGGGTTAACTTGCTCAGAATAATTGTTCACCTTAAGACTAACAATGTGTGCTTGCAAAATAAATATTGTCAAATTTGATTTAATGCAGACATTAAATTTGACTTTCACCTTTCTTTCTTTCTTTCTTTCTTCCCATGATAAAGATTTTTTTCACTAATGTTCTTTTTCCCTATGCCTAATTCTTTTCATCTTTTATCTCTTGATCCTCATATCAGCAGATAGAAGGCTCATTTTAAGTGTGTCTTTAGTGCGGCTGCCAGTATGGATTAGTTTAAGAGCAGATCTGTGGATTCAGTCCCAGGTGCAAGTATGCTGATCAGCTCAACTTTGGTGTTTTCTCTCTCCAGCAGCTGGAGCAGGTGCCAAGTGTGCGGCACATACACTGTCCTGTAAAAAAATATCTGTCCGCAATGTATGATGATGAAGGATGAATAGGTTTTTCTTTCTTTGTTTAAATCTAAAAATAGCCATGTTTTAATCTACATAAAATGCATTGGGGAAATTTGACTTTATTAGGTATTTGCAATTCAAAAGCCTTTTATGTTTTTCCCTGAAGGCATGATATGGTTGCTAAATTTTTAAAACGCACATCCATAACATATCTGTGACCTTCACTTTTGAAAATATATTACTGGCAGAAATTATCTTCAAATCTCATAGTGCACAATTAAATGCAGTATGAGTCATAATTTGGACTCAGATCTGAACAGTAAAGTATATTTTGGTATTTTTTCAGATAAAAAAAAACATACACTAAAACATAATTAACAGTTGCATGCTGCTTATGTTTCATAGGTTTTCCTTCTTTTATTTGCACTTTAAACTTGCATTATGGGACCTTAAACAACAGATGTTTTAAATGTAATTCTTGTAGTCGAACAAAGTGGCTTTAATGACGATTTTAGCAGTTTGAAAACAGAAATGATATAAAAAATGACAAAGAAAAAAAATATATTAAAAAATGTTTTATTCCAAAAATAGATAAAAACATACATTTTAAAAAGTTACAAATTTATTAAATTAGTGGGTGTACTCATTTATTAATTTATACTCGTTTATATTTATCTAAATCTAAAATTAAATAGTATATTTTTAAAATTTAATTGAATGTTTTTCCTTAATAGATTACTTTGGGAGTAATAATTGTTGCAACTTGATCTTAGTTATTTTGTTGTTTTTTTTAAAAAGTTCTTTTGTTAACTTTTAGAAAAAGTTATTTTGTTAAATTAGTTCCAGTTTTGGTTTTGTTACAGACTGATGTAATGTACACACATCTTATTGTATAGCATCTTAGAAAAAGTATAAATTTAAAAGAGAGATCTGTGGGGGTACGCTATATAGAATTTTGGAAATTGTTAGCCATTTCTACCTAATCTAGTCATTGTTAGAGAAAGTTTTTATTTACATATTTTCTTCAGAAAAATGACACTTGGTCAGAATAACAATTTTTTTTGTTGTGATTGAATATAAAGATTATTACACCAAATATTTATTTAGCAAAGTTAAAACGTAAGTATTGTGTTGTTTAAAAATGAAGAATTTTTTCCCGAATAAATGTCATCAGTAGTTTACAGAATAAAACTAAAAATGTTTTATTCAAACATTTAACTATAAATTGTAAATCCTAAGAAACTGAGATTTTTCAAGTGGTCTTTAAATATATCGGTATAATACCAGACAAAGTACTTTCTGCTCAATACCTAGTTTTTTAATGCATTGTAATTTACACAAAGAACCCAAACAGCATATCTATTAAAATGTGGTAAAACTAGTACTCAAACTAGTAGAATGTAAAAAAGATCCTATGTTAAACAACTGTTACATTTTTAACATAACAAAATGTTGTCAGAGCAGAATACAAGATCCCAAAATGCAATTCAAAATTGTAAATGAAAACATATATCAACCATGAGCAAAGGATAAATGTGTTTCACAGCTTTTGTACAGTCTAAAGCCAGATTTACTAATATTATGAAGCAGTGCAAACCCTCTTTTGGAATGAATAAAGTACCGTCAGGATTGAAATTAGCATTTTAAAAGGCATTGATAGATATTCTTGCAGCTGACCTTGCAAATGCATACGCATCTGTACTGTATAGTAGTTTCTCTTTCACATGCAAAATGTATGAGAGAAGAGTAGTTACAGTAACTGTATCTATATATGGAACAGTGCAACAAGCCAAAGTGTTCATTCTTTATACTTGATCAAAATACACAGGATAGGATCATAACCAAAGTTACTAATCTACATTCTTTTACTTTCTCATGTCACATAATATAGGTTTGTTCATGTATCACATTGAGGGATTCTGAAAAATGTCGAGCGTGACAAAATAAAAGAAAAGGGTCCTGGAGATTCAAATATAAGTGATCAAAACAGATGGATTTGATAATGTTAATGAGCGGTGCGGTGGCACAGTGGGTAGCTCTGTCACAGTAAGAAGGTTGCTAGTTCAAGTCTCGGCTGGGTCAGTTGGCATTTCTGCGTGGAGTTTGCATGTTCTTCCCGTGTACACATGGGTTTCCACCGGGTGCTCCAGATTCCTCTACAAATCCAAAGATATGTGGTACAGGTGAATTGGGTAAGCTAAATTGGCTGTAATGTATGAGAGTGCACGGGTGTTTCCCAGTGATGGGTTGCAGCTGGAAAGGAAAACATATGCTGGATAGTTGGCAGTTCATTCCGCTGTGGCAACCCCTGATTAATAAAGGGACTAAGCCGAAAAGAACATAAATGAATGAATCAAAATGTTAATACCAAGTGGAAACAGAAATAAATCTTGGCAGGACACTTGTAATCAGATCACAAAAAAACATTAATGCAATGGTTCACCCCAAAAATACTAATTTACTGATCCTTGACTTGTTTCAAACCTTTTTGACTTTCTGATGAACACAAAAGAAGATATTTCAAAGAATGTTTGGAACCATTGAACTCAAGAGTATGTATATTTTTTCTACTATGGATATAAAAAGCTACCAATTTCCAACAATCTTTAAAATATCATTTTTTGTATTCATCAAAAAGCCCATTAAAGTTTGTAGTCACAAAAGGGTGAGTCAATTTTCAGATTTTGGGGGCAAACTGTCCTTTTAATACCAGGAAATAGGGCCTACAATGTATACAATAGCCAAACAGGAAAAAGGTCATTCAATAATCAAAGTTTAAATGTAAACATTGTTCATAGCGATAATGTGTATTAATCATATTTACAAAGCATATATTATCATTAGCAGTTCCCTGTACTCCTTTAATTAGCTTCCTAATTGTTCTCGAGATATTCATTGTATCGTTATTTGCTATCATTACATTAAATTGCTTCTTTGTTAAACTCTCAACCAGATGAGGGATACGAAGCCAAAATTGCAGCACTGGAAACAGAACTGCAGCTTTAAGCCACTGATGTGATTGTGTGAACAGGTTCATTGAGCATTCAGTGCTCATATCACTGCTCTCACATACAGAAGAGAATTGGAGGCATTCTTGATGTTTTTACAAATACAAACGTATTTTAGGTAATGGGAAAAACACTTATAATTATCAAATAAAGTCAGTCAAATGAATCAACGTTTGGTCACACTTCAATATATTTGTAAATATATATTTTAATATTACTAAAATTTAGATTTATTAGTGCTTCACAATAATACCGCATTCAAATATGTTTATTTTAACATATTTAAATTTGTGTGTTGTGAATATTTATTATCTATATATAAATACACACATGAATGCATATATTGGAGAAAATGCTTATTTATATTTATAGATATATGATAAAAATTATATATATTACATATAAATGTAATATTTATATAACAAAATTGTCTTGTATGGTTTTGTTCCTATGTATCACACATACATATTAAATATATATAATACAAAACAACTTTTATTTTAGATGCGACTAATCTTTATATGAATACATATATATATATATTGGGGCTGGGTAAAGATTAATCGCATCTAAAATAAAAGTTATATATATAAAAAATAGGGGCGCCACGGTGGCCTAGTGGGTAGCACATTCGCCTCACAGCAAGAAGGTCGCTGGTTCAATCCCCGGCTGGGCCAGTTGGCATTTCTGTGTGGAGTTTGCATGTTCTCCCCGTGGTTGCGTGGGTTTCCTCCGGGTGCTCCGGTTTCCCCCACAGTCCAAAGACATGCAGTACAGGTGAATTGGGTAAGCTAAATTGTCCATAGTGTATGTGTGTGAATGAGAATGTATGGATGTGTTTCCCAGGGATGGGTTGCGGCTGGAAGGGTATCCGCTGCGTAAAACAAATGCCGGATAAGTTGGCGGTTCATTCCGCTGTGGCGATCCCGGATTAATAAAAGGGACTAAGCCGAAAAGAAAATGAATGAATGAATGATATAATAAATAGTAAAAAATGTCAAATTCACACTGTGAAAGTATTTCTAAAAAGAAGTAAAAATAAAAACAGAGGAAATAAAAATAAACTCTTATTAACAATATTAAGAAAAATATATTAGTAAATTATTGTTACTAAAGAAGGCTAATCGTGAGTAAGAAAACCTCAAGATTTACTACAGCCTCACATTGTTTTTATCGCAATTGATCTTTTAATTTATACTCATTTTTGTTATTCATTTTGCATCTTACATAGAGATCTTTTTATCCATCACTTTATTTTAATTGTAATTTCCTTTCTCTTTTTTTATCAAGTCTTCAGTTAAATGGTTTTCAATCTGATTAATTCTGCCATTCATCCATTCATTCATTTAATTTATTTATGTTCATTCATAAAATATCTATAAACAGCCTATTTCATCAGCCCTAATGTAACTATTAAAACACCACAAGATAGACCATATAGTATAAGTAAAATATATGAATATGAACTACAAAATAAATGTATATGATCTCTGTCGGTAGATTGGGGAAATACTTAATGCCCTTGTATTTTGACTAAACATTTAATCAGAAATTCAAATGTAGCCTACTTACTGTGGCATATATATGCAAATGCATTCTCTGCGGGTCATTTCGGGCAATACCGTACTGTCCCTTTAAGCATTGTACTGCAAAATGTTCTCCCTTGATATGTTCCGCAAAGCAGCAGAACCGTCCCGAGCTTCTTGCTGGAGAAGCACAGATTTACTGAAGGAGCGATTCTTCAAATGCCCTTCAGATCTAATCAATCTCTCGTTTTATGAACCTATACTGTATATTATACTCACCTATAATGTGGATTACGCATTATTATAATGGCATTATGTTTGGATATGACCTGCTTTTTGATCGTGACATGGTTCATCTGTGCAAAGCTGCATCAGCTCAGACCCCTGGAGCATCGGCCCCTTAATAGAGGTCAAAAGGGGCCCTTTAAAGCAGCTCTCTAAAATTAATGATGCCAATCACTCTTTTTTTAAACTCACAGAGAAGGAATGCTGTGCCCTTGTGTGCGTGAATTGACCAGTTACGTACAATAATTCATATTTGAACAAAATAACATACTGTAAAAGACAGAAGATGCGAAAGAATGAAAAATTGTGATAGTTAACTACTTTTGACAGCAAATGACGGACAACTATACCTGGAAAGACATATCAGTCCAGCTCTAAGAAACTATAAAGAAAGAAAGCCCAAAATGAAGCATCACTTTCAGGTATGTGAATTTTTTTATTTACTTTTTGCCAATAGATGATAATAATATGCTTTAATGTTGGCAATGATTTAGCCACCAATGCATCTGACATTCTGCCTTAGTATTCTCTCTGAAATTCCATATTCCCTAAAAAATTAACCACGGTTTTGCTTTAAATAAAGTACTCAGATAATAATAATTTTTGTATTAAAAGAAAAGACTTTTAAGCAAACAAAACTCTTTTAAATGGATTAAAATGCATTATATTAAAACAAAGAAGCAATAACAGTCCATGTAGCGCTTTGCAGTTCTTTGTTCAATTCACACCGTCAAAATTAAACTAATGAAAAACGCATTTCAAACTTTCCTTCAACAATGGATAATTGTCACTCGATTTGGTTGATTAATAATAATCATATGGTATTACTTCAAATAAAGTATTCAGATAATAATTTCCGTGTTACAAAACAGAATTATAAGCGAAAAACATTGTTTAAAATGGCTTGAAATGCATTATATTAAAACAATGAAGCAATATTGATTGGTTGATCAATAATAATCATAAGTTTTCATTGAATAACATTGTTAAAATACATAATGTAAAACAATATAAACAGTTTATTTCAAAATTTTATTAATAATGACTGCAAAGGACACCAGTCTCAAATTTAATAATATAATAACTCAAATATCCATTTAATTTTTCATTTTTGACTATCCTTTTGAAATAGAAATCATAAATTATGAATTATGGTTTTGTTACTTCAAATAAAGCATTCAGCTAATAATTTTTATGATAAAAATACTTATAAGTGAACAACAGTCATTTAAATGGATTAAAACCATAGACTGTAAAAAATCTGGACGTAGTATCCGTGACGTCACCCATAGGTTTCTGATGAACCCAAATGAAGCCACTAGTAGGCGTGGCCAACCGTCGCCATTTTGTTCGCGCGTCATCACACCAACCGAGGCATACCAAACAAGGGCAAAGAGGCGGAGCGTGGGCGGAGCATGAGCGGAGCCACAGGACGCAAGCTGGCATTTAGCCAAGGGCTTTCTTATGGGAGAAACACATCATATTTCATTACCTGCGACTCGTTTGTGTTCTGAACACACGTGCTTGGTTGTACACTATATCAATAAAGTGTTTAGTCTGTTGAAAACACTGTTGAAATACATCAAGCCACTTAACATCGTTCTTAAGACGTTTTTCAACAGGAAGAAAGTGCGGATTACATCCAAATACTTTAGTTATAGTCTGTGTTAGTAAATGCAAGGCTATTTAGGAAATCCAGGCAGAACACTGTATGACAACGCTTCAAATGGCGATTTTATAGCCTACAGCTGATCAATCTGTCAGATTCTGGAGTGCATTAGAGTTCTGAAGAACATTTTAAATCATAAATTATGCGAAATACAGCAATTACATTTATAGAGATGGTATAAGTATATAATTTCACTCACCTGGGAAACGGACGCCACGTGAATGGTTTGTGAGCACAATTAAGTGCACATAGCATGCCATATTATCTGATAATTGCAGGAAATAATTCCAAAAGGCGACTGACTGTGTAAAGCCACATAAAACAACACAAAAATACGATGCATCAGCCGGAATCAGCTAAGGTGACGTGACTGCGACCAGCGCGACTGGCTGTCACTCAAGTGGCCACGCCCTTAATTATGCAAACTTAATTTAGCTTAATATAAAGGAAACGGATGAGTTATAAAAAAAATTCACCCCTCTCACAGTTGTCATGAAGGGTAATATAAGCTATATGAACCAAAATCGCTCTTTGTACCAGGCTGTAAACACCTTTTTTTCTGCTGTAAAATTGGCCATTTCACCAGTGGGCTCATTGGAGATTTGCTCTATTTTGGAGCCAGGACAGCCAGGACTAGCGGAATTTTCGATGAATTGCAAGTTTTAGTTACTTCCGTATTGGCTTCCCGAGGGAGAGCGGGAGGTTGCCGCTTGATTAAAACGCATTATATTAAAATACAAAGCAATAATGTTTGGTTGATTAATAAAAATCTAATGGTTTCATTGAATAACAGTGTTAAAACATAATACTAAATAAACAGTTTATTTAGATGTTTTGTTAATAATGACTGCAAAGGACACCAGAAATCACACAAAGGAAATCACACAAATTTCAGAAATTAGAAATCACACAAAGGAACATCACGCAGTTTTCAGAAATAAGTATTCAGAAAGTATTCAGAAATCACACAAAGGAACATCACGCAGTTTTAGTTTAAAGTACATTTTTGTGACAGAAATCACAACCCTTACAAAAATGTACTTAAAACTAAAACTGCGTGATGTTCCTTTGTGTGATTTCTGAATTCTTGAGACTATAAAATACTAAAGTATGAGTTTTGACCCCTGCTTTAGATGTTTTATTATTATTCTGCTCAGGTCACCTATTTGGCAAGCAAAATGGTTTTAATATCATTTATTTAAATGCTTGTTTATTAAATTACTATATCAGCAACTTGTACTTACCTCCAACAGCTCCATACTGTTCTTATGATTCATTTTCTGGATGACCATCAGATGATCATTGAACACGATCTAGCAGAGGCCTACTGAATCCTTCATGAACCGCTACTCCACTTGTGTCCTGTAGAGGGAGTGATAATGTTGAGCGACTCTTTTTTTTTCTCTCATGCGAGCACTTGCACAGGACAGCTTGAGATGCTTTTCTCCTTACTCAGCAAGTATGCGATCATCACAGACATTCATGCATCTCATTGAATAACTAGCATACATGCATATATACTGTACATATATATCCATGCATACATCAATAACCTGCACTGTAGACGAGTTAAACTCCCACCCTGTATATATGTGTACAGTATACCACACATATACTGATGGTAAAGAAAGTGCTGAAATGCAATTAAGAGAGAAAAGCTGCTGCTCCTGCTGAATTAGCTAATGACTCTGCAAGCACCGACTGCATGAAATACAGCGACAAGTTTGTTTTCATTTAACTCCCTAGCGTTTGATTCAGCTCATATGTCAGGTTAATTCGGGCATGTAATATCAACTTTAAAAATCAATCTACTGCCAGATATCACGAGAGGTTTTAAATGACCCATGACTGCTTATTTCATAATATAATTTTCTGTTTAATACTCCAAAACACAGACATTATGCAGGGCTATCGGTATGGCAGAAATACATATTTGACCATTTTTTGTATATATTATTTTAAATATTCTTTTAGAAATTCCATATTCCCTAAAAAATTAACCACGATTTTGCTTTTGAAAAATCAAAGTTCGTGGTAACCACAAATGCATGTATATTTCCGTGTTATAAAAATGGCTTGAAATGCATTAGATTAAAACAATGAAGCAATATTGATTGGTTGATTAATAATAATCATAAGTTTTTTTTGAATAACAATGTAAAAATACATAATGTAAAACAAAATAAGCGGTTTATTTCAAAATTTTATTAATAATGACAGCAAAGGACACCAGTTTCAAATTTGATAATATAATAATTCAAATATCCATTTAATCTTACAATTTTGACCATCCTTTTGAAATAGAAATCATAAATTATGAATTATGGTTTGCTACTTCAAATAAAGCATTCAGCTAATAATTTTTATGTTAAAAACACTTTTAAGTGAACAACAGTCATTTAGTCATTTAGTCAATCAAAGTTTGTGGTAACCACAAATGCATGTATATAAAATATAATATGTATATAAATAATTTTAAACAAAAATTTAAAAATACATTAACATTAACAACATAAGAAATATTTTTTCCCAAAAATAATTTTAGAGTGCAATTCTTCTAAATCATTTAGTTATTTTGCATACTGAATAAATCAGATAAATCATCCACATTCTATTGTAAGGTTGAAAATATAATTTATTGATCCCTGTAGTTAGAAAATATTTCAAAAATATTTTAATCAGAAAGAAATAAAAAAATGATTTTGCCACCTGGAATATTCCACCAAGGGCGTATTCGCTTTTGACATTTGTGGGGACATAGATCCCTTGAACGCATGCATTGAACAGCACAAATTCTGTTTTGTGCTTTTAGAAACATGATTAAAGTACTTAATAATATAAAATAAACACTTAATAATACAAATAACAATCCCATCCCATGCTGCAAAAGTCAATTTACATGATTTTACTGTAGTCGGGGTTTGAGGAGATACAAATGTAGAGAAGTATATAACTAATTTCGAGAGGAGCACGTGATATGATTGATCGCGGCTGGTCTCTCTCATCTGTAATCATTATTAAGCCAATCGGATCATTCCAAACTCACCATTAATAGCCTGACTAACATTACTCCCTCATCTTCGTTTTTTTGAAGAATCCCTTCATCCACCCCATCTCCCCCTTTGCTCCTTTACCAGAGGGAGCTCTCCAGAACTACAGTAGCTACATGATCTCGTACCCCCCTGGGCTAAATGATCTCCGAGCTCAGGGTTCTCTCTGGGACAGCATGCCAAACCTGCTATTATTGTCAAGCAATATTAGCGTGAACTCTTGAAATTTAGAGAGGTATGTGACACAATTTAACTGTTTTATCCCGATTATTTCTTTTCATAATCATGGAGGTCAAAATCGAAACTAAATTTTAATTAATTGCACTGCCTTGGTTAGTATTGCAGTGAACTAATAGCTAACTTGACTTGGTGCATGTGTAGGTTAAGAGTTAACGGAGCATTACTATATTTTGAAGTCGATTCAATTATTGGTAGGGACATTTCAGTAATTGGTGGGGACATGTCCCCTCCGTCCATGCAAATTCTACGCCCTTGTATTCCACTATAAAAACGAAACGCCCTCTTGACCCTGCACCTCCAAAGTTATTTGAATCATGGATGTAAATGGCTCCAGCTTTGACAGCTCATGGGGTCAGATGTAATTTTGTGGCATAAAGCAGAAGTGTGTTTAAGTTGAGCCGGTGTGCTGGGGAGGCCGATCCGTCAGGCCGTTAATCAAATGTGCCGAAGACTGCAGGCAGCCTTTCTTCACCGCACACATGACTTTGACACCACAACAATCCACTCCAGCCGTCCACCTCCTCAACAACCGCAAATTAACATGCCGTCCTAATGCTTTCTCTAGGTCAGCTTCAATCTGGACACTGAGATAAAGCACGTGTTTCAGACATCTTTGTCGCAGAACCCTCAGGCAATCTGCACTTGGACCGTTTTGCAGAGTTATACAAACTGTGTTGACCAAAGTGTTTTTAGTCAAATGAATGAAACATCAGGCACTCTTCTGGGTGTTTAACAGTGCTTTGTAGTGCAACCTTTACATTTTCAGTGTTACGATCACAAAGATCAGTTGAGATCCATTATCATTTATACCTAAATGTACAGGGGATGTCAGAATTATTCACCCTCCTGTGTTTTTTTTCTCTGTTTTAAATATTTCCCAAATTATGTTTAACAGAGCAAGGATTTTTTTTACAGTATTTCCTATAAATAATATTTTTCCTCTATAGAGAAAGTCTTATTTGTTTTATTTCGGCTGGAAAAACATTGTTTAGAAATGTGTTGAAAAAATATTCTTTCAGTTACACAGAAATTGAGGAAAAGATACACAATAATTCAGGAGAGTTAATAATTCTATCTTTGACTGTATACCAATCTCAAATGTGACCACTTATGTTCAGATTTAATCACGACATTTCATCTCAAGTCACTATTTCTTTATTATTTTCAAACCTTCATAATTTTCTTTCTTTTGATAAACACAAAAGAAGATATTTTGGAAAAACACTGGAAAGTTGTAATCATTGACTTCCATAGTATTTGTTTTTGCTATGGAAGTCAGTAGTTGCAGGTTTTCAGCTTTCTTCAAAATATCTTCTTTAGTGTTCAGCAGAAGAAAGAAACTCATAAAGGCTTAAAACCACTTCAGGGAAAGTAAACAGTGAATACATTTTAGGTGAACTACTTAATCTCTTTTATAAAAAGGATACTTTAGGGCCTCAAAGAGATCCTTATTAGTTAAAAAACTATAAGAGTTATTTACTCCATTTACAATGTATTTTTCCTCAAGTGGTTCCAAACCTTCATGAGTTTCTTTTAACTGGTGAAGTTAACAATGCAGCCTAATCTGACAAGAGTATGTAACTATTTGTATATTATTCATCCAAATTCTTACAATGTAATTTGTTATCATTTAATTTTCACTGGGGGTGTGACACGATTGTGCTAAAACTTGTGGCTTCATAACTTCATAATAGTTATCCGCTAAACTAAACTATTTTGAATTGCTTTGAGATTTTGTTGACCTCTGACATTAGTAGTAAGAAATTTCAATCGCTGCTCCTTTCCAACATTCTTCAAAATATCTTCTTTTGCTTTCAACAGAAAGTAGAAACTCATAAACATTTCATGTTTTGGATCATGTTTTGGATATGTCTTGGATGAACCTTACTGAACTTTTTGTATACAGTATCGAAATGAAAAAAATCTTTATTTATGAGAAAACTTCATGGAAAAGCTACTTAATATTTATTAAAATGTTCTTTACAATGAAAAAAAACTAGGGTATTTTCAAATCCAGCTCAGTCAAAGGTTGTTGGGAACCCAAAATGTTTCTTTCATGCAATTGTGGGAGGAAAAATAGAAAATATTTTAAAGATAATTCTAAGACTTTTTTTTATTATTGACTGAAACATTTAACTATAATGTCCTATGTTTTTAGTCACATTTGTTTATAAAATAGTGTAATAGTGACAGTATAAAAAAAATTCACAAAGTATCACAAAATGCTCTCATGTGATTCATTTTGTATATACCAAGTCTTCTGGAGGTGTTTGATAAGGTTTGGGAGAAAATAAACAGAAATTTAATGTATTGTTTAACAAAAATCCAGATCTTAGTCATTGTTTTTTCTTGCATACATGGCATTTTGTGACTCTGTTAGCACGGCAGTTTATTTCAACTCAGAAAAGGCATACAGGTTCTGAGAAACTAATAAAAAATATGACAGAGAGCAAAATTGGCAACTTTAATAGATTATTTTCATGAGATAAATTGTACAGAAAAGTAACTTTTATTGTAATTATATTATTTTATCAGTATTTATTTATTATCCCACATTTTTTCTCTGCCTGTTATTGTTAGCTGAAAAAGAAGTACATCAGTACATCAAAAATGCGTCCTTGTGCGTTTTTCTAAACGTGCAGTCATTCACAGCAGACCACACAGGATTTTCTTTATAGTACATTCTATTTTGTTTTTCTCCAAAACCTGCACTAAAACACCATTAGTCATATGAAAAACAAATATATGATACCCTTGTGTCTAAAGCTCAATGCTGTTGTTCATGTAAGTTATGTGACGACTAGTGGTTAGCCTTTACTGCAGTCCTGTAAGCCTAGAAAAAAATTTAGCTTGCTTCAAAAAAAGAAGAAAAAAAGAGGTCAGCTGAGAGGCACAGGCTTGTGGAATTCCTGCTCCCAGTCAGTTAGTTAATCCATTCAGCTGGTAGTGAGAGGTATAGGGATGAGAGGGCTGAAGCTCAGCTCTTCTGGAGAACAGCTGCCTCTGTCACACCGTTATTGCACACATGTACTGTATGGGTTAGAACTTAGATCCAGTCTTACTTTTTTGAGTTCTAAAAAATTAAACTGTTGGAGACAGATCTGGTGCCTTTGGTTATGACTCTTAAGTATTATTTTAAATAATTGAGGCTAATTTTGCTTGCTAAATGTATTGCAGTAAAGCAAACAAATGACTGCCAAGAACTTGAAATAAAACAAATTACAGGCCGATTTTGGCTCTGTGCACTTACACTATATTAAATTACAAACATGATTTTTACATGATTCTGAGCAGTTAAAATGAAATGCCTTTTTTGTAAAAGTCAAACAACATTAACATTAGCACCGTATCTCACATTTTGTTTTGTGTCAATAAATGTAATAGCTGTCATTTACAGTGTCATTTCCATTTTCAAACAGGTAGTGCATTTTTCCACAGAAATGTTAATCAGTACTATAAAGTTTTCAATATTAAGAATAATACTAAGAAATGGGTTTCTTGCACCGAAATCAGCACATTAGAATGATTTCTGAAGGATCGTGTGGCACTGTATTGATGTAAAATATTACAAAACATGTCAAATCACAAATTGACGGCCAAATTTTTGAATCCTGTTGTATGTTCTTGATTTACTATAACCCACTGCACACAGAAAGAGGACAGTCTGAATATTAACCACAGTTCCATACACTTCATCTTGTCCCAACACAAATTGATTAAGTTAACTTAATTGTTTTTACAAATTCAAGTAGATTGAACATAAAACAATGAAGTTGTCCCCCCAAAAAACTTAATATTTGAGTTGGTTCAGCTCATTTTAAATGAGTAGTTTGAACAAGCATCAAAAATAAAGTTTTGAGTGAATTTTGAGTGTAACTCAATCTTTCAATAGTGCAACAGCTCAAATAAGTCAACTCGTAAGTTAACTAACCAAATATGTGCTAGATAAGCATAACAAAGGGGTTTTCCGCAATTTTTGAAAATGTGAATTGGGCTACAGCTGAAATTCAAACAGAATATTCAAAATTTTCTTCAATAACGCAGAAACAATTTTGATGAAATGCTCATCAAAGTGGACAAGATATATTATATTTTCCCAAACGTTCTGGCGTTAAAAAGCAAGTATGGCGGGTTTTATGATAACCATGACCTGAGGTTACCTGCACAGTGCCACCTAATGGTCAGGAGATATGAAAAAATCAATTCACCTATAGCGCATGTCTTTGGACTGTGGGGGAAACCGGAACACCCGAACGAAACCCACGCCAACACGGAAAGAACATGCAAACTCCACACAGAAATGCCAACTGACACAGCTGAGACTCAAACAAGTGACCTTCTTACTGTGAGGCAATCGTGCTCACCCCTGAGCCACGGTGTCGCCTATTTTGCTTATAACTTCTGTAAAAAAAAAAAGTCAAATATTTTAAGTAGCACTTAATCGCATCAGAAATAAAAATTTATTTTGACCTAATATGTGTGTGTGTTGTGTATATTTATTTTGTACACATAAATACACACATGCATGCATATATTTGAGAAAATGTTTACAAAATAAATGATACAATTTATAATACAAAAAATACAATTTATACATAAATTTAAATATCTATTTAATAAACTATCACATAACAAAAATATCACAAATATATCACATAATAAATGTATATAATACACACACACACATATATTATGTCAAAACAAACGTTTATTTTAGATGCAACTAATCGCGAATAATCTTTTTTCAGCACTTATTTTAAAACTAAACTTTAGATATGCAACACCAGATGGATGACATTCAGTTTTTTTTACATCTACAATATTCAATCTCTCAAACAGTTTCCCCATGTCTGTTTTTTGGGTATTGTCCATTTTGAATGTGCTGTAAAATGGTATATTTAACAAATGCATTGTTGTCTTTAATTTAAAATAAAAGCTTTCATCAGTTTAACCCATTGACCTTATCAGACTTTCAGGTTTTGAAACATTCCATGGATCATCCTAAAAGTCAGATCAGTAAAGTAAGATCAGCACCATTTAAGCCATAAAACATCTTTATTTTTAATTTTCAACTTTTTTGCACTCCTCTAAGACCACTGGTCTGACACTACCAAACTGAGTGTAATAATCTTCAGGCCATGGCGGCAAAAATATATGGATTTCATAGACAAAACGTTTTTCATTTACTGCATCAGCAAACTGCATCTGAGGCCGTATCTCTGCGAAGCTTTGACAAATTGACACCAAACTTTATATACTATAAGGCACTATAAAAGCATTGCACCATAATGTGGTTTTCCTCACACACCTTCATCTTATGCATACACTTAACATCTCCTAGCAAAAATTATTTTTACTAGGGCAGCATATATATGATGCGTTGACAACTGTATGTTTTACATATTGAGTCGCAACAAACATTAAAAGACCTTGTGTTTGTTTATTCCAGGCTTTGTTTAAATCATCCAGATGTACACCTGGCCGTGAACAGTTTTAGCGTTTGGTGATGAAGCTGTTCCCATGGGTATCGACGGCCAGCTATGATCCTGGAGCGGTGCGGAGGCGGAAGGGGACACTCTGACAGCTGACTCAGAGCGTCAGGTGAGGCGAGAGGTAATGTGATCAGCCATGTAAAAGGGCCCTTCACTCATGTTTTATTTATCAATGGAGATGCCATTACCCAAATGCACCGCTCATGAAGGAGATGCTGGTGAAGGCATTTCTATCTGTGTCAAAGTCAGCACAGGATGCTCAGCGGAGAGACGCAGCACACCGGCAGAGCTGAAATGCTGAGAGGTGCATGTGTACAAACTAGCGCTTGCCTAATATGAGCTTTTTGTTTAATAGGTGATGCTGGTATTTGGAGATTAGGGTGGCTGAGGGATGGATTTTAAACAATTAATAATATAAATATTTAATTAATATATGTATTAGTTAATGTTACGGTGATATATACATAAAAAATAAGTGTTTAAATGATTAAATAAAATATAATGCTCCATTGCAAACTGCATATGTAGATACTTTAATTAATTTAAAATTGTTTTACACAATATTAACTGACTATCAAGAATATAACATAAAAATAGGACTATTAAAATATAAAAAGGATTTTAGCATTTTATAAAATAATTACTATTAGAATAAAATGATTTATTAAAATAGTAATTAATGTTGATAACTAGGCAGTTTTTATAACTAGTTAGATTTTCATTATTTGTCTGTTTTGATTTTATTTTTAGTCAAAAGTAATTTTGTTGTGCAAATTTCTTTTTTAAATGTCCATATTTATTGATTTTATATTTAATTTTAATTTTACTGAAAATTACAAATGTTAAAACAAGAGTCCAGTTATTTTATTGTTAGACAACACAATACCAATTATTTAACTTCAGAATAGTTAAGAACGCAAAATTTCAGCCTCATCTCACAATGAAATCATAACTATTTTACATTTTGTCAGTTTAGTGGCTAACTTGTACAAACTCGATTTTACGATTTTGAAAAGGAGGCCTGGCACCCAACCCTGCCCCTAAACCTAACCATCATTGGGGGATAAGCAAATCGTACTGAAGTGTACGAATGAGATCATATGAATTAATACGAATTAGCCCCTAAATCAAAAAGTTACGAATTGCAGAGAGAGCGTGTTGAATATTTGGTGGAATAACATTCTGTCAACTGTCATCTTCTCAAACAACTCTCAAACTAATTTCAAGAGTTCACACTTAGCTGCTGATTGATTATAAAGCTTGTTTGGCATGCTGTCCCGGGAGAGAGCCCTGAGCTCATAAGATCCTCGAGCCCAGGGCTCCCTCCTGTTCGCAAGGCAAGAGGAGAGTTTGAGCTCAGGTAGATCTCGAGAACTCCTCTGCGAGTAGCTAATGAACAGATAGTGATTGCTATGAAAAGATAACTACTTACTAGGAGAATGTCTATGGTGCCGATTTGGATTAGTCAATTAACTTAAGTTGCTTGATTTTGGACGGTGGGAGGAAACCGGGGAACCCGGGGGAAACCAACGTGAGAACGGGGAGAAAGTGTAAACTCCACACAGAAACATCAGCTGGCTTGGTAAGGACTAGAACCAGTGACGTTCTTGCTGTGAGGCAACAGTGCCAACCACTGGGCCACCGTGCCACCCATCTAGGAAAGGAGGAGGAATAGCGGTGGAAGGGGGGGATTCTTCAAAACGAAGATGGCTGTGATATGGAACTTAGGGTATATATAGTGGCTTAGGACTCATCTGATTGGTGAATCATAAATTGGATAATGCGGGACCAGCTGCAAGCAATCATCTGTACGTGATCCTCTCGAAATTAGTTTATAAATAAACTTCACTTAAAAGGCAATGTTTTATGTAAAATATGGTAAGTATTGTCATCTGGTGTTTTTTAAAATTAAACAAACATTAGCATTTTACTCAAACGACTACACTGAATAAAATGACTCAAAGATGTATCACTGGATTTACTTTTTTACGTTAAGTGACTGTAAACAATTTATTTGGGCTGAATTTAAACAAATTAAGTTAAACATTACTCAAAGTTTGTTTACATTGAACCCATATAAATGTACAGAAATCATTTTTTCAGTGTACACTGTAAGAAAAAGTTGACCCAACTCAAAATTGTAAGGCAACTTGCAGCAGAGCAAGAGAACGTTCAATCCTGCACTTGACTCGATTAGTGTTTAGTCAACAAAAAAAAAAGCTCTGCAACAAACTTAAGTCAAAAAAATTTAAGTGTAGCTATTTTTTGTATAATACATATATATGAGTTTTATACTTTTTGATAATGACCCTGCATTTTTTTATTTTATTTATTTAATTATTTAACCAGGAACGTCCCATTGAGATACAATATCTCTTCTACCAGGGAGTCCTGGTCAAGACAGTGAGCATAGGACAAAGTTACAAAAAATACAAATAACAACACATAGACACGCACAAAAAATATTATAAACCATGATGAATTGTTAAAACCTGTGCAGTGTTCTAAATTGACAGTCTTTAAAATATTTTTTTAATATAGCGATAGATGGTAGGATTTTGGTAGATTAGTTTTTGTCTCTGCTGTAGCATGTATTTTTTGAACAATGATGAAGCTACGGTATGTATTACAGCACTTCTCATGTTACTGCTTCCTTGTGATAAATTGCTGATGTTCAGTTCCGCATTGGTAAGTCATTTTGGATAAAAGCCCTGCATAAAAGAAAAAAGTAAAGTATGAATATATATATCAGTCTATCACCTGTCCACAATGGCATCGGCAGGTGTAATCATCCAGGTTTTCTGCCCATGATGAGCATCTTCATTTAATGTCACAGATGAGACAGAGGGAGGTAAACACCATAAATCATTTGAACAGCCGGATGTGAATATGTGAATATATTAGGATGTTTCATTAATACTTCCCCCTTCTCCCCAAAGTATGATTTTCAGTTTTCAGGGCCTAAATGATTAGGGGAATCAAACTGAAAAGTGTGTACACAGCTATGCAGATGTGCGAGATCAGCACCGAGTTTGTGCTGGATCGCTTTCTGTTCCACTGGGCAAACTCGCAGGTCACCAATCAATACAGTTATGATGACATCTGCCATTTCTACAAAGCCCCCTCACAGACTCCCAGCATGCTGCAGCCTTTTTATATATTATCCAGAGGTCATGGTCTTGTGAACTCAACCCTGTCCAGCACACTCGCATATTTCCCGCATTTCATTGAACAAGAGTAAATGTAACTGCATGGTGGGCTTTCTGCTGTAGTATCTGAGACGCTAGTAAAAGCTTTCAGACACAAACCGCCGTGCTTTACAGAACCAGAACAAGTATATAGGAAAAAATCCGCTGCAGGGTTGCAGCTCCAGCTTTGCTGATGCACAGAGTTGCGATTGATTTACTGTACACGGAGTGAGCCAGCCCTCTCAAAACCCCCTCTGTTGGAAGTTACGGTAATGTCAGATCTCCCAACGTGTAAGTCATGATTTAAAACGTATGGCGAATGGAACACCAAGCCTCAATCATCTTGATTGTCAAAACGCTTCGTGGTCTGTCCAATATAATGTTGCACACCGCTGGTAATGTATCTCTCACACTCCCAGACAGTTGACCTCCTGGTTGCAATGGAAGCAACAATACACCTCAAACACCCCCAGATTGGGTTTCTCAAGAACCTGGTTTTGTGTTTCCGTTTCTTTTTCGTCACCATCGGTATGAACATTTTCTCTTAAAACCCACCTGACGAAATCACCCACGTAGCCTCATTAGGTGGATTTGGGCCACTGTCAGTGGCTAAGATGGATGGTGTCCGCACTACGAGCATAGCACACTTTAGTTTAAAAAAGGGTCACCCGTTTAATCCAATAGAGCTGAGGTAGGTTCAATGCCCCCCTTCTTTCTTATCCCCCCTCCATACCTTTTTTTAAGGAATGTCTTAACCAGCTGCTGCGGGGGAAGGTGGTGGTGTTGGGGGGGGGTCATCATAGTGGGAGTGTAGGGGGGTGGCAATGAGGCGCACACTGACCCTGGAGGTTGCGTTCCCCTTTAAAAGTCACGGCACACTCGGATACGCAAGGCTCATGCAGGAGCTGCTGCGGCACTGGGAGAACACTGCTGAGCTGTGCAGTTTGTACTGCCAGTGAGCGCGCAGAGAGGAGGAGGGGGAGCAAGAGATAGAAAAAGAGAGAGAGAGAGTGCAGGAGAATGAAGCAGGGAGAGAGAGCGAACAATGTCATTCCATTCAGCAGGCAATGCTGCAGTCAACTTTACAGCACCGGAGGAGAAGACACGGCCGCTTGTGCATCATCCCTGCACGACCCAGAGAGGAGCGGAAGCTGAGTGAGTATGTGCAAGTTTGTCTTTCTCTGCAGAGATAGAGGACGCATGTTGAACTTTTCACCCGACAGGAAGGGGTTTAGTTTTGTGGGATGTTTCAGTATGGCTGCAGAATTTATTTTCTCACCTGCACTGAAGTCTTAAAGGACCCGTTTGCATTGACCTACATGATGAGTGATCTTCTGCAGTAAGGCTACTGACACTTTGGTAGTGATCTTCCTAACCAATGCCGGCCAGTCATATGGTGTGTGTAACTTAGTACTAGCAGGTGCATGCAGGATACCTGCCAGTAAGAGCACTTAGCCTAGGAAGAAAAGACGCACAGGCTTGGATTGGGATCAGGACCGGTATAGCACTGACGCCTGCAGACATTAATAAAAGATGTAGGCCAGACATATTCAGCTTCAGGGTGCTATACTTTGGTGCACTTTGTTGTATCTCAATGTATTGAAGATGCCGTTTGTCTTGCATCCAGAATGTTCGGAAGGGAAAGAGTTAAAGAGTTTGCAGCAGATGGGAAAGTGGAAGTAACGTTTTAGGATGGCCTAGGGAGGACAGAGTGCTGTCTGAGTGTGTCAGCAATCAGCTGTCACCAACATACACTCTTAGGTCTCTCGGACAGAAGATTTTGACAGGAAGATTTAGCCAGGTGCATAAGAGTCTCTGCTTCAAGTGTGTTTATGAATGTGTGCGTCTCGCACTCTCTGTTGGATGTTGCAGCACACTTGCTAACTGTCCCATCCGAGAATGAGAGAGAGTGACTGAAATAAAGCGGTGGGGGGGGACTCAGAACTCTTTCACTGCAGGTCTTTTTCTGCTTCAGCTCACTCTCTGCTCATCTATAGGTAACACTTCTTCTTAAACATGGGAGATGCATCATGTTTGTATCGGCTATATTCTGATGCTGTTGCAAGTCTTATTTGTTGTAGTTTGACTTTGTACATCTACATTGTACTGGTATTAAAAGCAATGATGACGTTTAAGATGTATTAGTATTATGTTGTGACACTTTACTAAATTGTGTAGGTTGCGGATTGAACACAGTGCTCATTACCGGCACAGGAACCCGGCGGTAAGGAGTTCAACTCAGGTAACGTGTATAGCCCATCCATCCCTGCTGAACACTGAAGAACAGCCGCGGTTGCTTATATCGCAAGCTATAGGGCAGGATTAGATCTGTATACAGCAAGAATGCGAGGAGTGATATATCACTGTCAGATCCACTGCCTGACATCATTAGCAGAAACTGCAGTTTCTCTTGGCGCTCACCAAAGGGGGGGGTGGGGGGGGGTCGCTGCTGCTCAGCCAAAAAGCGTATTGCCGCACTCACCTGATGTTCCTAACACCCATCCTCCCATCTCCTTTTACTCTTCCACCCCCATGCTCTCCAGAGATCATCTTCGAGGTACAGAATGGCATGAACACGCAAACCTTAAACATATTCTTCATCGCTGTGAAAAGTTACAGACTGAGAGAAGGACCAAGAGGGAGAGCGGATACCCTGCAGTGTCCTGCAGCACAGTTCCTGCAGTACTGCCAAGATGAGGCAGCAGCTGCAGCAGCAGCAGCAGCAGCAAGAAAGACAGGCAGCTATACAGTCACGTGGATGATGAGGGAGAGAAACAGAGAAAGCAAGTTAACCGAGGATTGCTATGAGGGTATATCTCTCTTGTCTAGAGTTTTGCAGTTCAGGAGTTAGTGTGGCTATGTCCTCCTGACAGGAAGAGAACAAGAGAGAGAGAAAGAGAGAAAAGACAGAACAGCCAGATTAGCCTGCTTACTCCACAACATCCCCCTACGAACCTACTGCCCCCCCTCCCCCCTAACCCAATGGTGCATTGTCCCGTACTAGTGCTCTAGTTCCGATGATGTAATCAATGCAGCAAGCTTTGATCTTGCTAGAGTAAGGATTCCAAGCTTGCCCTCCAACCTCCTAAAAGCATACATGCACATGCTCTTTAGGAAATTAAATGGCGTCAAATTTCAAAGCTGTCCGCAAACCTATTATTCACAATCCACCAACAAAATTAGACAGCCATTGTCAATACATTTCAGGGATTTCGCTTAATGTGAAACTTCAATGCAGCAGCGAGTAGGCCAGTGAGTGCGCTTTGTGAAATTTGGCGCCCTCCTAACAGCCACTGCAGCATCTGCGTCCACTAGGCATCAATCAGCTCTGACACTCTATACATGGTCTTGTAAAACCATTTTGTACTGTACAGGTCAAACCTTCAAAGAAGGGTGAAAGGAACCAAATGTGATACTTAGAACACTTTGTAGTTTGGCGAACCCTAGAAAAGGGGTAAACGTAAAGGATGAAGGTGAGCCACAGGACGGCGTGTGCTGATGGAAATGGAAACGCTGGCATTTGTGACGCTGCTCTTTTTATTGGTAAGGTCATCAGTCTTGGACTGCTGCAATCCAGTGAAGTGCAGTCCTTGTACTGTAACGTACAGTGGACCAGACTGCAGAGAGAGAGAGAGAGAGAGAGAGAGAGAGAGAGAGAGAGAGAGAGAGAGAGAGAGAGAGAGAGGCCAAAGCATTACATTTACTATGGTGCTGAGCTGTGCAGCTGCTCTGCAACTCTGCCTGGTGATGAAGTTTCTCTAGAGCGCTGTCCTCTCTCTGCGTTACTGCTCTGGTGCCTTACTTTAATTAACGGCTTGTGTTTAAGAGGTACATAAATCAGTGCAGGCCAATATCTGAGAAATCATTTGTGTGGATTCATTTTCTACTGAGGAATCGGGTGAGTGTAAATCATTTTTGTGAATTTCTTTTTCAGAATTTACCTGCAATCCTTAATGGTTATTACAGTTGATCGATCTAAAAATTGCAAATAAATCTGACATTTACAATGTTTTGCTTTCCTTTATTTTTTCATTTTAGAGATACATTATTATTTGAAAATGAATAATCGCATAAAATAAAATAAACATGCTTATATTTTAGTAATTATACATAAATATTGATTATTAAACTGCATTATTACTATTATTATTATTACATACAAAAACACTTATACAGATATTATTTTGTAGATATTAATATCAGGATGATTAAAAAGTTGCTTGAATCCTAAAAGCAGAGCAGTATTACCTTCATTTTGAACTTTGGTGCAGTAAGAACTTCACCACCAGGGGGAGCAATGCAGGGTCCCATGCAGAGAACAAACTGAACTTTTACTGTGACTTGAAAAAACGATCTTCACTATTGCTCTTGATTTAAGTTGCTATATTGCTTTCCCATACACTAATAGCTTTGATTATGCTTGATTTAATGAAAACCCAGCGAGTTTAAATACATTTTTGTTTTAAAATTATGCTATGCCCTTTCATAGTCATATTTAATCGTTCCAAAACATTCTCAACTTAACAAAATAAATCCTACTGAGTACATTTTAAACTAGCTAACATTTGATTTTATGCACTTATGCTATACTTTGAGCTTTAATCCCAGTTACACAAATAGCTTGAAATGCCTATGCGCACAAATGTTTACATGTGACTACAATATGACTAATAATCATGTTACTAAATCGACTTGACTTGCATTATCATTTTCTCTTAGCATGTCTATACACAACTTCACTCACACATCCTGTCCACGTCACTTGTGTGTTGTTGTATTGCGCAGTGAGTGTCAGAACATGCTGCTGCCTGTAAAGACGGTACAGTGACCTCTGAAAGACGTCTGGTTTGTCCTGTCACCTCCGATGCTCAGTGTTTCTCTTGACTCTGTGCTCCTCCTACAGAAGCTGAAGCAGAGGGCGCTGTGCAGAGCAACCAGAACATGCCTTGACTTGTACCCACTGCTCAGGAAGGAGTTGAAGCTTGTGGTGGTCAGCAACAGCAACTGTGTTTGCCATCTCATCCAACTGACCAGTGAAAGACTGACTGCACATTAAGAAACTGGATATAAGGACAGACTGAAGTGACAAATAAATATCACCCAAGGTAAGAGTGCCACTTATAAGTGTTTTAGCCCAAATGCAATTGATGGTACTTTATAGTCTAAGTGCATTTAAAAGTAGCAGACTGCCATCCAATACTTCTTGATGTGCATTTGTATGTGTTTTCCATTAAAACAGGTGAAACAAAGCTGCATAACATACTGTACAGACTATGAATTACGTTTACATTTACACTATATTATTACACTCGTTTCTGAGCAAATTTGGGTCAAGTATGGACAAACCTATATACTGGGTTAAAATTTTTACTTTTTTTAATTAAATGTTTCAGTCTATATTTGGCCGTAACTTCGGTTTGAACGAAACAGAGTTTTTTTTAAGAGTGTATGTCATTAGGAGTGACTCGTTTTAAGTATAAATGTAATCAAATGTAATCTAATATAGATCTAGCTTCAAAATTAGGTCAAAAAATTATATATATATATA